>JAWQEG010002157.1:0-80000 GCA_033782935.1 Petrolisthes cinctipes | reverse complement strand
GGTACATTTCTCAGTTAATTTTAGGTAAGTATATTTAGGAAAGTGTCGGTGGTGGAATATAAATATTTTTTTTATAAATATTTTTTGATTGTGGCTGTACAACTTAAAACTTTTCCACTCACCACTTCTGGGTGGATGACATTTTCCACTTCCACTTCCTCTCCTTGATGACTAGACACTAACACGATTCCACTTACGTCACTCTGGAAAAAAGTGGAAGGAAAAATAATGTTAAAAAAAATGTTATTAAAAAAAAAATAATGTTAATAATAATAATCTTAATAATAATAATGATGTTAAAACTCACACACGTTATATAAAAAAAAAAAAAAAATAATAATAATAATAATAATAATAATAATAACGTTAAAACTCACACACATCATAATCATATAAAAACTAATAATCTTAATAATAATAATAATAATAATAATAAAACTCATGTCACTGTAAAAAAAAGTGGAAGGAAAAATAATGTTAAAAAAATGTTATTTAAAAAAAAATAATAATGATAATGTTAATAATAATACTAAAATTCACGTCAATCTGGGAAAATAAGGAAGGAAAATTTTTTTTATAAAAATGTTATAAAGAAAAAAATAATAATAATAATAATGGTGTGTGTTGGGTGTAGTAATGGTGTACAGGAGTCTAGTACAACAACAACAACAACAACAACAACAACAATAAAAAGAGAGAGAGAGAGAGAGAGCACAGGAAGGTGCTTTTTCTTCACACTAAAAAAAAAAAATTGAGAAAGTGTGAAATTGTGCGAGAATGAGTGTGTGCGCCAAACTTTCACACACACGGGGAAAAAGAGGGATAAATTTCGCACACACACACGCAAACAGAAGTGAGTTAGAGTGAGAGATAAGTGAGATAGAGATAGATAAACCATAACAATAACAATAACAATAATAATAACAATAATAATAATTAAAGAAATCATAATAATAACAATAATAATAATAATAATAATAACAAAAATAATAATAAAAACGATAATAACAAGAATAATAATAACAACAAAAATAACAACAATAACAATAACAATAATACAAATAATAATAACAATAACACCAACAATAATAATAATAATAATAATAATAATAATAATAATAATAATAATCTTTTTTCACCAGTATATAATCACATTGTTGATTGGTGATAGAGTTTGAGTACATTCGTGGTGTACGATGGGTGTAGTAGTGGTGTACACGAGTCTAGTACAACAACAACAACAACAACAACAACAATAAAAAGAGAGATAGAGAGAGAGAGAACAGGAAGGTGCTTTTTTTTTCACTAGAAAAAAAAATTGAGAAAGTGTGAAATTGTGCAAGAATGAGTGCGCGCGCCAAACTTTCACACTCACGGGAAAAAAGAGGGATAAATTTCGCATACACACACGCAAACAGAAGTGAGATAGAGTGAGAGATAAGTGAGATAGAGATAGATAAACAACAACAATAACAATAACACCAATAATTACAATAGTAACAATAATAATAATAATAATAATAGCAATAACAATAATAACAATAATATTAACAACAATAATAATAACAATAATAATAATAGCAATAATAATAATAATAATAATAATAATAATAATAACAACAATAATAATAATAATAATAATAATAATAATAATAATAATAATAATAACAACAATAACAATAATAAAAATAATAATAATAACAATAACACCACCAATAACAATAACAACAACAATAATAATAATAATAATAGCAATAATAATAATAACAATAATAATAACAACAATAATAATGACAACAATAATAACAATAATAATAACAATAATAATAATAATAACAATAATAATAATAACAATAACAAAAGTAATAATAATAATAATAACAATAACAATAATAATAATAATAATAATAATAAAAATAACAATAATAATAATAATAACAATAATAATAATAGCAACAATAATAACACCACCAATAATAATAATAATAATAATAATAATAATAATAATAATAATAATAATAATAATAACAATAACAATCTTAATAATAATAATAATAATAATAATAATAATAATAATAATAACAATAATAATAATAATAATAACAATAACACCACCAATAATAATAATAATAATAATAATAATAACAATAACTAACCTGTATATAATCACATTGGTGATGAGTTTGAGTACATTGGTGGTGTGCGTTGGGTGTAGTAATGGTGTACACGAGTCTAGTACAACACCCACACACTCTTGTACATCCTCCCACACCAACGCACCTCTCTCACTCTTCCTTAGGGCGCCCACTAGTAGCGCCTCCAATCTGTGAGAGAGAGAGAGAGAGAGAGAGAGATTACGAGTGTGTGAGAGAGAGAGAGAGAGAGATTGCGCGTATATGTCTGTATGTGGGTGTGGGTGTAATTTACCTTTGCCAATCGACAGCAGTACAGGTGTGACATGGTGTGTGTGACAGTGTAGAGAGAGAGAGAGAGAGAGAGAGAGAGAGACAGAGACAGAGACAGACAGAGACAGACACAGAGAGAGCGATTGCGAGTGTGTGTGTAAGAGAGAGATAGAGTGTTTCTGTGTGTATGTGTGTGTGTGTACGAGAGAGAGATTGCGCGTATATGTGTGTGTGTGTGTGTATGTGTGTATATTTACCTTTGCCAATTGTCATGGATCCAGCCCAATTGGTAACGCTGTACCATGTACATTGGGAACACTGTAGTTGTGTTTGGCTACACTTCTTAACTTCCCTGGCTGGCGCACGATATGTGCTTATGTTAACTGTAAATTCCTTTGTAGACAGATAGTATTGTCAGGCTATGATTAATTTATGTTGTGTAATTCTATTCAAGCAAGGTATATCCTGTACTAAGCTATATTAGCCTGAAATGGTTATATTGTTAAACCGAGAGTTTTCCCCTACGTGGTTGGCGGTTGAGCCACACACTCCTTGTCTCCTCAACACTCTCTCTCTGTTCCAGCCACCCGTAAGACAACACCTCTCCCCCAGCTCTCCTGTTGTGTATCCCTTTGAAATGCACCTCGTGGTGTATCAAGGTTTGTGTGTCCTTTGTTAGGAGGCCATAGTCCAGCAGGACTATGGGCCTATTAGGAATATTAATACTGTGTTGTGTCCCATTGTTTATCTGTACATTTAATATGTAAATAATGTAAGTTTGGATGTACTAGTGTTTTGTTATTCCTCTCCAGACTCTAAATATAACAGTTTAACCTCATGCCCACTTATTCCCTCATACTAATGGCTGCTCACTGGGCTTTTGAGTAATTAATATTAGACTTCATCATTCCTTCTCTGGGTTACACGAGTGTCGCCGGTGGCGGCAGGTTCGTAAACTGAGAGCTGAGTTTCCCAAATAATGTAAACATTATATAAGTTACCACATAAACCAAAGTGAAAAATAAGAGAAGATGGCTAGTCGAAGTGCAAGAAGCGGAGCAGGAGGAGAAGACAGCTGTGGAAGATGTGAAAATAGAGTAAAACAACAGGAGAAAGGAATACAATGTGATATGTGTAGTGTCTGGTTCCACATCGGATGTGAGCAGGTCAGTCCTACCCTATATAGAGAGTTGAAAGATTCTGAATCAGTATGGATATGTTCTGGATGTATACCAGTAGCAAAGAAGAGACTGTTAACACCAGAGGGGGAATTAGGAAAAAAGATTGATGAGATGAAAAAGGAGTTGAGATCTTTCTTTGAGGAAAAAAGGATGCAGTGGGAGGAGAGTTTAGATAAGTTAAAGAAAGATATGTTAGAGGAAATGAAGAATGAAATGGAGTTAGAACTGAAGAAGAGAGATAAGAAAATAGAGATAATGAAAGTAGAACTAAAAAGTGAAATGGTTGAAGATATGAAAGAGAGAGAGGAAAAAGAGAGAAAGAGGAATAATATTATCATTTATAATTTAGAAGAACCCGAGGATTCGGAACCAAAGGAAAAGATACAGAAAGATATAGAAAACTCTCTGGATATAATACAAAGGGAAGTAAAAGTAGAGGATGTAGAAATTTTGGATGCAGCAAGATTAGGATTAATAAATGAACCAGGAAAGAAGAGACCACTCTTGATAAAATTAAAAGAAACATGGATGAAATGGCAGATTCTGAAAAATGCAAAGAACCTTAAGAATACAAACCATAGGCTAGCAAAAAGAATATCTATCACCTTGGATATGACTAAGAAAGAGAGACAACAAAATAAGGAGCTCTGGGAGGAATTAAAAAGAAAACGAGAACTGGGAGAAAAGGGATGGTATATAAAGGATGCAAAGTTAATGAGAAATAATTTTCAAGGAGAAAGAGGACAAATATATGGAGAGCATATGTAAGATTAAACTAATAAACATACAAGGGCTAACAAAAGTAAAGATGACGGAATTACAAGATTTAATTAAAAGTGATGAATTCTTATGTTTAACGGAAACACACCAAAAGTGTGAGAATATCAGTCTCTGTGATCACATATACTCAATAAGTAATATGAGGGAAATGGAGGAAAAGAAAGGAGGGGGTTTGATGATTTTGTCGGAGAAGGATGAAGATAGTAAAATTGAAAAGATAACAACTAGAAATAAGGATTTGTTGTTTTGCAAGTGTAAATTAGGAAACATTTGTTTTAAGCTGCTTTTGGTCTATTTACCTGCGGGAAATAAAGACAAGGATAAAAGAAAATACACTAGTTTAAAAACAGAAATAGAAGGTATAGTAGAAAATATAGGGGAAATACCCTTTGTCCTACTTGGGGATTTTAACGGACATTTGGGATTCCTTGGAGAGCAGGAAATGGATAGACGAGGGGAAGATGGGATTAACTGGATGGAAAACTACAATCTTATTCTACTAAACAATGACAAGAGGTGTGAAGGGTTGATAACATGGGAGAGAGGAAAATCAAAAAGTGTGATAGACTTCGTTCTGGTGAACCATAAATTTTATGATGTATACGAAGCAATGAAAATAGATGAAAGAAAAGAAATAACGAACTTATCTGACCATAATTTGATTGAAATATTAATCAAAGGAGAGACACAAAATAGAAAATACACAAATGATCAATGACAAGAAAATATTTATTATACGACAGACAAAGAAGCATTACAGATATATAAGGAAGAAGTGGAAGGAGAGTGCAATGGAGAGGTACAAGATATGGTAGAGTTTGGTGAAATCATGACAAGAAATGCAGAATGTATATTAAAGAAAAAGTATAGAAGGAGAAAGGATAAGAGACATATAAACAGGATTGAACCACCATGGATGTGTAAAGAAATTAGAAAGGAAATCAAGAAAAGAAAGAAGCTTAATAGAGAGAAACGAAATGAGGCTAGTGAAGAAGTAAAAGATAGACTTTGGAGCTTATATAAGGTACAAAAAGATAGGGTGAAAAGATTGATCAAAGAAGCAATAATAAAACATGAGAAAAAGGTGACAGAGGAGATAAATGGAAGTAGTGACAAAAGTAAGAGATTATAGCAATATATTGACAAATTAAAAGGTAAAGAAATAAACTATGATAAGGACAAAGGGGAATTATATACTACAGAGGGAGGAATACTTAAACCAGAAGATGCAGCTCAAGAGCTTGAAATGTTTTGGAAGGATATATACCAAAATCATGACAATAACATAAAGAAGGTTTGGAACACACAAGGAAAAGGAAGGTACAAAATTTTTATAGAGGAACAAATAATGAATTAAACTAATCAAGACAACAGACAGTACATTATAATGGAACATATGGATATGACTGTTGGAATGGGCCTAGCTCGGATAACAACAATCATGGAAGAACCAATAATAAATAAAGAAGAAATTATAAAAACATTAAAAGGCTTCAAAAACAAAAAGGCAGCTGGTCCAGATGGGTTAAAACCAGAATGCTACAAGGCATTGATAGATAGTGAAAAATGCATAGAAAAGTTATTATACTGTTTTAATAAAATAATTAGACAAGGAAAAGTCCCACAAACCTGGAAAACTTCAAGAACAGTAATGCTACCAAAAAAAGTTAAACCAACAGCCCAGGATTTAAGACCCATAGCACTCACAAATATTGATTACAAAATATTCATGTCAATAATGAAGAGCAAAATAGAACAACAAATACAAGTTAATGATTTAAATAGTGAATTGCAGTCCGGATTTACACAGGGAAGAAGAATTGAAGACAATATACTCATACTCAGGTACTGTATTGAAAAAAGCTACAAGAACAAGACACCATTAATCGTAGCAGCAATAGACTTTAAGAAGGCATATGACTCAATAAAAAGAGAAGAGATCATAAAAAATCTAAAAGAAATAAAAGCACATGAAAATATGATAGATATAATAAGTGATGTGTACCAGAATGATACAACACAACTGTGTTTAAGCAGAAAAATAGAAAAAGATAAAGATAACAAGCGGTATACGCCAAGGGTGCACAGGATCTACAACACTTTTTAAATTAATAACTTTCAAAATAATTCAAGAAATGGAGAGTACAGGCCTCGGGTACAGAGATAAGAAATTTGCTTTTAACACTATCTTCTTTGCCGATGATGGACTACAGTTTTCACAATCAATGTTAGAGGCAAAAACAAACATTATAAGACTGAGCAATGTAAGCAGGAAATGTGGGTTGGAGTTAAATAAAAATAAGAGCAAATTCATAATCTTCAATATGGAAAATCAACCAGCAGAACTAGAAGGGATAGAAGTGGTGGAGACTATTAAATATTTGGGAGTGGATATTGGAAACAAGAGAGACTTATAATTATAAAGAATTATATTAAAGAGAATTATAAAGTTAATATTTTAAAAAAAGCAAAGAAACTAGCAAATATGACATACTCAGTGACAGCCAGGAGTTGTAACAAACTAATGATTGGAAAAACTTTCTGGAAAGGTCTGGCATTGCCTGGAATATTGTATGGGGCTGGTGTAGTGGATTATAACAAGAAAGAAATAGATATGTTACAAAAAATTGAAAACTCAGTGTACCGAACAATTCTTGGGGCAGAAAAAAGCACAGCAATTAGTGGACTAAGAGGAGAAGTGGGTGCCTCACTCATGAAATCAAAAATTACTAGAACAAAATTACAATATTTACAAGGAATAATGAGAGATGGAGGAAACAAATTAACATACAAAATAGTAGAAGAATTGAAGGATAATAGAACAAATAAATGGATGAAGGAATGTGAGGAGGGAATGAAAGCATTAGATATCAATTTAGATAAACTAAAAACCATGAAGAAGCAAGAACTCCTAAACAAGATTTATGAATTGGACACTAAGAACTGGAGAGAGGAAATGGAAAGTAAGACTACCCTAAAGATTTACAGAAGATGGAAAAAGGAAATGGGAATGACAGAGGAACTATATGACAATAACACCAGCATCAGTGGTGTTATTTAAACGTAGGACAAATACTTTAAACTTGGGAGATAGAAAAAGATTTAGGAAAGAGGACAATGAAACAGGATGTAAGATGTGTGGAACAGATCCAGAAAACTTAGAACATTTTGTGCTTGACTGTACTGGCTATGTTGAAGAAAGAAGTAAAATTGGAAAATTGAAACAACCTTATATCGAATGCAAGGAAAACATCATTGGAGGGTTGTTATTCGACAGTGGAAAATATTTGGACAATATAAAAGAATATGGTAAATATTGAATGAATTACCGTTGTTGGGTACGGTTTTTCTACCTTCATTACCCACTTATTTAGACCATTCTAAAACTATTTCCTTCTATGGCATTTTCTCCGCATATAAGAATATCTTTATAAGTGCTGGAAAATAAGGGAGAAGAAATTAAAGGAACTCAGCAACAAATAAACGACAGAAGAGGTGCCGTTGTAAAGGCTATCCCTCGACATCATCGCATCGCATCGCATCACTCTCAGTCATCATCATCAACAACAACAACAACAACGATAATAAAGTGTGAGTTTTTGTAGTTTTCTATGTTGTATTGTTGTAATTGATAATATTAATGGTTCTTTAGTGGTTTATTATGATATATACGAGTCAATAGAGAAGAAAACCAAGTGAAATACAATATATAATTCATCGATATAAGATAATTAAATTTAACAAGTATAATCATTTAATTAATTAACACAGGCTTAGTAAATTACGTTATTAACCTGTAAAGTAATGAATAAAACAAGCCTGGATACACACACACATACAACCCTTGGAAAAAACCACACACATAAACCTGGGTAATTCTGTATAAGTGGTCCACGTGTTTTTTTGTGTGTTTTTTTTGTTTTTCCTGCTTATTTTTACTTGTTCTATTCATTAGTGACCATAATGTTAATCGGAAACCACTTGGTTTATACATATTCCCTAACCCCTTCAATCTTGGGGGAGAGCACTGGGAACCGGGGGTTTTGGGTGGGGGAAAACACGTAAATGAGCTTATTTTGCATTGATACTGGTTTCTTGACCTGCATAAATGTCGAAAAATTGAAAATCCGAGCCAAGTTTCGGCAAAAGTTGGCTCGGGTTTTGCAATTTTCCTGAGGGATAAATGTCAAGATTTTGGAAATCCGAGCCAAGTTTCGGCAAAAGTTGGCTCGGGTTTAGCAATTTTCCTGCGGGATAAATGTCAAGATTTTGGAAATCCGAGCCAAGTTTCGGCAAAAGTTGGCTCGGGTTTTGCAATTTTCCTGAGGGATAAATGTCAAGATTTTGGAAATCCGAGCCAAGTTTTGGCAAAAGTTGGCTCGGGTTTTGCAATTTTCCTGAGGGATAAATGTCAAGATTTTGGAAATCCGAGGCAAGTTTAGATAATTAACCAAACCTAACCTGACCTAACCTAACCTAACCTGGGCAGACTACCGGAACCTAACCTGGGCAGACTACCGGAACCTAACCGGGGCACACTATCGGGACCTAACCAGGGCAGACTACCGGGACCTAACTGGGGCAGACTACCGGGACCTAACCAGGGCAGGCTACCGGGACCTAACCGGGGCAGACCACAGCACAATATACAGTAGAAACTAGTCAGACCTCACCTGACCTGACCTAACCTAATCTGGACTGGGACACACTACCGGGACCTAACCGGGGCAGACTACCGGGACATAACCAGGGCAGACTACCGGGACATAACTGGGGCGGACTACCGGGACATAACTGGGGCAGACTACCGGGACCTAACCGGGGCAGACCATGGCACAATATACAGTAGAAACTAGTCAGACCTCACCTGACCTGACCTAACCTAATCTGGACTGGGACACACTACCGGGACCTAACCGGGGCAGACTACCGGGACATAACCGGGGCAGACTACTGGGACATAACTGGGGCACACTACCGGGACATAACCTCACGTGACCTAACTGCCCCCCTTTATTATCCTTAGCAGACTACCTGACTGGCCATTACAATTGTTGTACATAATTATTATTGCTATTTGTTAATAAAATATATTACAAAAAGGTTTTAACTCTTACCAGACTTGCAGGAAAATTGTGCAGATGATTAAATTTTCGAAGAAACCTGGGCCTGTTATTATAATCCATAGTAGCCTCCTGTCGACACTGCTCACTTATTTTATGTTTCAAAATTAGCCTATGATCCACACATAAATGAAAAAGTTCTTGTGGCTTAGCAAAATGCGTGAAAAAAAAAAGCCATACCGGCTGGAAGCAGGCTGGAAGGCATGTCGGTAGTGTCAGCTGGTCACGTATTACTAACACGTAGCAGTAAAAATGGGATGGTGGAAAATTGCGGATGAATACAGAAGGTTGATAGATTGCATTAATAATGATTATAATACTATGAGATGAGAAAATAATTTATGAAATTAAGTGAGTAAATAATGAAATTATCTATATATAAATGGTGATGAAATTAAAAGAATATTGAAAGCGTCATTTAATTAAAAAAAATACATGATTTACGAGATGGCAACTTGAAGTAGCACATGAGCATCCCATCATGATGTGGACTACTTTGTACAGTGTTCAGTGGCTTATTATAAAGAAGGACCTGGGAGAGAAAGACACCGTGAACGCTGGAGTCTGAACTTAGGGTATTAACACCGTAGACTTACTCCTACGCTGGACTTTGTCTCGGAAGCGCTACGCTGGACTTCGTCTCAAAAGCGGTCGCGATTTTTCGAAAGCCTATTCTGCCGAAAGTTAAGTGCAACCGCCTATTATATTCATTACACACGAACACACTACATTGTCCCCTACTTAAATATACATAAATTGTAAATATTTGCCACGTGGACCACATATACAGATTTTCCTAAACCTGTTGAAAAAAAAACAACCCGAGGAAATATAACGGTAATTATCTATTATATTGCCATTTTATATTACAATGTTTTTACCTTCTTTACCCACTAATTTATAACATTCTAAGGCACTTTTCTTCTATGGCATTTTCTTTTGCAATGCCCCATTTCCAAGATAGGGCATATTCAAATGGGGCATTTTGAAATTAGCCTTACCGGTAAATATTGAAAGAATTACCGTTATTGAGTACGGTATTTCTACCTTCATTACTCACTAATTTAGACCATTCTAAGACTATTTTCTTCTATGGCATTTCCTCTGCAAATGCCCCATTTCAAAGATAGGGCATATTCAAATGGGGCATTTTAAAATTAGCCTGACCTTACCTGACCTGACTTAACCTAACCTAGACCGCATCGGACTACTGGGACCTAACCTGTGCAAACTACTGGGACCTAACCCTAGCAACCTATTGGGATCTAACCTAGGCCAACTACTGGGACCTAACCTGGGCAAACTACTGGGACCTAACCTGACGCAACCAAACCTAACATAACATAACATAACCTTTCCTTATCTGACCTGACCTAACCTAACCTAACATTGTCTGACCTAACCTAACCAAACCTTACGTTACCTTATCTGACCTAACCTAACATAACCAAACCTTACCTTATCTGACCTAAAATAACATAATCTAACCTAACATAGACCACAACAGACTATCGGGACCTAACTGAGGCAAACTACCGGGACCTAACTGGACATAGTCAATTTTTGGTGCTACAGAATATTACAGTAAATATTCAGTAAATGTTTGAATCTTCAAATGATGTAAGACTGGTATTATTATTGTTTCAGATTCATATGAAGTAACACTGTGGTTGGCAGCCCTGACACCAATAACAGTGTGGTTGGCAGCCCTGACAACAGTAATAACCAAGTGATCATATTGGTGGCAGAATAAAGCTGTGTTAGAGATGGAGGTGGAAGGAAGTGACACCATCAATGTTGTCAGAGAAGAGAAGTGTAACAAGTTGGTCTGTCAACAATGTGGTCAAAAGTTTAGTAGGAAATGCAATCTCACTCACCATTTGTTGACTCATACTGGAAAGAAAATGTTTATGTGTGATGAGTGTGGTGAAGAGTTTAGTTGGAAATCTGACCTTAAGAAACACAGCATTATTCACACAGGAGAGAGGAACTTTGAATGTGAAGAATGTGGTAAAATGTTTGTGAGAAAGAGTGTTCTAAAGAAACACGTACTCATACACACAGGAGTGAAGAACTTTAAATGTGAAGAATGTGGTAAAAAGTTTGTGACAAAGAATAATTTAAAGCAACACATACTTATACACATAGGAGAGAGGAACTTTGAATGTGAAGAATGTGATAAAAAGTTTGTGAGAGAGGATAATTTAAAGCAACGCATACTTACACACACAGGGGAAAGAGAAAAGAACTTTGAATGTGAAGAATGTGGTAAAAGGTTTGTGAGAAAGAGTGAAATAAAGCAACACATACTTATACACACAGGAGTGAAGGACTTTGAATGTGAAGAATGTGGTAAAAAGCTTGTGACAAAGAGTAATCTAAAGCAACACATACTTATACACACAGGAGTGAAGGACTTTGAATGTGAAGAATGTGGTAAAAGGTTTGGTCAGAAATCTACCCTTAATAAACATAAAAAAGTTCATACAAGAGTATAGGGTTTTAAATGTAATGAATGTGGTAAAAAGTTTTCTGACAAATCCCAACTCACGTTACACAAAACTGTTCACACATGAAATAAAACATTGAATGTAAGCGGTGGCAAACAATGATTGCTCCCCTACCCCCTAAGCATGATAGGAAAAAACTGAAAATATCAAGAGGTAGCACATTATATTGTAGGTGTATGGTGACAAGGTGAGTATTCAGTGTTGCTTCCATTGGTGACATGAACAGCTTCAAGACGAGCAGGGTAGGAAGACAAAAGTGACTCAAAAAGCTCCGTGTTGAACTCCATTACCCAAAGCACACCATTGATGTGCTCCTCCATCTTGGTACGACTAAATGGAGTTGATAGAGGTTCACACAACATCCTTTTTTTCAACCTCGTCCTTCAAGATAGATCCAACATTTTCACAGATGAGGAGAATTACTGGGCCACTCGTCATTACCAAGGACTATAAGGGGTACAGTTATGTTTGCATCCATAGCAAGACCCGACGATATAGGTAAAGAAAAAAAATTGTTCTGACCCTACATACCCTCTCTCTCTCTCTCTCTCTCAGATAGGAGAATTACTGGGCCACTCATCATTACCAAAGAAGTCAATGTTGTTGTCCTTTAGAAGGTTCTGGCTGGGTTCAAAGCACTTTCACATATGGTGCTTGGTTGTGCAGAAAGGTAACCTGAGTGACATCCACAACATTTTGAGAGTCTTGAAGAAAGGGAATGACAAGCTTTGTCAAGATCTCCCCAAACTAATCTCCATCCCAACTTTACCCCCGAGGCTTTATCACCCACATCATCCACCATACAGTGAAGTCCTTGGACCCTCTTGGCCTTGTCTTGTCATTACTATCACTTACATTTTCTAATGCCACAGTAGAAAGAGTATTTTCACAGATGAATGTTGTTCACTCTAAACTGAGAAATCGTCTCAGTGTTAGGTCAGTAGAGGCATTAATTGTTAAAAATAAAGTATGGATTGGTTCATTATTTTCAATCCTGTGTAAACTTTGAGCCTTCTGATGATATGATCAGTAGTTTCAATTCTAAAGGTTCTGAAGAGGAGAATAATATTATTGCTCTTAATGTACTACAATAAGAATCTGTGGCTGTAGGTATGTATACTGTATATCTAATTGTCATTATTAACATTGTTTAGCTAAGTTCTCATAGGCCTAGTTAGTCCTTACGGAAAATAAAACTGGCATTTTTAAGTTTACCTTCAGCAAAGTTCAGTTATATGGTTGTCAAATATTAAGTAATTGTTTTTCTTTAGTGAGGAGAAATGTATCAATACAATATTCATGTACATTAAAAAGAAACAATAAAATTTGTCTATTTGTTTTGTGGGATATTCATTTCAATCTGTGGGGAAAAAAAATCCTTAATCTGTGGGAAATTGGTACTACAAAATTGGCAACACTTGTTGTGACTGAGTGGATGAACTGAATGATTCCCTGATTAGGAACATGACAGAGGTGGGTGAGAGAAGGATAGGAAGGGTGAGGAATAGCAATAAAAGAAGATTGATGAAGAGCTGGTGGAATGAAGATATTGAGAATGCGAGGAAGGAGAGTAATAGGAAGTGTAGAAGACTAAGGAAAAATGTAGGCAATAGTGAGGAAGATAGAATAGCATATGAGGAGGCATGGAAGGAGTATGAACTGCAGGAGCCGGTGGCGGCAGGTTCGAAAACTGAGAGCTGAGTTTCCCAAATAATGTAAACTTTATAAAAGTTACCACATAAACTAAAGTGAAAAATAAGAGAAAATGATGGCTAGTCGAAGTGCAAGAAGCGGAGCATGAAGAGAAGACAGTTGTGGAAGATGTGAAAACAGAGCAAAACAACAGTAGAGAGGAATACAATGTGATATGTGTAGTGTCTGGTTCCACATCGGATGTGAGCAGGTCAGTCCTACCCTATATAGAGAGTTGAAAGATTCTGATTCAATATGGATATGTTCTGGATGTATACCAGTAGCAAAGAAGAGACTGTTAACACCAGATGGGGAATTAGGAAAAAAGATTGATGAGATGAAAAAGGAGTTGAGATCTTTCTTTGAGGAAAAAATGATGCAGTGGGAGGAGAGTTTAGATAAGTTAAAGAAAGATATGTTAGAGGAAATGAAGAATGAAATGGAGTTAGAACTGAAGAAGAGAGATAAGAAAATAGAGATAATGAAAGTAGAACTAAAAAGTGAATGGTTGAAGATATGAAAGAGAGAGAGGAAAAAGAGAGAAAGAGGAATAATATTATCATTTATAATTTAGAAGAACCCGAGGAATCATAACCAAAGGAAAAGATACAGAAATATATAGAAAACTCTCTGGATATAATACAAAGGGAAGTAAAAGTAGAGGATGTAGAAATTTTGGATGCAGCAAGATTAGGATTAATAAATGAACCAGGAAAGAAGAGACCAGTCCTGTTAAAATTAAAAGAAACATGGATGAAATGGCAGATTCTGAAAAATGCAAAGAACCTTAAGAATACAAACCATGGGCTAGCAAAAAGAATATCTATCACCTTGGATATGACTAAGAAAGAGAGACAACAAAATAAGGAGCTCTGGGAGGAATTAAAAAGAAAACGAGTACTGGGAGAAAAGGGATGGTATATAAAGGATGCAAAGTTAATGAGAAATAATTTTCAGGGAGAAAGAGGACAAATATATGGAGAGCATATGTAAGATTAAACTAATAAACAGACAAGGGCTAACAAAAGTAAATATGACGGAATTACAAGATTTAATTAAAAGTGATGAATTTTTATGTTTAACGGAAACACACCAAATGTGTTAGAATATCAGTCTCTGTGATCACATATACTCAATAAGTAATATGAGGGAAATGGAGGAAAAGAAAGGAGGGGGATTGATGATTTTGTCGGAGAAGGATGAAGATAGTAAAATTGAAAAGATAACAACTAGAAATAAGGATTTGTTATTTTGCAAGTGTAAATTAGGAAATATTTGTTTTAAGCTGCTTTTGGTCTATTTACCTGCGGGAAATAAAGAAGAGGATAAAAGAAGATACACTAGTTTAAAAACAGAAATAGAAGGTATAGTAGAAAATATAGGGGAGATACCCTTTGTCCTACTTGGGTATTTTAACGGACATTTGGGATTCCTTGGAGAGCAGGAAATGGATAGACGAGGGGAAGATGGGATTAACTGGATGGAAAACTATAATCTTATTCTACTAAACAATGACAAGAGGTGTGAAGGGTTGATAACATGGGAGAGAGGAAAATAAAAAAGTGTGATAGACTTCGTTCTGGTGAACAATAAATTTTATGATGTATACGAAGCAATGAAAATAGATGAAAGAAAAGAAATAATGGAATTATCTGACCCTAATTTGATTGAAATATTAATCAGAGGAGAGACACAAAATAGAAAATACACAAATGATCAATGGCAAGACAAAGAAGCATTACAGATATATAAGGAAGAAGTGGAAGGAGAGTGCAATGAAGAGGTACAAGATATGGTAGAGTTTGGTGAAATCATGACAAGAAATGCAGAATGTATATTAAAGAAAAAGTATAGAAGGAGAAAGGATAAGAGACATATAAACAGGATTGAACCACCATGGATGTGTGAAGAAATTAGAAAGGAAATCAAGAAAAGAAAGAAGCTTAATAGAGAGAAACGAAATGAGGCTAGTGAAGAAGTAAAAGATAGACTTTGGAGCTTATATAAGGTACAAAAAGATAGGGTGAAAAGATTGATCAAAGAAGCAATAATAAAACATGAGAAAAAGGTGACAGAGGAGATGAATGGAAGTAGTGACAAAAGTAAGAGATTATGGCAATATATTGACAAATTAAAAGGTAAAGAAATAAACTATGATAAGGACAAAGGGGAATTGTATAGTACAGAGGGAGGAATACTTAAACCAGAAGATGCAGCTCAAGAGCTTGAAATGTTTCGGAAGGATATATACCAAAATCATGACAATAACATAAAGAAGGTTTGGAACACACAAGAAAAAGGAAGGTACAAAATTTTTATAGAGGAACAAATAATGAATGAAACTAATCAAGACAAGAGACAGTACATGGTAATGGAACATATGGATATGACTGTTGGAATGGGCCTAGCTCGGATAACAACAACCATGGAAGAACCAATAATAAATAAAGAAGAAATTATAAAAACATTAAAAGGCTTCAAAAACAAAAAGGCAGCTGGTCTAGATGGGGTAAAGCCAGAATGCTACATTGTAGGCATTGATAGATAGTGAAAAATGCATAGAAAAGTTAGTATACTGTTTTAATAAAATAATTAGACAAGGAAAAGTCCCACAAACCTGGAAAACCTCAAGAACAGTAATGCTACCAAAAAAAGTTAAACCAACAGCCCAGGATTTAAGACCCATATAGCACTCACAAATATTTATTACAAAATATTTATGTCAATAATGAAGAGCAAAATAGAACAACAACTACAAGTTAATGATTTAAATAGTGAATTGCAGTCCGGATTTACACAGGGAAGAAAAATTGAAGACAATATACTCATACTCAGGTACTGTATTGAAAAAAAGCTACAAGAACAAGACACCATTAATCGTAGCAGCAATAGACTTTAAGAAGGCATAGGACTCAATAAAAAGAGAAGAGATCATAAAAAATCTAAAAGAAATAAAAACACATGAAAATATGATAGATATAATAAGTGATGTGTACCAGAATGATACAACACAACTGTGTTTAAGCAGAAAAATAGAAAAAGAGATAAAGATAACAAGCGGTATACGCCAAGGGTGCACAGGATCTAATGGACTGCAGTTTTCACAATCAATGTTAGAGGCAAAAGCAAACATTATAAGACTGAGCAATGTAGGTTGGAGTTAAATAAAAATAAGAGCAAATTCATAATCTTCAATATGGAAAATCAACCAGCAAAACTAGAAGGGATAGAAGTGGTGGAGACTATTAAATATTTGGGAGTGGATATTGGAAACAAGAGAGACTGTTTTAAGAATTACAAAGTTAATATTTAAAAAAAAGCAAAGAAAATAGCAAATATGACCTACTCAGTGACAGCCAGGAGTTGTAACAAACTAATGATTGGAAAAACTTTGTGGAAAGGTCTGGCATTGCCTGGAATACTGTATGGGGCTGGTGTGGTGGATTATAACAAGAAAGAAATAGATATGTTACAAAAAATTGAAAACTCAGTGTACCAAACAATTCTTGGGGCAGAAAAAAGCACAGCAATTAGTGGACTAAGAGGAGAAGTGGCTGCCTCACTCATGAAATCAAAAATTACTAGAACAAAATTACAATATTTACAAGGAATAATGAGAGATGGAGGAAACAAATTAACATACGAAATAGTAGAAGAATTGAAGGATAATAGAACAAATAAATGGATGAAGGAATGTGAGGAGGGAATGAAAGCATTAGACATCAATTTAGATAAACTAAAAACCATGAAGAAGCAAGAACTCCTAAACAAGATTTATGAATTGGACACTAAGAACTGGAGAGAGGAAATGGAAAGTAAGACTACCCTAAAGATTTACAGAAAATGGAGAAAGGAAATGGGAATGACAGAGGAACTATATGACAATAACACCAGCATCAGTGGTGTTATTTAAATGTAGGACAAATACTTTAAACTTGGGAGATAGAAAAAGATTTAGAAAAGAGGACAATGAAACAGGATGTAAGATGTGTGGAACAGATCCAGAAAACTTAGAACATTTTGTGCTTGACTGTACTGGCTATGTTGAAGAAAGAAGTAAAATTGGAAAATTGCAACAACCTTATATCGAATGAAAGGAAAACATCATTGGAGGGTTGTTATTCGACAGTGGAAAATGTTTGGACAATATAAAAGAATATGGTAAATATTGAAAGAATTACCGTTATTGGGTACGGTTTTTCTACCTTCATTACCCACTTATTTAGACCATTCTAAGACTATTTTCTTCTATGGCATTTTCTCTGCAAATAAGAATATCTTTATAAGTGCTGGAAAATAAGGGAGAAGAAATTAAAGGAACTCAGCAACAAATAACCAACAGAAGAGGTGCCGTTGTAAAGGCTATCCCTCGACATCATCGCATCGCATCGCATCACTCTCAGTCATCATCATCAACAACAACAACAACAATAATAAAGTGTGAGTTTTTGTAGTTTTCTATGTTGTATTGTTGTAATTGATAATATTAATGGTTCTTTAGTGGTTTATTATGATATATACGAGTCAATAGAGAAGGAAACCAAGTGAAATACAATATATAATTCATCGATATAAGATAATTAAATTTAACAAGTATAATCATTTAATTAATTAACACAGGTTTAGTAAATTACGTTATTAACCTGTAAAGTAATGAATAAAACAAGCCTGGAAACACACACACACACAACCCTTGGAAAAAAAACCACACACAAACCTGGGGAAAAAAAAAACAACCCGAGGAAATATAACGGTAATTATCTATTATATTGCCATTCTATATTAAAATGTTTTTACCTTCTTTACCCACTAATTTATAACATTCTAAAACACTTTTCTTCTATGGCATTTTCTTTTGCAATGCCCCATTTCCAAGATAGGGCATATTCAAATGGGGCATTTTGAAATTAGCCTGACCGGTAAATATTGAAAGAATTACCGTTATTGAGTATGGTATTTCTACCTTCATTACACACTAATTTAGACCATTCTACGACTATTTTTCTTCTATGACATTTCCTCTGCAAATGCCCCATTTCAAAGATAGGGCATATTCAAATGGGGCATTTTGAAATTAGCCTGACCTTACCTGACCTAACCTAGACCGCATCAGACTATCGGGAACTAACCTGGACAAACTACTGGGACCTAACCTGTGCAAACTACCGGGACCTAACCTGTGCAAACGACTGGGACCTAACCTGTGCAAACTACTGGGACCTAACCTGTGCAAACGACCGGAACCTAACCTGTGCAAACTACTGGGACCTAACCTGTGCAAACTACTGGGACCTAACCTGGGCAAACTACTGGGACCTAACCTGACCCAACCAAACCTAACATAACCTTTCCTTATCTGACCTGACCTAACCTAACCTAACATTATCTGACCTAACCTAACCAAACCTTACCTTACCTTATCTGACCTAACCTAACATAACCAAACCTTACCTTATCTAACATAACCAAACCTTACCTTATCTGACCTAACCTTGTAATATCTGGACCTGAGAGTTAAAGGCAGAATTTGAAAGCTATGCCAGTGGAGTACTCTTATGGCTTACCCGGTAGAAGCACTGCCTGAGATTTCTCTGGTCCGGGGTTCGATTCCCCGTGGGTACGACTAGAATTTAAATGGATCAATTTCTAGGTCTGACTTGCTTGATTGATTGGGATTATTACAACCTAACATAACCAAACCTTACACTATCTAACCTAACCTAACATAACATAACCTTACCTGACCTAACCTAACATAACCAAACCTTACCTTATCTGACCTAACCTAACAAAACATAACCTTACCTAACCTAACATAGACCACAGCAGACTATCGGGACCTAACCGAGGCAAACTACTGGGACCTAACTGGACATAGTCAATTTTTGGTGCTACAGAATATTACAGTAAATATTCAGTAAATGTTTGAATCTTCAAATGATGTAAGACTGGTATTGTTATTGTTTCAGATTCATATGAAGTAACACTGTGGTTGGCAGCCCTGACACCAATAACAGTGTGGTTGGCAGCCCTGACAACAGTAATAACCAAGTGGTCATATTGGTGGCAGAATAAAGCTGTGTTAGTGATGGAGGTGGAAGGAAGTGACACCATCAATGTTGTCAGAGAAGAGAAGTGTAACAAGTTGGTCTGTCAACAATGTGGTCAAAAGTTTAGTAGGAAATGCCATCTCACTCACCATTTGTTGACTCATACTGGAAAGAAAATGTTTATGTGTGATGAGTGTGGTAAAAAGTTTGTGAGAAAAGCTGATCTAAAGAAGCACATACTTATACACACAGGAGTGAAGAACTTTGAATGTGAAGAATGTGGTAAAAAGTTTGTGACAAAAGGTGAACTAAAGCAACACATACTTAAACACACAGGAGTGAAGAACTTTGAATGTGAAGAATGTGGTAAAAAGTTTGTGACAAAAGGTGAACTAAAGCAACACATACATAAACACACAGGGGTGAAGAACTTTGAATGTGAAGAATGTGGTAAAAAGTTTGTGACAAAGGGTGAGATAAAGAAGCACATACTTACACACACAGGAGAAAAGAACTTTAGATGTGAAGAATGCGGTAAAAAGTTTGTGGGAAAGAGTGTTCTAAAGCAACACATTCTTATACACACAGGGGTGAAGAACTTTGAATGTGAAGAATGTGGTAAAAAGTATGCGAAAAAGAGTAATCTAAAGCACCACATACTTATACACACAGGAGTGAAGAACTTTGAATGTGAAGAATGTGGTAAAAAGTTTGTGACAAAGAATAATTTAAAGCAACACATACTTAAACACACAGGAGTGAAGAACTTTGAATGTGAAGAATGTGGTAAAAAGTTTGTGACAAAGGGTGAAATAAAACGACACATACTTATACACACAGGAGTAAAGAACTTTGAATGTGAAGAATGTGGTAAAAAGTTTGTGACAAAGAGTGATCTAAGGAAGCACATACTTATACACACAGGAGTGAAGAACTTTGAATGTGAAGAATGTGGTAAAAAGTTTGTGACAAAGAGTGATCTAAGGAAGCACATACTTATACACACAGGAGTGAAGAACTTTGAATGTGAAGAATGTGGTAAAAAGTTTGTGACAAAAGGTGATCTAAGGAAGCACATACTTATACACACAGGAGTGAAGAACTTTAAATGTGAAGAATGTGGTAAAAAGTTTGTGACTAAGAGTGAATTAAAGCACCACATACTTATACACACAGGAGTGAAGAACTTTGAATGTGAAGAATGTGGTAAAAAGTTTATGAGAAAGGATTATTTAAAGCGACACATACTTATACACACAGGAGTGAAGAACTTTGAATGTAATGAATGTGGTAAAAGGTTTGGTCAGAAATCTAACCTTAATGTACATATAAAAGTTCATACAAGAGTATAGGATTTTAAGTGTAATGAATGTGGTATAAAGTTTTCTGACAAATCCCAACTCACGTTACACAAAACTGTTCACACATAAAATAAAACATTGAATGTAAGCGGTGGCAAACAATGATTGCTCCCCTCCCCCCTAAGCATGATAGGAAAGAACTGAAAAGATCAAGATGTAGCACATTATATTGTAGGTGTATGGTGACAAGGTGAGTATTCAGTGTTGCTTCCATTGGCGTCATGAACAGCTTCAAGACGAGCAGGGTAGGAAGACAAAAGTGACTCAAAAAGCTCTGTGTTGAACTCCATTACCTGAAGCACACCATTGATGTGCTCCTCCATCTTGGTACGACTAAATGGAGTTGAAAGAGGTTCACACAACATCCTTTTTTTCAACCTCGTCCTTCAAGATAGATCCAACATTTTCAAGGATGAGAATTACTGGGCCACTCGTCATTACCAAGGACTATAAGGGGTACAGTTATGTTTGCATCCATAGCAAGACCCGACGATATAGGTAAAGATAAAAACTTGTTCTGACCCTACATGCTCTCTCTCTCTCTCTCTCTCTCTCTCTCTCTCTCTCAGATAGGAAAATTACTAGGCCACTCGTCATTACCAAAGAAGTCAATGTTGTCCTTCAGAAGGTTCTGGCTGGGTTCAAAGCACCTTCACATATGGTGCTTGGTTGTGCAAAAAGGTAACCTGAGTGACATCCACAACATTTTGAGAGTTGAGGAAAGGGAATGACAAGCTTTGTCAAGATCTTTCTAAAATAATCTCCATCCCAACTTTACCCCCGAGGCTTTATCACCCACATCATCCACCATACAGTGAAGTCCTTGGACCCTCTTGGCCTCGTCCTGTCATTAGTATCACTTACATTTTCTAATGCCACAGTAGAAAGAATATTTTCACAGATGAATGTTGTTCACTCTAAACTGAGAAATCGTCTCAGTGTTAGGTCAGTAGAGGCATTAATTGTTAAAAATAAAGTATGGATTGGTTCATTATTTTCAATCCTGTGTAAACTTTGAGCCTTCTGATGATATGATCAGAAGTTTCAATTCTAAAGGTTCTGAAGAGGAGGAGAATAATATTATTGCTCATGATGTACTACAATAAGAATCTGTGGCTGTAGGTATGTATACTGTATATCTAATTGTCATTATTAACATTGTTTAGCTAAGTTCTCATAGGCCTAGTTAGTCCTTACGGAAAATAAAACTGGCATTTTTAAGTTTACCTTCAGCAAAGTTCAGTTATATGTTTGTCAAATATTAAGTAATTGCTTTTCTTTAGTGAGGAAAAAATGTATTAATACAATATTCATGTACATTAAAAGAAACAATAAAATGTGTCTTTATTTGTTTTGAGGGATCTTCATTTCAATCTGTGGGAAAAAAATCCTTAATCTGTGGGAAATTGGTAATACAAAATTGGCAACACTGGTTGTGACTGAGTGGATGAACTGAAAAATTCCCTGATTAGGAAAGTGACAGAGGTGGGTGAGAGAAGGATAGGAAGGGTGAGGAATAGCAATAAAAGAAGATTGATGAAGAGCTGGTGGAATAAAGATATTGAGAATGCGAGGAAGGAGAGTAATAGGAAGTATAGAAGACTAAAAAAAAATGTAGGCAATAGTGAGGAAGATAGAATAGCATATGAGGAGGCATGGAAGGAGTATGATCTGCAGGAGCCGGTGGCGGCAGGTTCGAAAACTGAGAGCTGAGTTTCCCAAATAATGTAAACTTTATAAAAGTTACCACATAAACTAAAGTGAAAAATAAGAGAAGAAGATGGCTAGTCGAAGTGCAAGAAGCGGAGCACGAAGAGAAGACAGCTGTGGAAGATGTGAAAACAGAGTAAAACAACAGGAGAGAGGAATACAATGTGATATGTGTAGTGTCTGGTTCCACATCGGATGTGAGCAGGTCAGTCCTACCCTATATAGAGAGTTGAAAAATTCTGAATCAGTATGGATATGTTCTGGATGTATACCAGTAGCAAAGAAGAGACTGTTAACACCAGATGGGGAATTAGGAAAAAAGATTGATGAGATGAAAAAGGAGTTGAGATCTTTCTTTGAGGAAAAAATGATGCAGTGGGAGGAGAGTTTAGATAAGTTAAAGAAAGATATGTTAGAGGAAATGAAGAATGAAATGGAGTTAGAACTGAAGAAGAGAGATAAGATAATAGAAATAATAAAAGTAGAACTAAAAAGTGAAATGGTTGAAGATATGAAAAAGAGGAATAATATTATCATTTATATTTTAGAAGAACTAAAGGAAAAAATACAGAAAGACATAGAAAACTCTCTGGATATAATACAAAGGGAAGTAAAAGTAGAGGATGTAGAAATTTTGGATGCAGCAAGATTAGGATTAATAAATGAACCAGGAAAGAAGAGACCACTCCTGTTAAGATTAAAAGAAACATGTATGAAATGGCAGATTCTGAAAAATGCAAAGAACCTTAAGAATACAAACCAAAGACAATTCTTGGGGTAGAAAAAAGCACAGCAATTAGTGGACTAAGAGGAGAAGTGGGTGCCTCACTCATGAAATAAAAAATTACTAGAACAAAATTACAATATTTACAAGGAATAATGAGAGATGGAGGAAACAAATTAACATACGAAATAGTAGAAGAATTGAAGGATAATAGAACAAATAAATGGATGAAGGAATGTGAGGAGGGAATGAAAGCATTAGATATCAATTTAGATAAACTAAAAACCATGAAGAAGCAACAACTCCCAAACAAGATTTATGAATTGGACACTAAGAACTGGAGAGAGGAAATGGAAAGTAAGACTACCCTAAAGATTTACAGAAAATGGAAAAAGGAAATGGGAATGACAGAGGAACTATATGACAATAACACCAGCATCAGTGGTGTTATTTAAATGTAGGACAAATACTTTAAACTTGGGAGATAGAAAAAGATTTAGAAAAGAGGACAATGAAACAGGATGTAAGATGTGTGGAACAGATCCAGAAAACTTAGAACATTTTGTGCTTGACTGTACTGGCTATGTTGAAGAAAGAAGTAAAATTGGAAAATTGCAACAACCTTATATCGAATGCAAGGAAAACATCATTGGAGGGATGTTATTCGACAGTGGAAAATGTTTGGACATATGGTGCTTTGTTGTGCAGAAAGGTAACCTGAGTGACATCCACAACATTTTGAGAGTCTTGAAGAAAGGGAATGACAAGCTTTGTCAAGATCTTCTCCCCAAAATAATCTCCATCCCAACTTTACCCCCGAGGCTTTATCACCCACATCATCCACCATACAGTGAAGTCCTTGGACCCTCTTGGCCTCGTCTTGTCATTACTATCACTTACATTTTCTAATGCCACAGTAGAAAGAATATTTTCACAGATGAATGTTGTTCACTCTAAACTGAGAAATCGTCTCAGTGTTTGGTCAGTAGAGGCATTAATTGTTAAAAATAAAGTATGGATTGGTTCATTATTTTCAATCCTGTGTAAACTTTGAGCCTTCTGATGATATGATCAGAAGTTTCAATTCTAAAGGTTCTGAAGAGGAGGAGAATAATATTATTGCTCTTGATGTACTACAATAAGAATCTGTGGCTGTAGGTATGTATACTGTATATCTAATTGTCATTATTAACATTGTTTAGCTAAGTTCTCATAGGCCTAGTTAGTCCTTACGGAAAATAAAACTGGCATTTTTAAGTTTACCTTCAGCAAAGTTCAGTTATATGGTTGTCAAATATTAAGTAATTGTTTTTCTTTAGTGAGAAGAAATGTATCAATACAATATTCATGTACATTAAAAAGAAACAATACAATTTTTCTTTATTTGTTTTGTGGATCTCCATTTCAATCTGTGGGAAAAAAATCCTTAATCTGTGGGAAATTGGTACTACAAAATTGGCAACACTGGTTGTGACTGAGTGGATGAACTGAATGATTCCCTGATTAGGAAAGTGACAGAGGTGGGTGAGTGAAGGATAGGAAGGGTGAGGAATAGCAATAAGAGAAGATTGATGAAGAGCTGGTGGAATGAAGATATTGAGAATGTGAGGAAGGAGAGTAATAGGAAGTGTAGAAGACTAAGGAAAAAAATGTAGGCAATAGTGAGGAAGATAGAATAGCATATGAGGAGGCATGGAAGGAGTATGAACTGCAGGAGCCGGTGGCGGTAGGTTCGAAAACTGAGAGCTGAGTTTCCCAAATAATGTAAACTTTATAAAAATTACCACATAAACTAAAGTGAAAAATAAGAGAAGAAGATGGCTAGTCGAAGTGCAAGAAGCGGAGCACGGAGAGAAGACAGCTGTGGAAGATGTGAAAACAGAGTAAAACAACAGGAGAGAGGAATTCAATGTGATATGTGTAGTGTCTGGTTCCACATCGGATGTGAGCAGGTCAGTCCTACCCTATATAGAGAGTTGAAAGATTCTGAATCAGTATGGATATGTTCTGGATGTATACAAGTAGCAAAGAAGAGACTGTTAACACCAGAGGGGGAATTAGGAAAAAAGATTGATGAGATGAAAAAGGAGTTGAGATCTTTCTTTGAGGAAAAATTGATGCAGCGGGAGGAGAGTTTAGATAAGTTAAAGAAAGATATGTTAGAGGAAATGAAAAATGAAATGGAGTTAGAACTGAAGAAGAGAGATAATGAAAGTAGAACTAAAAAGTGAAATGGTTGAAGATATGAAAGAGAGAGAGGAAAAAGAGAGAAAGTGGAATAATATTATCATTTAAAATTTAGAAGAACCCGAGGAATCAGAACCAAAGGAAAAGATACAGAAAGACATAGAAAACTCTCTGGATATAATACAAAGGGAAGTAAAAGTATAGGATGTAGAAATTTTGGATGCAGCAAGATTAGGATTAATAAATGAACCAGGAAAGAAGAGACCACTCCTGTTAAAATTAAAAGAAACATGGATGAAATGGCAGATTTTGAAAAATGCAAAGAACCTTAAGAATACAAACCATAGGCTAGCAAAAAGAATATCTATCACCTTGGATATGACTAAGAAAGAGAGACAACAAAATAAGGAGCTCTGGGAGGAATTAAAAAGAAAACGAGAACTGGGAGAAAAGGGATGGTATATAAAGGATGCAAAGTTAATGAGAAATAATTTTCAAGGAGAAAGAGGACAAATATATGGAGAGCATATGAAAGATTAAACTTATAAACATACAAGGGCTAACAAAAGTAAAGATGACGGAATTACAAGATTTAATTAAAAGTGATGAATTTTTATGTTTAACGGAAACACACCAAAAGTGTGAGAATATCAGTCTCTGTGATCACATATACTCTATAAGTAATATGAGGGAAATGGAGGAAAAGAAAGGAGGGGGATTGATGATTTTATCGGAGAAGGATGAATATAGTAAAATTGAAAAGATAACAACTAGAAATAAGGATTTGTTATTTTGCAAGTTTAAATTAGGAAATATTTGTTTTTAAGCTGCTTTTGGTCTATTTACCTGCGGGAAATAAAGAAGAGGATAAAAGAAAATACACTAGTTTAAAAACAGAAATAGAAGGTATAGTAGAAAATATAGGGGAGATACCCTTTGTCCTACTTTGGGATTTTAACGGGACATTTGGGATTCCTTGGAGAGCAGGAAATGGATAGACGAGATGAAGATGGGATTAACTGGATGGAAAACTATAATCTTATTCTACTAAACAATGACCAGAGGTGTGAAGGGTTGATAACATGGGAGAGAGGAAAATAAAAATGTGTGATAGACTTCTTTCTGGTGAACCATAAATTTTATGATGTATACGAAGCAATGAAAATAGATGAAAGAAAAGAAATAACGGAATTATCTGACCATAATTTGATTGAAATATTAATCAAAAGAGACACAAAATAGAAAATACACAAATGATCAATGGGAAGAAAATATTTATTATACAACAGACAAAGAAGCATTACAGATATATAAGGAAGAAGTGGAAGGAGAGTGCAATGGAGAGGTACAAGATATGGTAGAGTTTGGTGAAATCATGACAAGAAATGCAGAATGTATATTAAAGAAAAAGTATAGAAGGAGAATGGATAAGAGACATATAAACAGGATTGAACCACCATGGATGTGTGAAGAAATTAGAAAGGAAATCAAGAAAAGAAAGAAGCTTAATAGAGAGAAACGAAATGAGGCTAGTGAAGAAGTAAAAGATAGACTTTGGAGCTTATATAAGATACAAAAAGATAGGGTGAAAAGATTGATCAAAGAAGCAATAATAAAACATGAGAAAAAGGTGACAGAGGAGATAAATGGAAGTAGTGACAAAAGTAAGAGATTATGGCAATATATTGACAAATTAAAAGGTAAAGAAATAAACTATGATAAGGACAAAGGGGAATTATATACTACAGAGGGAGGAATACTTAAACCAGAAGATGCAGCTCAAGAGCTTGAAATGTTTTGGAAGGATATATACCAAAATCATGACAATAACATAAAGAAGGTTTGGAACACACAAGAAAAAGGAAGGTACAAAATTTTTATAGAGGAACAAATAATGAATGAAACTAATCAAGACAACAGACAGTACATGCTAATGGAACATATGGATATGACTGTTGGAATGGGCCTAGCTCGGATAACAACAATCATGGAAGAACCAATAATAAATAAAGAAGAAATTATAAAAAAACATTAAAAGGCTTCAAAAACAAAAAAGGCAGCTGGTCCAGATGGGGTAAAACCAGAATGCTACAAGGCATTGATAGATAGTGAAAAATGCATAGAAAAGTTAGTATACTGTTTTAATAAAATAATTAGACAAGGAAAAGTCCCACAAACCTGGAAAACTTCAAGAACAGTAATGCTACCAAAAAAAGTTAAACCAACAGCCCAGGATTTAAGACCCATGGCACTCACAAATATTGATTACAAAATATTTATGTCAATAATGAAGAGCAAAATAGAACAACAACTACAAGTTAATGATTTAAATAGTGAATTGCAGTCCGGATTTACACAGGGAAGAAGAATTGAAGACAATATACTCATACTCAGGTACTGTATTGAAAAAAGCTACAAGAACAAGACACCATTAATCGTAGCAGCAATAGACTGTAGGAAGGCATAGGACTCAATAAAAAGAGAAGAGATCATAAAAAATCTAAAAGAAATAAAAACACATGAAAATATGATAGATATAATAAGTGATGTGTACCAGAATGATACAACACAACTGTGTTTAAGCAGAAAAAGAGAAAAAGAGATAAAGATAACAAGCGGTATATGCCAAGGGTGCACAGGATCTAATGGACTGCAGTTTTCACAATCAATGTTAGAGGCAAAAGCAAACATTGTAAGACTGAGCAATGTAAGCAGGAAATGTGGGTTGGAGTTAAATAAAAATAAGAGCAAATTCATAATCTTCAATATGGAAAATCAACCAGCAAAACTAGAAGGGATAGAAGTGGTGGAGACTATTAAATATTTGGGAGTGGATATTGGAAACAAGAGAGACTGTTTTAAGAATTACAAAGATAATATTTAAAAAAAAGCAAAGAAACTAGCAAATATGACCTACTCAGTGACAGCCAGGAGTTGTAACAAACTAATGATTGGAAAAACTTTGTGGAAAGGTCTGGCATTGCCTGGAATACTGTATGGGGCTGGTGTGGTGGATTATAACAAGAAAGAAATAGATATGTTACAAAAAATTGAAAACTCAGTGTACCGAACAATTCTTGGTGCAGAAAAAAGCACAGCAATTAGTGGACTAAGAGGAGAAGTGGGTGCCTCACTCATGAAATCAAAAATTACTAGAACAAAATTACAATATTTACAAGGAATAATGAGAGATGGAGGAAACAAATTAACATACGAAATAGTAGAAGAATTGAAGGATAATAGAACAAATAAATGGATGAAGGAATGTGAGGAGGGAATGAAAGCATTAGATATCAATTTAGATAAACTAAAAACCATGAAGAAGCAAGAACTCCTAAACAATATTTATGAATTGGACACTAAGAACTGGAGAGAGGAAATGGAAAGTAAGACTACCCTAAAGATTTACAGAAAATGGAAAAAGGAAATGGGAATGACAGAGGAACTATATGACAATACACCAGCATCAGTGGTGTTATTTAAATGTAGGACAAATACTTTAAACTTGGGAGATAGAAAAAGATGTAGAAAAGAGGACAATGAAACAGGATGTAAGATGTGTGGAACAGATCCAGAAAACTTAGAACATTTTGTGCTTGACTGTACTGGCTATGTTGAAGAAAGAAGTAAAATTGGAAAATTGCAACAACCTTATATGAGTGGCTGAGTGTTACAACCAGTCGAGCGCCACGTCTACTTAAGCGAGATAATTGCCTTTAAAGTATAGGTAATAATGTCACGCGTAAGGTAAACACGAAAAATCTGTTGACCGTTACTTCACTTCATCAACTTGATATCACCACAGTATAACATATACTGTGGTATTTCAGACTTCATTAGAGGCCAAATTTTCTTAGCTTTTAACTGATATATGCCAAAAAGTGTTCAGTTCCCTATTAAGAAAGATATTACAGGTATAATATATACGACTGCCGTGGAGAATATGTGAAAAGTTATTCTCGTACTGAAATATTAGATTAAAATGGAGAATTGGTAAATAATAATAAAATATACTATTTCGCTTAAGAAACTACATTTTTTAAGCATTCTATGGGTATAGTTTAGATGTAGGTACGTTATAGAATAACTTTGAAAAGTTGAAAAGAGTGTGGTACTATCACAATTTATCCGGTCTATCTAGTGGCTTCTAGCCTCTCTGCCAGGCGCCTGCCTCCAGGTGGGATGGCGCCGGTAGCTGCCAAACGTACGATTCAACATATTGCTTTTAACAGCGAGAGTTCTAAATAGTAGTTGATTATGTATCTGAGTTTGCTAGGTTAAACTGTTATGAATGAGTGGTAAGCAGGGGAACTGCTGAGTCATCATGCATCTATTTCTCCACACGGGCAAGAATTACAACAGATTTTTTAATGGATTATAACAATTACACACCGCTCGCTTCTTCATCTGCTTCTGTAGTATGCTTATACAAGGAAATTTATTTATACAAAATAATTATAATCGTCACTGATCTTCTAATCGTTCTTTCGCCATTGGTCTAAAATCGCTAAATTTATGGAATGACGTCACTATTCTTTCTCTTACCTTTCCTCCCTCGCTCCCTCCCTCTTCCTCCTGTACCCCGGTCCATCCGTACTCACTCCCCCCCCCCTCTCTCCCACTCCTTCTTAAGTTCCTACCCTCCTCCCTGTCACCCCATCACTGATTCCCTCTATCTTCCTGTCTAAATTCTAATACGTCTCACTATCCATGTCCTTCGCCATTGTTTTTTACACTGAGGTACTGAAAGTAATTGTTACTAAGTAGGCTGATGTTTTTGAGTCTGTCTTAATGTGTCCTGCTGTGTGTGTGTGTGTTTTGGTATGTGTGTGTGTTGTAATGTTTCCTTCTGTGTTTTAGTATGTGTCATGTTATGTGTGTGTGTGTATGTGTGTTGTTTCCTTCTGTATTTTGGTATGTGTGCTGGTGTGTGTGTGTTGTTTCCTTCTGTATTTTGGTATGTGTCCTGGTGTGTGTGTGTTTCCTTGTGTGTATTGTCATGTGTCCTGTTTTGTGTGTGTGTGTGTTTCCTTCTGTGTTTTGTTATGTCCTGTTGTGTGTGTGTGTGTGTGTGTTTCCTTCTGTGTTTTGTTATGTGTCCTGGTGTGTGTGTGTGTGTGTGTGTTTCCTTCTGTGTTTTGTTATGTGTTCTGTTGTGTGTGTGTGTGTTTCCTTCTGTGTTTTGTTATGTGTCCTGTTGTGTGTGTGTGTGTGTGTTTCCTTCTGTGTTTTGTTATGTGTCCTGTTGTGTGCGTGTGTGTGTTTCCTTCTGTGTTTTGTTATGTGTCCTGGTGTGTGTGTGTGTGTGTGTGTGTTTCCTTCTGTGTTTTGTTATGTGTCCTGTTGTGTGTGTGTTTCCTTCTGTGTTTTGTTATGTGTCCTGTTGTGTGTGTGTGTGTGTTTCCTTCTGTGTTTTGTTATGTGTCCTGTTGTGTGTGTGTGTGTGTTTCCTTCTGTGTTTTGTTATGTGTCCTGTTGTGTGTGTGTGTGTGTGTGTTTCCTTCTGTGTTTTGTTATGTGCCCTGTTGTGTGTGTGTGTGTTTCCTTCTGTGTTTTGTTATGTGTCCTGGTGTGTGTGTGTGTGTCCTTCTGTGTTTTGTTATGTGTCCTGGTGTGTGTGTGTGTGTCCTTCTGTGTTTTGTTATGTGTCCTGTTCTATCTATCTATCTATAGCTCCGACGCCTCGCTCCTTCCGGGAACTCTCACCAAGGGGGTGGCCACGGCAGAAGAGTCTCCAGTTTTCCCTGTTAACGCACTCCCTCCTCACTTTCTCCATCCCCCCTCCCCCCTCACACTTCTCTCTCTCACATACTCTTCCACTCTGTTCTGCCATCTAACCGGAGGTCTGCCTCTCACACCAGGTCCCATAACTTCACTTCCATGGGGTGTTGATGGTATAGCGGTTAGCACACTCGCCTGGCATGCGAGAGATCCCAGGTTCAATTCCTGGGTCAGTGGAATTGTTGGACAATTTTCCCAGCCCCCAATGTCCCTGTTCACCTAGCAGTAAATAGGTACCTGGCTGTAAGAGCAAGGATAACATGCTACCTTGTAAGCTGGGGGAAGACGTGTTGATGGCTAGAGGAAGATGTGTTGATGTAAAAAACTACCCAGCACACTTCTCAACTACCCAGCACACACTGGTGAGGGAAGATGTGTTGGTGCAAATTACCCAGCACACTTCTCAACTACCCAGCACACACTGGAAAGGGAAGATGTGTTAATGTAAACTACCCAGCACACATATCAACTACTCAGCAACACACTGGTGAGGGCTGGTTCTATCTAGAAATGAGGAATCTGGCATCCTCTACCACACCCTGGTCTGTTCTGTCTGTCTCCTTACTATCTCTCATTCCTTCTGGGTAGCCGACAAGATCGCCCGATTGGGTGGCACAACAAGGAAGACTACAGACGGTGGGAATGTTGGCCCAGGGATACATGCCCGTAAGCCAGCAGTCCCCTCGTCTGCTGCCTTCGAAGAAACAGACCTCACTATCACCCTGACTCCCATTTGGGGGTCCGAGCATCTGCACGGCTTCGGTCAACCAGACTCGGGACTGCTCGGCCAGACAATCTGGGGAACTACAACAACAACAACTTCACTTCCATACACCTTCTTTACAAACTCCACACTTTGCATTCTCTCCACATGTCCAAACCACCTCAGTGTATTACGCTTCACTCTCTCAACCACTTCACACTTCCATACACCTTCTTTACAAACTCCACACTTTGCATTCTCTCTACATGTCCAAACCATCTCAATGTATTACACTTCACTCTCTCAACCACTCCACACTCAATACCAACTGCCTTCTCACTCATACCACACCTCTCATACACACTCATTTCTTTCTCCATCCCACCTAGTAAGTCCACATGCTCCTCTCAAGTAACTCATTGCCACTGCACCTATTCTACATCTCTCATACATATACACACTCATTACTTTCTGCATCCCACCTTGTAAGTCCACATGCTCCTCTCAAGTAACTCATTTCCACAGCACCTATTCTAGACTGTTGAGCCCTACTCCATGTCCATGTCTCTGACGCATATGTCAGTATTGGCAGGATTATACTATTTCTCAGTCCCTTTTTCACTTCCATACTCACACTTCTACCCTTCATAATCCTCCTCAGTAATATTATGACCTGCCTGCCCCTCATTGCTCTCTCTCTGATTTCTCCTTCCATGTTTACACAGAACTGTTCCCAGTTACTTGAATTCCCTCACCTCCTCCATCCTCTCACCCCCTAAAATTATCTCACATTCAGTCCCAGTTGGTACAGCCACTCTATAGGGTGTAGCAAAGTCAATTACTTCTGTTTTGGTCCTCTCAAATACCATCACCTTACTCTTACCAACATTCACCTTCAGTTTTCTTTGCTTACACACGGACTGAAACTCATCCACCACCCTCTGTAACTCCCTTTCACTCTCGGCCAGCAGCACAGTGTCATCCACAAATAAGCTTGCAACCAAGGTACTCCATTCAACCTCAGTTTCACACCCAGGCCCTCCACCTTTGCCTTCATCTCTCTCATGCACCCATCCATAAAAATATTGAACAACTATGGTGACATGACACACCCCTGCCTCAATCCTACACTGATATCAAAGTTCTCACTCAAATCACCCTCAACCTTCACACAAGCTTTTGCCTCTCTATAGAAAGCCTCAATCCCCTTCAGCAAGCGCTTACCAACACCGTAAATCCTTAATACATCAGTCATAGCTCTCTTATCAACCCTATTGTATGCCTTCTCCAAATCGATGAAGGCAGCATACAACTTTCTACCCTTCCCAATATATTTCTCCACTTTTGATTTTATTGCAAAGATCTGGTTCAAACATCCTCTACCCTTTCTGAACCCTCCCTGCTCCTCACTGACTTTATCCCCAGTTACTTCTATCAGTCTCTCAGTAAGAACCTTCCCATACACCTTCCCCGGTACACTAAGAAGGCTTATTCCCCTATAGCTACCACACTCATCCTTACTCCCCTTCCCCTTGTACAGAGGCACAATTATGACTCTCCTTCAGTTTTCTGGCACCTCTCCCTATCTCTAAGCCAATATGCATATAAGCAGCATCCACTCCACCACTTCCTCCCCCCTACACCTCAGCATCTCTCCAGTTATTTCATGCACCTCCGGTGCCTTTCCTATTTTCAACTTTCCTATTGCTTTCCTGACCTCTTCCCTTCCTAATTCTCCCTGTACATCCTGTCGTCTACCTTCTGCCTCCATCCCCATGTATGTCACCACCGCCTCCCCTCCAGTCCCCCCATTCATCAACCGATCAAAATGCCTATTCCACACTTCTTTCACTTCCTCACTTCTACTCACAGTAACTCCATCCTCTCTCTTCATTCTCACGCTACCAGACTTTCTTTCTCCTCTTTCTCTTTTCACCTCCTTCCAGAATAATTACTTGTTTTATCTAAACTTCTCACTCAGTTTCCTACCAAACTCCTCATCCACTCTCCTTTTGCTCTCACTCACCATCCTCTTCACTTTCCTCTTACACTCATTGTATTCCCTCTTTCACCTCCTCTGGCACATTTCTCTGCAAGGTTCTCCTAAAAGCCTTCTTCTTATTCTCTACTGCATCCTTCACTTCTTCAGATCACCATACACTCCCTTTCTTCCCCCTCTTTTGTACCCCACCACTTCTGCTGCTGTCTTACACACTAAAGTTTTGAATGTTTCATACACATCATTCACTCCCACTCCCTCCCCTATCACCATCCTTGCATCCCCCAGCACCTCACTCACCCTCCTCTTATATTCCTCCCTATATTTTGCTTCATCTAATTTCCCACTAGCCACCTCCTCACCCCTTCATCCCTCCTACCATATTACCACTTAGCCCTAACCTTCATCCTTACCAACACCGTAAAATGGTCGGAGCATTGGATAATTTGCATTGGATAATTTTGCATCGACCCTGTGATCGTGTATGAAACTTGGAGGCTTGTGATTCCTCCTGACTATGCCACGAAACACGCTCCTTCAATATGGGTGATGTTTCGTGGCAATATTTGAAGGACTCGCAAACCTCCAATTTTCTGACTACATCACAGGGTCCCTTAATCTTTCATCCACTGCCACATAATAATCAATCAAACTCTTCCGCTCTCCTCTCTCATCCCTTCTCTTCCATGTATACCTGTGGATCATCTTGTGCTGAAAGAAGGTGTTCGCCAAGAACAACCCCCTCTCAGCACAGACATCCACCACATACTCACCCTTCTCATTTACTCCTACTCCCCATTTACCCACAATACTTCCCACTTCCTCACTTCCATACATATCTCCCATCATCACCACTCTCCTTCCATTATCAATCTTTCTCAGACACGCATTCAATTTCTCCCAAAACACACTCATCCTCTCTCTCTCCGTCCTACTATTTTCATCCTCTGGTGCATATGCACACACCCACGCATATTTCACCATCCCAATCGTTCCCGTCATCCATACAATCCTCGACCCATGTCCATCCACTCCCTTCCACACCAACCCATCCTCCCCCTACCCTTACCTTACCTTCCCTTCTTTGTGAGTTCACAATTATTATTATTAACTTTAATTAATTATGTATCTTATTCGATGTATTGTCATAATTTTACTAAGAAATATCGAAGTAATAACACTTCCCTTATCATACAGTAAAACACATAGTATAAGCATAAATTATTTAGACATTTTTAAACGCAGTACGAGAGTTTGGGCTGGTCCGACCGAGCCGACGGGCATCGCCATCATTTCCTCTCTTTTTAATTATCTTTTTTCCACGATTTGTGATAACTAAATGGATTTACAAGTTTGTTTTTGCAATAAAAAGGTATATTAATGTTTTTATGCTACATAGCAATGTTCCCAACGGCTAATAAAATAATCACGTAGAGCACGAAGTAAATAATATTAATTAGCGAGCAGTGGCAACATCTTTGTTTCAGCTGACTGACTTGTCGACTGCCTGCATTTGTCACTCGCCGACACTCGGTTGTATTTCAGGCATTCTAGAGATGTCTATATGCAAGCTAAGATGATATCTATTTGTTCATTAGATAGAAGAGGAATTGTAGAAGTAATTCCAATTAATAACTCAGTTTCAGGGTAGTTAGCGCTTGACTGGTTGTAACAGTTAGGGCTACATATGGAATGCAAGGAAAACATCATTGGAGGGTTGTTATTCGACAGTGGAAAATGTTTGGACAATATATAAGAATATCTTTATAAGTGCTGGAAAATAAGGGAGAAGAAATTAAAGGAACTCAGCAACAAATAAACGACAGAAGAGGGGCCGTTGTAAAGGCTATCCCTCGACATCATCGCATCGCATCGCATCACTCTCAGTCATCATCATCAACAACAACAATAATAATAAAGTGTGAGTTTTTGTAGTTTTCTATGTTGTATTGTTGTAATTGATAATATTAATGGTTCTTTAGTGGTTTATTATGATATATACGAGTCAATAGAGAAGGAAAGCAAGTGAAATACAATATATAATTCATCGATATAAGATCATTAAATTTAACAAGTATAATCATTTAATTAATTAACACAGGCTTAGTAAATTACGTTATTAACCTGTAAAGTAATGAATAAAACAAGCCTGGAAACACACACACACACACAACCCTTGAAAAAAAAAACACACACACAAACCTGGTAAAAAAAAAAAACGAGGAAATATTACGGTAATTATCTATTATATTGCCATTTTATATTACAATGTTTTTACCTTCTTTACCAACTAATTTATAACATTCTAAGACACTTTTCTTGTATGGCATTTTCTTTTGCAATGCCTCATTTCCAAGATAGGGCTTATTCAAATGGGGCATTTTGAAATTATAAAGCAACACATGCTCTAAGATAACCTGAGAATAAGACAATTGAAAAAAAAAAAGAGTGAAGGACTTTGAATGTAATAAATGTGGTAAAAGGTTTGGTCAGAAATCTACCCTTAACGTACATATAAAAATTCATACAAGAGTATAGGATTTAAAGTGTAATGAATGTGGTAAAAAGTTTTCTGACAAATCCCAACTCATGTTACACAAAACTGTTCACACATGAAATAAAACATTGAATGTAAGCGGTGGCAAACAATGATTGCTCCCCTCCCCCCTAAGCATGATAAGGAAAAAACTGAAAATATTAAGAGGTAGCACATTATATTGTAGGTGTATGGTGATAAGGTGAGTATTCAGTGTTGCTTCTATTGGCGTCATGAACAGCATCAAGACGAGCAGGGTAGGAAGACAAAAGTGACTCAAAAAGCTCCGTGTTGAACTCCATTACCCGAAGCACACCTTTGATGTGCTCCTCCATCTTGGTACGACTAAATGGAGTTGATAGAGGTTCACACAACATCCTTTTTTTCAACCTCGTCCTTCAAGATAGATCCAACATTTTCACAGATGAGGAAAATTACTGAGCCACTCGTCATTACCAAGGACTATAAGGGGTACAGTTATGTTTGCATCCATAGCAAGACCCGACGATATAGGTAAAGAAAAAACTCTTTCTGACCCTACATTCTCTCTCTCTCTCTCTCTCTCTCTCTCTCTCTCTCTCTCTCTCTCACAGATGAGGAGAATTACTGGGCCACTCGTCATTACCAAAGAAGTCAATGTTGTTGTCCTTCAGAAGGTTCTGGCTGGGTTCAAAGCACTTTCACATATGGTGCTTTGTTGTGCAAAAATGTAACCTGAGTGACATCCACAACATTTTTAGAGTCTTAAAGAAATGGAATGACAAGCTTTGTCAAGATCTTCTCCCCAAAATAATCTCCATCCCAACTTTACCCCCGAGGCTTTATCACCCACATCATCCACCATACAGTGAAGTCCTTGGACCCTCTTGGCCTCGTATTGTCATTACTATCACTTACATTTTCTAATGCCACAGTAGAAAGAATATTTTCACAGATGAATGTTGTTCACTCTAAACTGAGAAATCGTCTCAGTGTGAGGTCAGTAGAGGCATTAATTGTTAAAAATAAAGTATGGATTGGTTCATTATTTTCAATCCTGTGTAAACTTTGAGCCTTCTGATGATATGATCAGAAGTTTCAATTCTAAAGATTCTGAAGAGGAGGAGGAGAATAATATTATTGCTCTTGATGTACTACAATAAGAATCTGTGGCTGTAGGTATGTATACTGTATATCTAATTGTCATTATTAACATTGTTTAGCTAAGTTCTCATAGGCCTAGTTGGTCCTTACGGAAAATAAAGCTAGCATTTTTAAGTTTACCTTCAGCAAAGTTCAGTTATATGGTTGTCAATTATTATGTAATTGTTTTTCTTTAGTGAGGAGAAATGTATCAATACAATATTCATGTATATTAAAAAGAAACATTAAAATTTGTCTTTATTTGTTTTGTGGGATCTTCATTTCAATCTGTTGGAAAAAAATCCTTAATCTGTGGGAAATTTGTACTACAAAATTGGCAACACTGGTTGTGACTCTGATCTGGCAACAACAATAATAAAGTGTGAGTTTTTGTAGTTTTCTATGTTGTATTGTTGTAATTGATAATATTAATGGTTCTTTAGTGGTTTATTATGATATATACGAGTCAATAGAGAAGGAAACCAAGTGAAATACAATATATAATTCACCGATATAAGATAATTAAATTTAACAAGTATAATCATTTAATTAATTAACTCAGGCTTAGTAAATTACGTTATTAACCTGTAAAGTAATGAATAAAACAAGCCTGGAAACACACACACACACAACACTTGAAAAAAAAACACACACAAACCTGGGAATAAATAAAACAACCCGAGGAAATAGAACGGTAATTATCTATTACATTGCCATTTTATATTACAATGTTTTTACCTTCTTTATCCACTAATTTATAACATTCTAAGACTTTTTTCTTCTATGGCATTTTCTTTTGCAATGCCCCATTTCCAAGATAGGGCATATTCAAATGGGGCATTTTGAAATTAGCCTGACCGGTAAATATTGAAAAAATTAACGTTATTGAGTACGGTATTTCTACCTTCATTACCCACTAATTTAGACCATTCTAAGACTATTTACTTCTATGGCATTTCCTCTGGAAATGCCCCATTTCAAAGATAGGGCCCCCCCAACGGGAACCGCCTTGACGTGGTGGGGGGGTTTGCGTGTCTCTGAGACCTGGCGAGCTAGACTAGATGGGACTCCGGCCCCCTGCTCTGCCTCGATTTCGGGGAGAGAGTGCTTCCCATGCTAGTAAGGTCGCCAGTGAGAGACCAGACTAAATGGTTCCCATGCATTAGGCTGCCAGTACGGGCCAACAGTGCTGCCCTCTGGAGGGACTGCCCTCTAGGGGCCGTCCTATGTTGGATGGTTGGGTGTCTGGGCTGGGAGATGTTGGGGAAGGGGGTCTCAGCACCGTCGTGGGCAAACTTTCGAGCCATTGGGGCTGCTTTTTAAAACGAGTGGCCCCGTGGGGGAAGAGGTACCCCGCCCACGGCGACCAGCGCTCGGTCCCCTCATCTGCCCGGTAGGTAGTAGCTCTTGGCTCCTGGGGCCAAAAACAACAAACCAATGATATATGGATACAGAAAAGCCCCAATCTCTTCCTCGAGCGGTGGTCGACCAGGCCCTCGAGACGTCACACTCTGGTCGTGGTAAGATACAGAAAGCTGCAAAAAAGACTAGACCTAGCAGGTCGGGTGTTGTGTTGAAGAACCCTGTTAGCGATTTGGACACGTTAATGTTAACGAATGTATTCGTATCCTTTACCTATGGCGCTATCCACTCCATTTTTAAGTGCTTTGGAGTAGTTCTGCGAATCCGAATCACATATGACAGTGATTGTAGGTCTAATCGGTGCTATATTACTTTCAATACAAATGCTGCTGCCAAAGCAGCATTTGAGGCAAAAGATTCTCTGACGGTGGGGGATACTCATTGTAAAGTTCAGATGATGCGGTCCATCAATGTAGTTGACAGTGACAATGACTACTGCCCTAATATATTTGATGACTCTGCAGAGCATGTCCCAAAGGAACGTCGGGTTCCTACACCCTTTTGGTTTGTGGCTTACTACAGGGAGGGACGTGGTAACATTATCCATGCTTCCCGGTATCTGGAGAAAGAAATTGGAATATTACCAATGGGCCACATAAAGAAATATGGTAAGGGCGTTTTGATCAGAGCCAAAGATCTTACACAGGTCATGATGCTCCTCAATCTCCCCTGTCCTTCTGATAGCATGTTTGAATCTATTAAACCACATCGAACATTTAATTATAGCAAGGGGCGTATATATAATGAGGACCTGTATGAATTCTCAGAAGAGGACATTCTCGGTATGTGCCCAGACAGTGTCCAACGAGTAACGAAGATGAAAGGCAGTAAAAATATGATCATCCTCACTTTCTATGGCTCGCATATCCCAGATCGCATTAACATTAACCCCACCTCATTTGAGGTGAAGCCTTTTGTTGAGCGTCCCCTACAGTGTTTCTGTTGTTATGAGTTTGGTCATGGGAAGAGGAACTGCAACAACCGTTCCCGGTGTGGTAATTGTTCTGCTCTTGACTCACATCTTACTTCTGACTGTCGGTCAGAGAGTTACTGCTTTTACTGCAGAGATGCTCACCCCTTGCGTTCTGGCCAATGTAAGATGTACCTACTTGAGCAGGATATCCTCCACTTGGCTAATACTCAATTCATTAGCATGGGTAGTGCCAGACGGCAACTCAACTTCGGGTGACAGAAGGATGGTGGTGTGAAGACATACACCTCCTCCCTTCGCCCTAAATTGGTTGCAGCACCCTCTCAACCCTCTCAAGAGGCAGCTGCTTTTTGCTCTAATGAGAACGTTTCTAAGGTTACTCTACATAATAATTTCTCTGTCTTGGAAACTTTATCAAACACTCATTCTGTTGACCCTTCAACTGATGACCATTTTCAGACTTTAGCTAAAGGTGTCCATGTGGTAGAGGTTCACACTGCCACATGCTCTCTAAAAAGGAACCTTAAGTCACCTAAACTGCCACAGAGACGCCTTCGTGGTTCCTCTGAGGCACTTGACTCTATAGATGTTCCACCTTGTGAGGCAACCATCTCAATGGACTCACCCATAGTTTCCTCTCAATTTCACCAGAAGCGTTCTCGTGGCTTTGATGAATCTCTTGATTCAACAGAAGTTCCTCCTCGCAAGCTTCCTTCGGGATCATCAGAGGGGCGTGAAGTTAATGTGGATGCCACGGATGTTGTAACTTCAAAAGATTCACTTTCTCTTCCGCTTGAGCAGCGGAGTGATTCTACCACCTGTATTATGGATGTTGATGTATCTGCCTGTGTCAGTGATATCACTGCTGTACAGGACAGAACCAATGTAATTGTTTCAAAGAATATCCCATCTCATATACCTTCATCTTCTTCTAACATATCAGATGCTTCAGGGACTCGTCTACGGGTTCCAATTACTGCCCCAAGTACTACTCCTCGGGTTCGCTCTTCTTCTAGTGGCCCAGGATTAGACAAATCTTATTGTTTGAGTAAACCCTCAGGTCGAGGTGGTAGTGGGAAGTACCTCCGTGAGGCTTCCCAAAAATCAGTACTAAAGTAACACCGTTCAAGGTCCTTCAGTGGAATTGCCGTGGCTTGCGTGCTTCTTGGGAGGAACTGCGCGTTCTTCTCTCTAGCTTCTCTCCTGTATGTGTTTCTCTCCAAGAGACAATGCTTGGGGGCTACATTCCTGCCAGTCCTCCAGCATACTCAGCATTCTATTCTAATTCATTTGAAGGGCAGGGTCATCATGGTGGCTCTGCCATCCTAGTTCGCCGAGATATTCCATGCACAAGCCTGGAGCTTGACACTCCGCTCCAGGCTGTTGCAGTTAAGGTTTTTATGGACCGCCCGTACACTGTGTGCAGTCTATACCTTCCTCCCAGTGGTGGTGAAATCACACTGGCGTGATGATCATAAACGGTGAATAAAACCCACTCTTGTTGACGGAAATAATATATTAATCCATACAGTTTCGGAGGACACTGCCACCATCTTCAGTGGTCTAGCGAGAAGAAAGGAATGACATAGATAGTACATAGGTATGAACTTATATACAGTGGGTTGAGGGGGGGGGAAGGAGGTGTCAGTGGGATGGGGTAGAAGGAGGTGTCGGTGAGGGCAGGTCACGTGTTAATCCCCTTGGGCGTCACCTTTGTGTGGGTGAGGTGAGGTGAGGTGTGTGTGGTGAGGGAAGGGACATTTCTACCAAGGATCTCATTATTGGGTCTAATTTATACATACCATAACTAAGGTTGAAATTACGGTATTTTTCAATGCACATTGATTCGATTATCTTACGTTTTCTAAAGTCGTTGCTTTTATACATCAGATGGCTACCTTGCCAATCAATTCTATGATTGGCTTTACAAACATGGTTAAAAATAGCATTGTTTAAATTACACGTCTTAGTGGCATATTTATGTTCCTTAATTCTATATACTGTATATAAGTTCATACCTATGTACTATCTATGTCATTCCTTTCTTCTCACTAGACCACTGAAGATGGTGGCAGTGTCCACCGAAACTGTATGGATTAATATATTATTTCCGTCAAAAAGAGTGGGTTTTATTCACCGCTTCCTCCCAGTGTTACAGTTGAGAGGGGTGATCTCAACCACCTTGTACGGGACCTTCCATCTCCCTTTATTTTATTGGGTGATTTTAATGGTCGTCATCCTCTAGGGTGACAGTTCGGTCAACCCCAGGGGTGTTTTATTGGCTTCTTTTATTGAGGATGAGGGATTAGGGGTTTTAAATACGGGAAATGTGACACATTTTAATAGCCCTACTGGGACTTTTACCGCCATTGACATTTCCCTTTGCTCACCCAGTGCTCTGTTGGATTTTACTTGGAGAGTGTTGCCTGACTTATATGGCAGTGACCATTTCCCTATACTTTTAGAAGGTAACAGGTATGAACCACAGTCTCGTCTTCCTAGGTGGAAATTAGAGAAGGCTGACTGGCAGTTTTTTAGAGAGCTATCTTCATCGGTCTCTTCTGTAGCCGATTTCGGTAGCTCTGACGAGGCTGTAACATATTTCACTGATTTGCTCCACTCTGCTGCTCTTAACTCTATCCCTAGAACTTCTGGCTACTTTCCCAAACGTCCTGTCCCTTGGTGGTCACCAGTCTGCACCACTGCTGTGCGGGAGAAGCGCGCTGCTTTCTCTCGCCTTCGTCGCAATCGTGGGGACCCAACTCTTTTAGAGGACTTCCGACGGGCAAGGGCTCGGGCTAGACGAGTTTTAAAAGAGGCCCGACGTGCATCTTGGAAGGCCTATGTGTCTTCAATTAATACTAAAACTCCGCTCACCCAAGTGTTCAGGAGAGTCCGTAAGATGGCGGGGAAGTTTTCTCCTAGTTCTCCACCTGTACTTAAGGTCAATGGAATTAAGATCATGGATGGTTTGACAGTGGCCAATACCATGGCGGAGGCTTTTGCAAAGGTCTCCAGCCGTGACTCTCGACCTCTGGCTGTCAGGCATGAGTTAAGAGCCAAGGAGCGTACTGTACTGGATTTCTCAGGGAACGAGAATGAAAGTTATAACCATATATTTACCCTGAGAGACCTGCATTCTGCTCTCTCTCTCTGTGGCGACACTTCTCCTGGGCCAGACAACATCCCATATGTAATGTTACGACACTTGGGTGAGGAGGCGATCTCATTTCTTTTAGCTTTATATAACAGAATCTGGCTGGAGGGTGTCTTCCCTTCTGGGTGGAGGGTTGCTACCATCCTTCCTTTTCTAAAGCCAGGCAAGGACTCTGGTGTTGCCCTCAATTATCGACCAATTGCCTTGACCTCCTGTCTCTGTAAACTATTTGAAAAGATGGTGAATGTCAGACTGGTATACTTCTTGGAACGGGGTGATTTTCTGTCTCCGTCCCAGTCTGGATTTCGTAAACACCGTTCCACTGCAGATGCTCTGATCAGGTTGGAAGCTGCTGCATGTGAGGCCTTTGCACGACATCAACACCTTGTCTGTGTATTCTTTGATTTAGAGAAAGCCTATGACACTACATGGCAATATGGCATCCTGCAGCAACTCCATTTATATGGCCTGTGGGGTCGCCTTCCACGCTTTCTTAAGGAGTTTCTCAGTGGTCGCAGTTTTTCTGTGAGGGTTGGTACAACCCACTCAGCATCTGTTGCACAGGAGGAGGGCGTCCCCCAGGGAAGCGTCCTCAGTGTCACATTGTTTGCAGTAGCAATTAATGCCATTGCCTCATCCCTTCCAGACAGTATAGCTAACTCGATGTATGTTGACGACCTAGCAGTCTGGTTTGCTGCTTCCCGTATGTCAGTGGCGGAGCGGTGTATGCAGCTTGCCCTTGACAGGGTGTCACGTTGTACTGGTTCTTATGGGTTTCGATTTTCTCCTTCCAAGACAGTTGCTATGCACTTCTGCCGCATCCGAGGCATCCACCCGGATCTGGACTTATTCATGTATGGTCATCGGATACGATGTGTCGAGGAGACTCGCTTTTTGGGTCTCCTTTTTGACAAACGTTTGACTTGGGTTCCCAACTTACGTACACTTAAGGTCTCTTGCCTCAAGGCTCTTAACCTGTTGAGGGTCCTGAGCCATACATCCTGGGGGGCTGATTGGGCCACCCTCCTCCGCCTATACCATGTTCTTATTAGGTCAAAACTCGACTATGGGTGTGAGGTGTACTCTTCTGCCACTGATGCCTGTCTCAGAGTTTTAGACCCTGTTCATCATGCTGGAGTACGTCTGGCGACCGGAGCCTTCAGGTCGTCCCCAATACCCAGTCTCCTGGTGGACGCTAATGAGCCACCTCTTGATCTCCGTCGTCAGTCCTTGATGGTTCGTTGTTGGCATCGATTACATCGACTTCCTGACTCCCTACCTTGCTTGGCGGTGTCATCTGATATCATGTCTCAGTACTACCTTTTACATTCTCGTGCACCATGGCCCTTTGGCTTCCTGGTCAGGAAGGCTATGGAGGAGATGGGCATAGATGACTACCAGATTTGTCCTGTGAGGGTCCCTAGGGTGGCTCCATGGCTTCTTCCAGAAGTTTTCCCCTGCACCTGCTTTACAGACAAGAAGGAATCTCTTCCTCCTCCAGTGGCTCGTTCCCTCTTTTTAGAACATGCCTTCACTCACAGGGAGTCCCTCCCTGTGTACACTGATGGATCAAAGTCTGATGCTGGAGTTGGCTTTGGAGTTGTCTTTCCTGACTTTTGCCGTGGAGGCAGGCTCCCTTCTGTCATGTCCATTTTTACTGCTGAGCTCTCGGCCATTTTATATGCCCTCCAAGTGATTTTTACTCTCCCTCAGCCTTCGTTTACTATTTTTAGCAATTCCTGTAGTGCCTTGCAGGCCTTGTGCAATTTTAACTCTTCCCATCCCCTGGTGTTGGCCATTCTTGAGTGGCTTGTCCTCCTGGGTCGTCGTGGCCAGAAAGTCACTTTTTGTTGGGTCCCGGCCCATGTGGGTGTTGATGGGAATGAGCGGGCTGATGCCCTGGCTAAGGCTGTGGTCTCCAATTCCCGGCCTCCTGCCAGGCGTCATCCTGTTCCTGCAGTGGACCTTCGACCCTACATAGATGCTACCGTTCGTTCCTGCTGGTAGGACAGATGGGACACCGTCGGGGCTAACAAGCTCCGCGACATCCGCCAGCGCCTTGGTTTGTGGAGCTACAGTGGCCTGTCCCGCCGGTGGGAGACGGCTCTTGTCCGTCTCCGCATTGGCCACACATTATTGACTCATGGCTTTTTAATGGAGAGGGCTCACCCTCCCTACTGTGATGATTGTTTTGTCCCTTTGACAGTACGGCATCTTATTGTCGAGTGTCCCAGCCTTGGGGACCTTCGTCGTAGGCACCTCTCCGAGTACCGGAAGGGTGACGGTTCTTACAGTCTCTCCCAGGTGCTCGGGGAGGAGGCTTGTAGTGTGCGAGGGAACACCCTCTCCTATGTGGAGGAGGCTGGCCTCCTCCAAAAGTTGTGAATTTTATTATATTTATGGCTTTTTAGATAGTTCAACGTTTTATTATCTTTTATATATTTTACTTGAATTAGTCAGGTTTTTTTTTTTAGTATAAATGTGCCTTTTAGTTTGTATGTTCTTTATTCATGCTGCCTATCCCTTTCGGGGTGGAGAAGTCTGTTTAGTTTGTGTAAATATTTTATTAATTATGTAGATGACTACTTTGTGTTGGGCGGTATATGACCATAGCTGTTGCGCCGCCAAATGCCTCATGGCATTTCTAAATCAATCAATCAATCAATCAAAGATAGGGCATATTCAAATGGGGCATTTTTAAATTAGCCTGACCTTACCTGACCTGACTTAACCTAACCTAGACCTTATCGGACTACCGGGAACTAACCTTGGCAAACTACCTGGACATAACCTGGGCAAACTACCGGGACCTAACCTAGGCAAACTACCGGGACCTAACCTGGGCAAACTATCGGGACCTAACCTGTGCAAACTACTGGGACCTAACCTGTTCAAACTACTGGGACCTAACCTGTGCAAACTACTGGTACCTAACCTGTGCAAACTACTGGGACCTTGCCTGACCCAACAAAAACCTAACATAACATGTCCTTTCCTTATCTGACCTGACCTAACCTAACCTTTCCTTATCGGACTGACCTAACCTTACCTTACCTTACCTTACCTTATCTGACCTAACTTAACATAACCAAACCTTACCTTATCTGACCTAACATAACCAAATCTTACCTTATCTGACCTAACCTAACCTAACATAACCAAACCTTACCTTATCTGACCTAACCTAACATAACCCAACCTAACATAGACCACAGCAGACTATCGGGACCTAACCGAGGCAAACTACCGGGACCTAACTGGACATAGTCAATTTTTGGAGCTACAGAATATTACAGTAAATATTCAGTAAATGTTTGAATCTTCAAATGATGTAAGACTGGTATTGTTATTGTTTCAGATTCATATGAAGTAACACTGTGGTTGGCAGCCCTGACACCAATAACAGTGTGGTTGGCATCCCTGACAACAGTAATAACCAAGTGGTCATATTGGTGGCAGAATAAAGCTGTGTTAGTGATGGAGGTGGAAGGAAGTGACACCATCAATGTTGTCAGAGAAGAGAAGTGTAACAAGTTGGTCTGTCAACAATGTGGTCAAAAGTTTAGTAGGAAATGCCATCTCACTCACCATTTGTTAATTCATACTGGAAAGAAAATGTTTATGTGTGATGAGTGTGGTGAAGAGTTTAGTTGGAAATCTGGCCTTAAGAAACACAGCATTGTTCACACAGGAGAGAGGAACTTTGAATGTGAAGAATGTGGTAAAAAGTTTGTGACAAAGGGTGTTCTAAAGAAGCACATACTTATACACACAGGAGTGAAGGACTTTGAATGTGAAGAATGTGGTAAAAAGTTTGTGACAAAGAGAAAACTAAAGGAGCACATACTTATACACACAGGAGTGAAGAACTTTGAATGTGAAGAATGTGGTAAAAAGTTTATGACAAAGAGAGAAATAAAGTAACACATACTTATACACACAGGAGAGAGGAACTTTGAATGTGAAGAATGTGGTAAAAAGTTTGTGAGAAAGGAAGATCTAAAGAAACACATACTTATACACACAGGAGAGTATGTGGGTATGGGAAGGCCTACTAGACACAACCTCGAGTGTCTTCGGCCCCACTGTCAAGGGGTTTACCGGGAGAAATCCCGGTATGAGGACATCTTAATGAGATGAACCCCAACCAAAATTCCCAAACCATAAATGAAAATGACAACTACGAATAATCCATACTGGCAGGACGTCGCCCAGGATAAAAAGGTCCCCAGAACACGCTTCCGCACCAGGGCGTGGGAGGAAACCAATGGTGCATCTTCTACCTGTGCTGAAGGGAATAACCCCCCCACCAACAGCACCCTGGATAGTCCACCAGATCAGGAAAACACTGATCCTGGACCCCAGAAACAACGTCATGGAGCCCAGAGGAATGTAAGAAACTACAGAACCGTCAAATGGTCCCGTGAGGAGAAGAAAAAGATCCTACACTGCTTTACTTACTCAAGGTATGAGAAGTGGGGCAGAAGAAAAAAAGAAGTATTCAAGGAAAGGATTGATCAAGCAGGGCTACCACCAGAAAAGACAGAAGCCACCACAACTGAAAAATTAAACTCAATAGTATCACAGATCACCAGATACCTGGAAGTTAGAGAGATTGATGAAATCAGAGAAGAAGCAATTAAGGAAGCAGAGAGAGACTACAACCAAATTGGAGAAGAAAAACAAAATGAATTTGGAAAAAGCAGGTGGACTAGAGAAGAAAAATGGGTACTGCTATGGGCAACTGAGTATGCAAAAGAGAAACTAACCAACCAACATGATAGAAGTAAGGAGTGGCAGCGTATTTTCTTCCACCATTGCCCAAATAAAATAGGTACAAAAAGAAGCAAACTCCCCTCCCAGAAACATAATATTATCACCCATAAAAACTTCAGCGAGGAACAAATTACTATAATGTAAAAAGAGATAAAGAATATGATCAGAAACAAAACATGCCCACTGTCAAATCTACTTGAAGTACCCCAGAATGCCACGAGGCAAAGAGCACCATCAGAAGAAAGACCTCATCCTATTACACAAAATAGAACAGCCACTCCTGAACCACCAGACTCACCCCCATCGAGTTCTGACAGTGAACAATCGGACAGTGAACCGCCTGACAGCCCAAATAGGGGACAACAAAGGAACGGAGGAGATCTAACACCACCTAGACCTCCAAACCAATCCCCAAATAACATCCTAATAGAAATAGATAGAGAACAGCAAGAATTAGAAGAAGAGCTGGCTAACAAGATAGAACAAACAAGAGAAATGAGTCTTGAGGAATGGCCGAGATTAATCAAACTCAGAGAGAATAAAGAATTTAAAGAACTATTAAAAAAGGTAAATAATGGACTGACAAAAATAACCCCACTAGACTCCACACTAACTGAGATCAACCATACCAACTATGGAGCAGCATGGTACATTCAGAGCAAATTAGCCCCAGAACACAAGGAAAGGCCTAGAGATGCTCTAAGGAGAAATGGAAACAAAGTACCGGTTTGGAAAAGAAAACTCCAAACCAAAACAGAGTGCCTCAGACAAGAACTCTCTCAAATGACAACCTTTGTGCAGGACTACAACAAGTCGAGAAATCTCCTCAGAAAAATACACAAAATAAAAAGAAAATACAACATTCAAGAAAACCAGTTCATAGAGAGAATTGCCGAACATCAGGCATTAATCAAAGGCTTAGCAGAACAAATCAGGGGTAAAGAAAAGAAAATTAACACTAAACAGATAAATAGCCAGTTCACCAAAAACCTCAGACTTGTACATAGAAAACTAATAAACGACACAATTGCAGTACGGACACCACACAATGAGAACGAAGTTGAGGGATTCTGGAGACCACTATACGAGGATCCAAGACAACACCGAGATGCAGAATGGATACAAACTGTAGAAGGAGTAAATAGAAACAAACAGCAAATGCCAGCAAACAACATCACAGAAGAGAAGATAAGAAACAAGATCAACCAGTACTGCAACTTTAAAGCCCCTGGCATCGATAAAATCCCAAACTTCTGGTTAAAAAATTAACATCGTTCCATCCACATTATATGCTAGCCTTCACCAGAATTCAAAGGGAGGAAGAGGAGACACCAGAATGGCTAACTACTGGCCTAACAAATCTCCTCCCCAAGACCCAAGATACACACCTCCCAAACAAATATAGACCAATATGCTGCTTAAGCACTACCTATAAATGGTTGACAGGAATAATTGCAGACGCAATCTACGAGCATTTGGAGTCTGGAAATTACCTTGAAAATTAACAAGAGGGCTGCATCAGAAATAAGCTAGGAACAAAAGATCAACTGCTCATCAACAAAACCATCCTTGAAGACAGTAAGAAGAGAGGAAGAAATCTTAGCATAGCATGGATAGATTATAAGAAGGCCTTCGACAGCGTTCCCCACTCTTGGATATTGAAATGCCTCGAATTATATAACATCAAAGAGGAAGTCAGAACATTCATTAAAACTCAAATGACCAAATGGAAAACTTCCCTCAATTTGAACCACACAAATGGTCAAATAAAAATAGCCAATATAAAAATCCAAAGCGGAATATTTCAAGGGGACAGCCTTTCACCACTACTCTTCTGCCTCGCCCTAGACCCGCTCAGTAAAATCCTAAAAGAACAAAACACTGGATATGATTTGAGCAGAGGCAGAACAAAGAAAAACAACAAAAAGATCAACCACCTGTTGTTTATGGATGACCTGAAATTATACGCAGAATCTGACCAACAGTTAAACCAGCTGATGCAAATAGTACACAACTTTTCGAGAGACATCAATATGGAATTTGGCCTAGACAAATGCCTTTAGTGTACAATAAGGAAGGGTAACAAGATAGCCACAAATAACATCGAGCTCGACAACCAAAACTTAATAGAAGATCTTGACAACGATGCCACTTACAAATACTTGGGCATAGAGGAAAATCCACAGATCTAACATAAGAACATGAGGGAAAAAATTAGAAAAGAATACTTAAAACGCCTAAAGAAGATCTGCAAATCAGAACTAACACCGAAAAACAAAATCACTGCCATAAACCAACTTGCAATCCCGGTGGTGACATATGCATTTGGTATCGTAGACTGGCTGCAGGGAGAGCTTAACAAACTAGACATCAAGACCTGAAAAATGCTCACCTTAAACAAAGTCACCTACAGAAACCAATGCATGGATAGAATATACATCCCGTGAAGAGAAGGTGGTCTAGGGTTGACTGAGATCAACCAAGCATATAGAGCCACCATCATTAGTATGAGACAATATCTAAACAGTTCTGAGGAAGATACTATGAAAAGGGTTGCCCAACACCACAGAGAAGCCTTATCCCAACAAACTTCTATCATAAAACTGGCAGAAAACTTTAGAGAAAACATCCCAGAAGAGAACATTGCCAATGACCAAGTACCAGCCACCAAGAAAGTAAGAAAATTAAGAGGAAAATACAGTAAGAAAGAAGAAACTCTCAGAAAAGAAAGATGGAAACAACACCGACGAGCGGGTAAATTTTTGGAGGAATTAGAAAAAGATTACATAGATAAGGAAGGATCATTAATGTGGCTGAAAAATGGTGACCTCGGGTTCGATGGAGAGAGACTAATAGTTGGAGAACAAGACCAGGGACTCCTAACGAATGGATTCAAGAAAATGGCCGGAATATCCCAGAATGACCAGTGTAGGTTCTGCCACAATGGTGTAGAGAGTGTAAGCCATCTTATATCTGGCTGCCAGACACTCCTTGCAGACGGACACTACACGACTCATCATAATAAGGTCTGCAAATACCTACACTGGAAAGCTTGCAAGGAGCTGGGAATAGAAGTAGATCAAATATGGGAACACGAACCGAAACCAATTGTAGCCAACAAAGGTGTGACAAAATAATACCAGCGGGCAGGTACATAGAAAATAGGGCAATAAAGCCAGACATCGTCATCTGGAACAAGCAAGAAAAAACAGCGAAGATCATCGATGTAACAGTGCCCAACGACTACGGCCTAAACAGAGCTGAAAGAGAAAAGCTGACAAAATACGAAGATCTAAAGAATGACCTACGAAGAACCTGGTCATTAAAGAACATCGAGATTATTCCAGTTGTGGTAGGAGCGACAGGCCTGATGAAAACCAACCTAAAGAACTATCTAGAATCCATCCCAGGCTGCCCAAGTCTACGTGAAGTGCAACTTGGTGCAATAAAAGGAACAGTCAGCATTTTGAAGAGAGCCCTTGGATACTCTGCGATCAACGGTTAGGATGCAACTATAGACCCCTGGCTGGGGTCCATTGCTCCAAGATAACCTGAAAATAAGACAATTGAAAAAAAAAAGAGTGAAGCAGGGCAGTACTCCTACACTGTAATCCTAAGTTAGTCATACCCTAGTCAAATTGGTAAGCTACTAAGCACTTAGTCAGGTCTCGTCCATTTTGAAGAACTAGGTAAGTCACTGTATTCCTAAGTTAGTCAATCATTAGTCAAATTATTACATTAGTAGGAAGTCTGGCCATTACAGTAACATAAGTTAGTCATTTCTGGCCATCAGACTAACATACGTTAGTAATTTCATAATCAAAATGTACTGTATACTTCTAAACAGTTAGCCAATTTTCAGCAAATATCACACACACAGGCTTGCGTTTGCGTAAATAAATATATTTATTAAATTAAAATAAATAAGTATTTACATACATTTCACAGATATTCTCTCTCTCTCTCTCTCTCATATATATTGCACAGATATATGTCCCCCGTTTTATACCGTGATAATAATGTTTTCATTTAAAAATATCTAATAAAGAGTTCTCTGAATCGATTTATTTTATTCATGCCCTCTCTTATTTAGTTAAATAACGGGTCCCTAGCGCATCACCACAACAACAATCCGCGCCCACGGGGCACGGAATTGGCGCCAATTTGGCGGCAAAGAGGACGCTGGGACAGTGAAACGGACAATTGGGTGGTTTTCAGGTGACATTACCGGTTATAGTTAACTTTCATCTTTACTATTTGCTGAAACAAGGCGGCAGTATATCTGGGAAAGAAGAAGACACCATGTAATACTGAATTTGTGCATATCAAGTCAGAATTGTCCTCAATTTTAGATAAGGCAAGTACCGTGCACCTTTGAAGTCATTCTAACGTTACTGTACATTAATGGTACCCTATACTGACTATGAAATAAAAAAAACTCCCAGTAGTGCCACTGCATGCTGTACCGGTACCATCTGTTGAAGTGGGTGATATTTCTATTTTGAAAATGACCAGCATTTTTAGATGTGTTTGCAGTTTTCAGACTAGGCATTTTCCTGTATTGCAGTCTCATTATGCCAATGCTCATGCAACAGATCCAGATTTTAGAGCTTCATGTGGTTAGAAATTGTAAAAGGTCATATAGATCAGTTAAGTTTCTCTGCAGACATATTAGGGCACATCATCCCTTATTTCACATTAAACATTTACGTACACGTGTAGACAATTTAGGTTCCAGGTCTGCCACTGATGATGAATGCATGAAAGTATCTGAAGAGACTAATGTTAGATATTCTGATAATCTGGAAGAATTACCAGCACAACCAGCTGTTTTAGAAAATTATGGAGAGAGTACAGATCATGTAGATGTCAAATGGAATGACTACATTGCTAAAATTCTTCTCTATTTGCGAGAAGAGAGAAAACTTCCTTCTGTTGCTATTAAAGAATTTGCAAATAGAATGCAAGAACTCTTAGCATTGCAACATTCTGAAATAATGTCAAAGTTACGAGATAGGTTTGACCTAACTGGTATAGATCCTGATGCTTATGGAATTTCAGATATTTAAAATTCCCCATCTGCAGCAGAAGCTTCATGCAGCTACTTTAACCCCCAGAGTCCGGGCAGCGGGATTTCCCGCTCGGTCGACAGAGGCCGGGCAGCGGGAAATCCCGCTCTGTCGACAGAGTCCGGGCAGCGGGAAATCCCGCTTTTGGTAATTTATGGGGAAAAACGCCAAATTTGTCGGGATTTTTTTTGATCTGGCTATACTTCACCACCAGACCTTTTCATCCCCACATTCAATCAGTGTGTGCTTGACCGTGACAATGGCTGGGCGTAGTGAAGAAAATACGGGCTCGTTCGATTCGGTGCATCCTACCGCGCTGCCAGGCGCACTCACTCTTGTAACCTCCACTCCGCGGGTGCAACCAGCTAGATTGCGTCATGCACCTGCAAGGTTGTCAGATTCTGCAATAGGGCGGGAATTGGAGAATCTGGCAGACCTTTCATATGGGAGTGACGACCTGGACAGCTACTCTGATACTGAATGGCAAGCTGACGAATCAACTGAGGAAGATGCCTGTGTAGCGGTGACTTCCCTCACAGCTCTTCCCTCAACTTCAGCCTTGCATGATGTGTCAGAGGTTACAGCCCCTGTTGCAATTCCGTCCACCAGTGGGGTGGGAGGTAGTTTGGGAGACACTCTCTTGTCTCCCATTCCTACAACATCTGGCGTGGGAGGCAGGAAGAGGTCTACTCCTGCTTCAACCTCCAAACCTCGCTACGTCTCCACTCCCATGGGCAAGAGGCCGAGGAGGAGGTTAGATTTTTCGTCTTCCTCTTCCTCGTCGGACGAGGATGCGTCGCAACCAGTGGTGGTAAGAGGGAGGAGAGTAGGAGTAAGAGGGAAGGGTAAAGGAAGGGGGAAGAGGACAAAGGCAGCTTATCTCTCCCCTACTGTTGACCCTGATAGCCCGCCCCCCCGTGACCAGACGCCACCTCCCCCACCACCACACTCTCCCTCTCCTCTCGTGCCTGACAGCCAGGGGGGTGACGACTCACTCTCGCCTGCCCCTGGTACCGCTGCACCACCACCACCACCACCACCACAACAACAACGCCAACAACGACAGCAACGCAGCGCACCTCGTCATAGACCCGCTGATCCCTATGTGTGGACGGATTGCGATGAATTTGCGCCTGATATACCTGCCTTTGACGACAGTCATTCAGGTATACAGGCCGCATTTCCCTGTCGTCAGAGGTCATCAATATTAGATTATTTCACTGCCTTTTTTGATATAATATTGATGACTTACATGATGCAGGAGATAAACACCTTCAAACAACTCTCTGTGCAACTCAGCAATAGACCAGGCAGGGAACATAGTAAGATGTTGCAATGGGCTGACGTCGATATTGCTGAGTTGTATGTGTGGTTAGCTTTGACCATGATGATGCCTCATGTCAAGAAACATCGCCTCAAGGACTTCTGGAGCACACACGCCCTGATATCCACACCTGCGTTCGGGAAATACATGTCCAGGGACAGATATAGGGACATTTTGTCCTACCTGCACTTCGCCCCCAACATGGGTCCACACCCGAACGACAGGCTGTGGAAAATTAGGCCAGTAATGTCTATCCTCCAGGAGAAAATACGAGCATTTTTTCGACCATTCCAGAAAGTGGTTATCGACGAGTCTCTGGTGCTGTTCAGGGGAAGACTGTCCTTCATCCAGTACATCCCGTCAAAGAGGCATAGATTTGGCATCAAATTCTATGTCATCTGCGACTGTAAGACTGGCTATGTGTTGGATTTTATACTCTATTCAGGTACGGATGTGGATGTCCCGGCCGACGACCCTCTTGGCTTCAGCGGGAGTGTTGTCAAGGCACTCATGGGGGATTACCTTGACAACAACCACATCCTGTACACTGATAACTATTACACCTCTCCAGCACTTAGCCAGTTTCTCCTGCAGCACCAAACACTATTCGTGTCAACAGGAAGGGGTGGCCAGCATTCCCTCTCACCCGGAGGGGCGACTGCATCAAGAAGAAATTAGGAACATGCTGGCCATCAAATGGCACGATAAACGCCCCGTCAATATGCTCACCACCGTGAACAGGGGCGTGATGCAGGATTCTGGGAAGACTGAGCGCGGCACAGGTGATACCATCTACAAGCCTGATGCTGTGCTCGATTATAACATCAATATGAGACTCGTCGATAAGTCAGACATGATGGTGAGTTCCATCGATTGTCTGAGAAAAACTTGTAAGTGGTACAAGAAGGCTTTCTTCCACCTTCTTGATGTCACAGTGCTGAACTGTTATATACTCTACCTCCAGCATCACCCTGACTCCAAGTTGGCACTCCGGGAATTCGAGCTAGAGTTGATATCTCAGCTCCTGGAGAGGTTCAGCACTGTGCAACCACAGCAAGGCAGACAGGCAGCGGCACAACGGCCTGACAGGTTGCAGCAGAGTGGCTATATGGTTCGCCACTACCTTACTAATCTGCCACCGTTGCCGTCAGGACGTCCAGGCTCTCGTCGCTGCTATGTTTGCAGGCACACAACACGTCACCCCCAGAAGTCCAAGGAAACTCGCTTCTGGTGCAAGGAATGTTGTGTGCCGTTATGCCCTGGAAACTGCTTCTCAGACTACCATATATTGGAATATATATAGAAGCAGGAAGTGATGGGAGTATGCGAATAAAGTGACAGTGACACTATTTAGGCTATAAGAAAAGTGAGAGTGACACATTTGTACATATATTTTCGGCTGTAGTGACGTGATAGTGACACATTTGTACTTATTAGGCTATAAGAAAAGTGAGAGTGACACATTTGTACATATATTTTAGGCTGTAGTGACGTGATAGTGACACATTTGTACATATTAGGCTATAAGAAAAGTGAGAGTGACACATTTACGCATAGAAAAAATGATAATAAAAAAAAAAAAAAAAAAAAATATATAGAAAATAAGGATAACAGTGATAGTGACACATTTATATTTACGTTGAACATGAACAAATGGTGCGAATGACACTGAAAATGTTTCGCGTAAATACTGTACATAACTCCCACGCTTCTCTCCAGGGCATAAAACCACTCTGGAATGGTCAGCTAACCACACAAATAATACAGGGGCTGTAATGGTAGGATGCACACGAACCGTACGACGTGTCGCCCGGGGGAGGCAAGTGTTGCGTCATTCTGCCGGCGGCCATCTTTCCTCCACCCCCGCCAGTCCTTGTCAGAGCCACGCTCACAAAGCGAACGCAGCCTCGCTCTCACGGGAAAAGTGACCTCCATTCCTCACTTGATTTCTCGGCAATGGAGTGTCCTAGAGAGCTGGGGTTGGTTTTAATGGAAAGAGGAGGAGTTGATGGTGAGTACACAATCAAATTTAAGTTGTTCAGTATTGTAGTTTAGACGTAGGGAGTAAGAGAAGTAGAGTGATTTTCCGGGAAATACCCGGACAGGCAGGATAAAAGTTAGTATTGGGCCCGTACCCACAGCGCGTAATTCCATTCTTGCCCCATCCCGGAGGGGTTAAGCTTCTTTCTTTTCTTGATTTCCTTTCTAACTTCTTCACACATCCATGGTGGTTCAATCCTGTTTATATGTCTCTTATCCTTTCTCCTATGCATTTCTTGTCATGATTTCACCAAACTCTACCATATCTTGTACCTCTTCATTGCACTCTCCTTCCACTTCTTCATTATATATCTGTAATGCTTCTTTGTCTGTTGTATAATAAATATTTTCTTGCCATTGATCATTTGTGTATTTTCTATTTTGTGTCTCTCCTTTGATTAATATTTCAATCAAATTATGGTCAGATAATTCCGTTATTTCTTTTCTTTCATCTATTTTCATTGCTTCGTATACATCATAAAATTTATGGTTCACCAGAACGAAGTCTATCACACTTTTTGATTTTCCTCTCTCCCATGTTATCAACCCTTCACACCTCTGGTCATTGTTTAGTAGAATAAGATTATAGTTTTCCATCCAGTTAATCCCATCTTCCCCTCGTCTATCCATTTCCTGCTCTCCAAGGAATCCCAAATGTCCGTTAAAATCCCCAAGTAGGACAAAGGGTATCTCCCCTATATTTTCTACTATACCTTCTATTTCTGTTTTTAAACTAGTGTATCTTCTTTTATCCTCTTCTTTATTTCCCGCAGGTAAATAGACCAAAAGCAGCTTAAAACAAATATTTCCTAATTTACACTTGCAAAATAACAAATCCTTATTTCTAGTTGTTATCTTTTCAATTTTACTATCTTCATCCTTCTCCGACAAAATCATCAATCCCCCTCCTTTCTTTTCCTCCATTTCCCGCATATTACTTATCGAGTATAATTATGTGATCACAGAGACTGATATTCTCACACTTTTGGTGTGTTTCCGTTAAACATAAAAATTCATCACTTTTAATTAAATCTTGTAATTCCGTCATCTTTACTTTTGTTAGCCCTTGTATGTTTATTAGTTTAATCTTACATATGCTCTCCATATATTTGTCCTCTTTCTCCTTGAAAATTATTTCTCATTAACCTTGCATCCTTTATATACCATCCCTTTTCTCCCAGTTCTCGTTTTCTTTTTAATTCCTCCCAGAGCTCCTTATTGTGTTGTCTCTCCTTCTTAGTCATATCCAAGGTGATAGATATTCTTTTTGCTAACCTATGGTTTGTATTCTTAAGGTTCTTTGCATTTTTCAGAATCTGCCATTTCATCCATGTTTCTTTTAATTTTAACAGGACTGGTCTCTTCTTTCCTGGTTCATTTATTAATCCTAATCTTGCTGCATCCAAAATTTCTACATCCTCTACTTTTACTTCCCTTTGTATTATATCCAGAGAGTTTTCTATGTATTTCTGTATCTTTTTCTTTGGTTCTGATTCCTCGGGTTCTTTTAAATTATAAATGATAATATTATTCCTCTTTCTCTTGTTTTCCTCTCTCTCTCTTTCATATCTTCAACCATTTCACTTTTTAGTTCTACTTTCATTATCTCTCTTCTTCAGTTCTAACTCCATTTCATTCTTCATTTCCTCTAACATATCTTTCTTTAACTTATCTAAACTCTCTTCCCACTGCATCATTTTTTCCTCAAAGAAAGATCTCAACTCCTTTTTCATCTCATCAATCTTTTTTCCTAATTCCCCGTCTGGTGTTCACAGTCTCTTCTTTGCTACTGGTATACATCCAGAACATATCCATACTGATTCAGAATCTTTCAACTCTCTATATAGGGTAGGACTGACCTGCTCACATCCGATGTGGAACCAGACACTACACATATCACATTGAATTCCTCTCTCCTGTTGTTTTACTCTGTTTTTACATCTTCCACAGCTGTCTTCTCTTCGTGCTCCGCTTCTTGCACTTCGACTAGCCATCTTCTTCTCTTATTTTTCACTTTAGTTTATGTGGTAACTTTTATAAAGTTTACATTATTTGGGAAATTCAGCTCTCAGTTTTCGAACCTGCCGCCACCGGCTCCTGCAATTCATACTCCTTCCATGCCTCCTCATATGCTATTCTATCTTCCTCACTATTGCCTACATTTTTCCTTAGTCTTCTACACTTCCTATTACTCTCCTTCCTCGCATTCTCAATATCTTCATTCCACCAGCTCTTCATCAATCTTCTTTTATTGCTATTCCTCACCCTTCCTATCCTTCTCTCACCCACCTCTGTCACTTTCCTAATCAGGGAATCATTCAGTTCATCCACTCAGTCACAACCAGTGTTGCCAATTTTGTAGTACCAATTTCCCACAGATTAAGGATTTTTTTCCCACAGATTGAAATGAAGATCCACAAAACAAATAAAGACACATTTTATTGTTTCTTTTTAATGTACATGAATATTGTATTGATGCATTTCTCCTCACTAAAGAAAAAACAATTACATAATATATGACAACCATATAACTGAACTTTGCTGAAGGTAAACTTAAAAATGCCAGTTTTATTTTTCGTAAGGACTAACTAGGCCTATGAAAACTTAGCTAAACAATGTTAATAATGACAATTACATATACAGTATACATACCTACAGCCACAGATTCTTATTGTAGTACATCAAGAGCAATAATATTATTCTCCTCCTCCTCTTCAGAACTTTTAGAATTGAAACTTCTGATCATATCATCAGAAGGCTCAAAGTTTACACAGGATTGAAAATAATGAACCAATCCATACTTTATTTTTAACAATTAATGCCTCTACTGACCTAACACTGAGACGATTTCTCAGTTTAGAGTGAACAACATTCATCTGTGAAAATATTCTTTCTACTGTGGCATTAGAAAATGTAAGTGATAGTAATGACAAGACGAGGCCAAGAGGGTCCAAGGATTTCACTGTATGGTGGATGATGTGGGTGATAAAGCCTCGGGGTTAAAGTTGGGATGGATATTATTTTGGGGAGAAAATCTTGATAAAGCTTGTCATTCCCTTTCTTTAAGACTCTCAAAATGTTGTGGATGTCACTCAGGTTACATTTCTGCACAACAAAGCACCATATGTGAAAGTGCTTTGAACCCAGCCAGAACCTTCTGAAGGACAACAACATTGACTTCTTTAGTAATGACGAGTGGCCCAGTAATTCTCTTCATCTGTGTGAGAGAGAGAGAGAGAGAGAGAGAGAGAGAGAGAGAGAGAGCATGTAGGGTCAGAACAAGTTTTTTTCTTTACCTATATCGTCGGGTCTTGCTATGGATGCAAACATAACTGTACCCCTTATAGTCCTTGGTAATGACGAGTGGCCCAGTAATTCTCCTCATCTGTGAAAATGTTGGATCTATCTTGAAGGACGAGGTTGAAAAAAAGGATGTTGTGTGAACCTCTATCAACTCCATTTAGTCGTACCAAGATGGAGGAGCACATCAATGGTGTGCTTCGGGTAATGGAGTTCAACACGGAGCTTTTTGAGTCACTTTTGTCTTCCTACCCTGCTCGTCTTGAAGCTGTTCATGACGCCAATGGAAGCGACACTGAATACTCACCTTGTCACCATACACCTACAATATAATGTGCTACCTCTTGATATTTTCAGTTTTTTCCTTATCATGCTTAGGGGGGAGGGGAGCAATCATTGTTTGTCACCGCTTACATTCAATGTTTTATTTCATGTGTGAACAGTTTTGTGTAATGTGAGTTGGGATTTGTCAGAAAACTTTTTACCACATTCATTACATTTAAAATCCTATACTCTTGTATGAACTTTTTTATGTACATTAAGGTGAGATTTCTGACCAAACCTTTTACCACATTCTTCACATTCAAAGTCCTTCACTCCTGTGTGTATAAGTATGTGTTTCTTTAGATCACCCTTTGTCAGAAACTTTTTACCACATTCTTCACATTCAAAGTTCCTCTCTCCTGTGTGTATAAATATGTGCTGCTTTATTTTACCCTTTGTCACAAACTTTTTACCACATTCTTCACATTCAAAGTTCCTCTCTCCTGTGTGTATAAGTATGTGTTGCTTTAAATTATTCTTTGTCACAAATTTTTTACCACATTCTTCACATTCAAAGTTCTTTTCTCCTGTGTGTATAAGTATGTGATTCTTTAGAACACTCTTTGTCACAAACCTTTTACTACATTCTTCACATTCAAAGTTCTTTTCTCCTGTGTGTATAGGTATGTGTTCATTCAGTTTACTGTTTGTCACAAACTTTTTACCACATTCTTCACATTCAAAGTTCTTCACTCCTGTGTGTATAAGTATGTGCCTTTTTAGAACACTATTTGTCACAAACTTTTTACCACATTCTTCACATTCAAAGTTCCTCTCTCCTGTGTGTATAATGCTGTGTTTCTTAAGGTCAGGTTTATAACTAAACTTTTTACCACACTCATCACACATAAACATTTTCTTTCCAGTATGATTCAACAAATGGTGAGTGAGATGGCATTTCCTACTAAACTTTTGACCACATTGTTGACAGACCAACTTGTTACACTTCTCTTCTCTGACAACATTGATTGTGTCACTTCCTTCCACCTCCATCACTAACACAGCTTTATTCTGCCACCAATATGACCACTTGGTTATTACTGTTGTCAGGGCTGCCAACCACACTGTTATTGGTGTCAGGGCTGCCAACCACAGTGTTACTTCATATGAATCTGAAACAATAACGATACCAGTCTTACATCATTTGAAGATTCAAACATTTACTGAATATTTACTGTAATATTCTGGTGTCAGGATTGTCACACTATTACTGGTGTTATCTTAAAGAAATATAACTATATTTTAACAGCAACCAGGAAGGAAATAGAAAGAAAAGAGGGACAGTTGAAGAACTGAAAGCTAGTGACAGGGTCCGAAGGGGTGCCAAAACCCTTCCCTAAAATATTGGGTATTTATTGAAAAAATAACAGTTTTGTAGCAGTGTTGCCAGATTCGGCTGGGTCCCAGTATTTTGCCCCGATCATTTCTTGTACTTTACCACGGTCATTTCCCGGTAGTTTGCCCATGTTAGGTCCCGGTAGTTTGCCCAGGTTAGGTTCTGGTAGTTTGCCCAGGTTAGGTCCCGGTAGTTTGCCCAGGTTAGGTCCCGGTAGTTTGCCCAGGTTAGGTCCCGATAGTTTACCCAGGTTAGGTCCTGATAGTTTGCCCAGGTTAGGTCCTGGTAGTTTGCCCAGGTTAGTTCCCGGTAGTCTGATAAGGTCTAGGTTAGGTTAAGTCAGGTCAGGTAGGGTCAGGCTAATTTCAAAATTCCCCATTTGAATATGCCCTATCTTTGAAATGGGGCATTTGCGGAGGAAATGCCATAGAAGAAAATAGTCTTAGAATGGTCTAAATTAGTGGGTAATGAAGGTAGAAATACCGTACTCAATATCGGTAATTCTTTCAATATTTACCGAAGTCTTATAATGATCTAAATAAGAGGGTAATGAAGGTAGAAAATAGTCTTAGAATGGTCTAAATAAGTGGGTAATGAAGGTAGAAAATAGTCTTAGAATGGTCTAAATAAGTGGGTAATGAAGGTAGAAAATAGTCTTAGAATGGTCTAAATTAGTGGGTAATGAAGGTAGAAAAACGGTACTCAATAACGGTAATTCTTTCAATATTTACCTATGTTTCCTTTAATTATGGCCCCAAACTATCCTCCTACCTCTTTGTATGTATAGAAGGTCATTTAAGTGTTGAAATATAAAGTTACAAGTGATGGTATATTGTTGATGCTGAACCTGCTGCTTTATTATTATTATGGTCAATATTTGTGAATGTCAAATGAGCTCCTTCTTGTTATAATGTTATCATAAAACTATATATATAATAAATATAATATATATCTCTATATATAACTGTGAGTGAATTATTACAATGTCAACATCATATTTTTATATTTCATGTAAGGATATATTTCTATTAATAATGTTAATATTATACACAGTCTCTACATTGACTTGTATTGTTTGTCATCATCAGTGTTGCCAGATGCTGGGAAATTCGTCTGTTTTAGGGAATATTGAAGTCCACGTAATAGGGACATTATATAAATATTGTTCATGAATAAACAGGGAAAGTTCTACCAGACCAAAAAATACCAAAAAGATCTTCAGTGATCAAGAGTAAACAGAGAATTATTGAGGTAAAAAAGTGAAATTGTAAAGGTAAAGTTAGGGAAATTATGTCAAATAGATCTGGCAACACTAACCATGATGGCCGCCGTACCACAGAGCTATACACATAGAGTGATCGACCCTGTGTTATTAGATAGGGGAAGAGTGTCGCAAGTCAGCCTGCTCGGCGGCCATTTTGAATAGCCCTTTGGTGCGCGCTTTGAACTCCCGAACGTACTTGTATAGTATGTTTCTTTCCACAGTTATTGACATTTCCCTGATTTATAAAGCATTGTATCTTGTTATCTAATTATGCAGGTTTTGTTAAATCAATTAACAAGGCTAAGATAATGTCCATCCGGAAAATTATGCAAAGAAATTAAACTTAAACTGGTTTATTAAACAAGACAAATATATATAACTGTAATCTGTCTCCCTCTCCCACCACTTACCTTACATACATACCTACATATTACTCTAGTGTGACATTTATACATACATACATATTACTCTAGAGTGACATACATACATATTACTCTAGTGTGACATACATACATATTACTCTAGTGTGACATACATACATATTATTCTAGTGTGACATACATACATACATACATACTACTCTAGTGTGACATACATACATGCATATTATTATAGTGTGACATACATACATATTATTCTAGTGTTACATACATACATATTACTCTAGTGTGACACATACATACAGCCGTGGTCAATAATAATCATCCACATATGGGTAACTTTAACAATTTACTGTGTAATGTTTTCATGTTCACATATTATTTTATTGTTTTAAGTAGTGTGTAGCTGTTTGTATTAAATTAAACTGTAAAAGCTGGTATTTTTGTCCCCTTACTTTACTCTTGGAGGGAAACAAAAACCCGCTGCCTTCAACAAAACAAAAAAAACAACCAGTGTATGCTACAACTCTATCCTATAGCTGTATCAACTTGGTCTGGAAAAAAAACAAAATACCGATGAGGAACAGGACTTGCCTTGCGAATACCAAAAATAAATCATACAAAGGACAAGTCCAGCTCCTCTCCAGTACCGGGTAAACGCTGCCACCACCAGACCAAAGTCGATCAGAGGAACCAAGTGAGCACACACCGGAAGGGTAGCGTAACGTTACGTTAAGAAGGCTCGCGAGTAAGCAACCCAGACTACAGTTCTAACGGGGGTACGATCAGTGATTGGAATTAATAATCTACTACTATCTATAAAGAAACATAGTCTATTTGTTACATCGGTGACGAAAATACTCAGACAATTATAAACCCGTTTATTTTATCAACCTATTTGGTACGAGTACAAAATAATCATAATAATAATAATTTCTGTTCCCCCCTCCCTTGCTAATATTTCCTACTCCCTGTTCTGTCAGTTAGGACCGGAACCATTCCTCGTCTCGCCAGTTGACAGAGCTAAGTACATATAAAAAAAGTATTACATGAAGTGTCCCCCCTCCCACAATATCCCAAATAATTCCTAATAATAAATTTTTCACAACAAGGCCGAAATATAGTTAATACAATAAAAAAAATCACATCCTAATCTCAATACTATAATAATGAAATAATATAAAATTGCCAGCAAATTTTCTCAATTTTCTTTGGTACCACGTGGTTCACTAAACACCAAGGGAGAATGCTATAATGGCTGTCACCAGCAAAAGACGAGATCAGAATGAGCTTGAGAAAAAACAACATACTTTACTTACTATGTCTGAATGTGAACACACAATATTCTTTAGTTAGTTATATCCCATCACGGGACTAATAGATTCACCACACTATATTCACAATACAATATTTATGATGAGAGCGAGTTTGAGCTCTTACCTGTCACCAGCAAAAGACGAGATCAGAATGAGGAAGAAGCAACGCATAGTACTGCCTCGTCATCTCTCCCACTCCCTCCCCCCACAAGCCAAGTAGTGACCAACGTATCTCAATTTCTGGCAAATCCATCAGTTCCACCCTTACTGGGGTATATAGTTACCCAACATGATTTAAACATACTATTGAGCTCAAATACATTGCATTCTCCCTTGTTTAAAGTTTTATATTACTGTAATTTACATATTCCAGGCATGTATTGTTCCGCCAACAAGAAAATGTACTGTCCCGACTTCAGTTCCTAACTAATCTAATTAATTTTCTAAGTAAGTTACAATTAAATGCCGGTAACAGTATAGGAATGTTAGCTTCGTAATTATACATTATAATTATAAATGCAGGTTATTCCCTGTCTCCAATAAATTATTTTACATTCACCTCTTAAATCACCACGTATTTCTCTATCCCTATCAATCTACCTAAGTTTCAATTATTCCTCTATTTAACCTATTTGTCTAACTATAATCAATACTTCTATTTTCCTCATATTAACATTTTGTGTTGAAGAAGCCCACCACCGAGATTATTCGTCAGTGATAATCTCAGCCTGGCTACTCCCTACAATCTTACACTCATTTTGTGTTGAAGAAGCCCACCACCGAGATTATTCGTCAGTGATAATCTCAGCCTGGCTACTCCCTACAATCTTACACTCATTTTGTGTTGAAGAAGCCAACCACCGAGATTATTCGTCAGTGATAATCTCAGCCTGGCTACTCCCTACAATCTTACACTAAAAACCTATTCTAATACATATAAATATATAATACCCGTAAATATCCTAAATAACAATACATATAAAATAGGGGTGTTACAATATTGGTTTGTAAGCACGCAAACGAAAGAATGTTAGCCTTACAAATGACTTATGGGTGAATTATTTAATTAATTTGTTAAGTAAACTATACAGTGATCATCATTATCTAACTGTTGGATAGATTTTGTGAATGTGGATACTCAGCTTTTGGGAAATAATGAAGCCTTACAAGTGTGGTTGGTTCGGAAACTAACAAACCAATACCACTGTGGAATCAATCCTAAAATAATGAAGCCTTACAAGTGTGTTTGGTTGGGAAACTAACAAACCAATACCACTGTGGAATCAACCCTAAAATAATGAAGCCTTACAAGTGTGGTTGGTTGGGAAGCTAACAAACAAATACCACAGTGGAATCAACCCTAAAATAATGAAGCCTTACAAGTGTGGTTGGTTGGGATGCTAACAAACAAATACCACTGTGGAATCAACCCTAAAATAATGAAGCCTTACAAGTGTGGTTGGTTGGGAAACTAACAAACCAATACCACTGTGGAATCAACCCTAAAATAATGAAGCCTTACAAGTGTGGTTGGTTGGGAAACTAACAAACCAATACCACTGTGGAATCAATCCTAAAATAATGAAGCCTTACAAGTGTGTTTGGTTGGAAAACTAACAAACCAATACCACTGTGGAATCAACCCTAAAATAATGAAGCCTTACAAGTGTGGTTGGTTGGGAAGCTAACAAACAAATACCACTGTGGAATCAACCCTAAAATAATGAAGCCTTACAAGTGTGGTTGGTTGGGATGCTAACAAACAAATACCACTGTGGAATCAACCCTAAAATAATGAAGCCTTACAAGTGTGGTTGGTTGGGAAACTAACAAACCAATACCACTGTGGAATCAAGCCTAAAATAATGAAGCCTTACAAGTGTGGTTGGTTGGGAAACTAACAAACCAATACCACTGTGGAATCAACCCTAAAATAATGAAGTCTTACAAGTGTGGTTGGTTGTGAAGCTAACAAACCAATACCACTGTGGAATCAACCCTAAAATAATGAAGCCTTACAAGTGTGGTTGGTTGGGAAACTAACAAACCAATACCACTGTGGAATCAATCCTAAAATAATGAAGCTTTACAAGTGTGTTTGGTTGGGAAACTAACAAACCAATACCACTGTGGAATCAACCCTAAAATAATGAAGTCTTACAAGTGTGGTTGGTTGGGAAACTAACAAACCAATACCACTGTGGAATCAACCCTAAAATAATGGAGCCTTACAAGTGTGGTTGGTTGGGAAACTAACAAACCAATACCACTGTGGAATCAATCCTAAAATAATGAAGCCTTACAAGTGTGGTTGGTTGGGAAACTAACAAACCAATACCACTGTGGAATCAACCCTAAAATAATGAAGCCTTACAAGTGTGGTTGGTTGGGAAACTAACAAACCAATACCACTGTGGAATCAACCCTAAAATAATGGAGCCTTACAAGTGTGGTTGGTTGGGAAACTAACAAACCAATACCACTGTGGAATCAACCCTAAAATAATGAAGCCTTACAAGTGTGGTTGGTTGGGAAGCTAACAAACAAATACCACTGTGGAATCAACCCTAAAATAATGAAGCTTTACAAGTGTGGTTGGTTGGGAAACTAACAAACCAATACCACTGTGGAATCGACCCTTAGTTCTTGCCCTGAATACTGAAGAAAACCTATTATCATATACATACATCATCTTCTCTAATTTCCATTGTCTATATATATATGTCTAGGATTGTCTTACTTTCCATATCCTTCTTCCATTCTGTAGAGTCCCACATTATTTTCAACTTTTGCTTTTATCTGGCTGGGAGAATTACTCTTTGCTGAAAATATAGATAATGAAGAAGTTAAAATCATTATATACAATTTTTGGAGAGAGAGAGAGAGAGAGAGAGAGAGAGAGAGAGAGAGAGAGAGAATAAGAAAAGCAACCACTTAAAGAAAAACAAAACTCAACCACAATATTATTAAAACTCAAAGGGGAGGCCGATGAAAAGGCTATCTCCCTGCCCAACATCTGATCTGATCTGTTCTCTCTCTCAGTTCTCCCTATCTGATGCCAACTACATTCATCATTTTTACCTGTTCTCTCTCTAAGTTCTTAATATCTGATGCCAACTACATTCATCATTTTTATTATTCTTTTCCATTCAGCTCTTTTATTGCATCTCATAATATTATCTTCTAATGTTGTTGTTGTTGAAGTTCCTCAAGCTGTCTGACCGAACAGCCCCGTGGTAATTGCCTGGGTGACCAAAGCCGTTCCCAGGAGCTCGTGCCTCCCTGATGGGGGCGGGGGGATTTTGTGGCGGTTTGGCCCCCATAGCTTCTTGCAGCCTTGAGGGGTGGTCCCACGACGTAGACGCCGCCACTCCAGGACCTCTAATATTGTTGTTAATATCTCTTTCTGCCCATTGATAATTAATTTTGTGTACAGTAAGTAGCTTTGCTTTAAAAATTCTTGATGATTTCATACTAGAAGCTCCAATTTCCCCTCTGAAGGCGGCACATGCTGTACTCCTGTAACCTCCAAGTATCTTTCTATACACACCATTTTCTATACATTGCAATCTCTTTATTTCATTTTTATATTTATAACATTATTTTAATTAAATCTGGACAGTATTGGGAGATGTGTTCAGAATAGGAGACTACGGTGGTTTGGTCACATTGAGAGAATGGACGAGAATGCTTGGGTTAGTAGATGTAAAGCAATTGATGTAGAAGGTTCAGTAGGTAGAGGAAGGCCAAAGAAAACATGGGGGGAAGTGATACGGTTAGATTTGAGAGAAAGAGGAGTTAGTAAAGAGCTGGCCAGAGATAGGTTAGCTTGGAAGGCTGAGAGAAAGAGGAGTTAGTAAAGAGCTGGCCAGAGATAGGTTAGCTTGGAAGGCTATTTCTAAAAACCCGTCCAACGTATGCCACCATGTAAGACGGACGTTAAACCCAATATGATGATGAATGATGATGATGATTGCTCTAGTCCTCCTCCTAAATCTATTATTGTTGTATTTCCACTGTATATGTTGACTACTGCTTCTATTATTTGAAGATGTATTTTAAACTCTTTCATTACTTCTATTAAGGTGGTAATTCTTTTTTGTAACATTGCAGTGCCATGATTCCTCCAAAGTATGCCAGGAAATTGGAGGATTCAGTTGCTCTCTCTCTCTCTCTCTCTCTCTCTCTCTCTCTCTCTCTCTCTCTCTCTCTCTCTCTCTCTCTGTTTGATTCCTCCAAAGTATGCCAGGAAACAACAGGACCAGAAGAGCAAAAATAATGGTGTTCTGTTGTTGCTTGGAATAGTTTGGAGGATTCAGTCAGTTGCTCCAGATTTACCAACACAAAACTAACTTCCCCCTTAAGGATGTTCTTTTAACCGAGTCAAAGGATTTTCTAAAGTCTGCGATTACTGCTATTACTATTACTATTGCTATTGCTATTACTATTACTATTACTATTACTATTGCTATTACTATTACTATTACTATTGCTATTACTATTGCTATTGCTATTACTATTGCTATTGCTATTACTATTACTATTACTATTGCTATTACTATTAATGGCTTCCTCTTCTTCTTAAAACTTTTATCTATTCTACACAGTACTGTAATAATATATATATATATAAATTATCCTTGATTCTTGAACCTTCAGTAAATCCTCCTTGAGTTTCTTTGGTTTTTTCTTCATTTCTTGTCAAATGTTTTTCTGTTTCATCCTTGACCAACATCATAAATATCTTGTATGAAATATTTGTTTTTGCAATAGGCCTCAGATCCTTTGCAGTGGGCTTTTTATTTTTCTCAATCATTTTAATTATTGATCTTTTCCATTTGTCTGGTTTATCAATTTTTTTTTTTTTTTTTATCTTTCGACACTGGACATAGGCTTCATCAAACCCGTTACCGTGGTCCAGGTCAACTGCTACTCACATACACACACGTCACGACTTTCATTTCATTTTTCAAACATTCTGTTAGTACTTTCATGCATTTCTTACTTTTCAATAATGCTTTATATAATTATCTCAGGCTTTATTCCAACTGGGCTTGCAGCTTTTTTATTTTTCCTTTTTCCAAGCCATTTTTCTATTCTTTTCTGAGTGATTACCGACTCATCCATTGGTTCTATGGGTCGATTCCACAGTGGTATTGGTTTGTTAGCTTCCCAACCAACCACACTTGTAAGGCTTCATTATTTTCCAAAAGCTGAGTATCCACATTCACAAAATCTAACCAACAGTTAAGTAATAATAATAATAATAATACCAGTAATAATACTAATGATAATAATAAAAATAATACCAGTAATAATAATAATAGTATTGATAATAATAATAATAATGATAATGATAATAATAATGATGATAATAATAATGATAATAATGATAATAATAACCAGTAATAATAATAATAATAATAATAATAATAATAATAATAATAATAATCACTGTATAATTTACTCACCAAATTCATTAAATAGTTCACCCATAAGTCATTTACACGGCTAAGATTCTTTCGTTTGCGTGCTTACAAACCAATACCAACAACCACTGTGGAATCGACAATGTATCTTGCTTCTTCTTCAGTAAAGTATAAGTATTTTGAAGTTATCATTTCTGAATACAATTTGTTCAACTTGTAGTTTTATGTATAATTTTATATGTCATCAGTAAATTAAAATAGTGTTGAACCATTACATCCTTGACATACTGTACAATTTGTTATGTTAATAGTTGCCTGTTCTTCGTTCTTCAAATGTAAATGCGTTCTGTCGTTATTATATATATCTGTGCTATAAGTTTTATTTATTTTTATTTATTTTCTGTTATTCATGAGTGCCTTTATCAAGTTTCCTCTGTCAATTTAGTCAAAGGCTTTTTTGAAGTCCAATGATGTTACTATTAGTATGTTCCTTTGCTTGAAGGTTTCAGAGATATAGGGTCGATTCCACAATGGTATTGGTTTGTTAGCTCCCCAACCAACCACAATTTTAAGGCTTCATTATTTTCCAAAAGGTGAGTATCCACATTCACAAAAACTATCCAACAGTTAGATAATGATAATCACTGTATAGTTTACTCACCAAATTCATTAAATAATTCACCCATAACTCATTTACACGGCTAAGATTCTTTCGTTTGCGTGCTTACAAACCACTAGGAATGACTGTGGAATCGACCCATAGTATTTCAATATGTATAAATAATTGTCTGTAGTTCTTCTTTCCTCTGTATATTACTTCTTAATTAGTCCGGCTTTTTCAGTATGATCCTCAATTTGTTTTTCTTATAATATAATATAATAATATAATATAATATAATATAATATAATAATAATATAATAATAATATAATATAATAATAATATAATATAATAATATAATATAATAATATAATATAATAATAATATAATATAATATAATAATAATATAATATAATAATATAATATAATAATATAATATAATAATAATATAATATAATAATATAATATAATATAATATAATATAATAATAATATAATATAATAATATTATAATATAATATAATATAATAATAATATAATATAATATAAATAGTTTATATGACAAATTTGCCAATACACTGGTGAGAGATTATTATTTATTTTCTCTCTCTCTCTCTAGACTCTCTCTCTCTCTCTCCCTCTCTCTCTCTCTCTTTTTATTTCCTTCCTGCTTGCTGTCACACCTCTCTATCACCTTTCTCGGGCGCTATATGACCTCGCTGTCTATTGCGGCACCTAATATAAATCAATCTATAATCTACACTGGTGAGACCTATCTATCTAAGAGTTCCTTCACTATTGTTCCTATCTTTAAGTCAATTGAGTCACATTTTTATTCTATTATTAGGTTATAATTTTTTCTCTTTTCTTTGAGTTTGTTGATATGTCTTTTTAGTGTTTTCAATTAGTGTTTTCTTTTAGTGTTTTCATTTAGTGTTTTATTTTAGTGTTTTCATTTAGTGTTTTCATTTAGTGTTTTCTTTTAGTGTTTTCTTTTAGTGTTTTCATTTAGTGTTTTCATTTCATCTTCTTTCTTCTCCTTCCTTTCTTTTCTTCTTCTTATCTTCCTTTTCCCACTCCTTCCTTCTCTTTTTATCTAACTTCTTTTTTCTGCTACCTTTATTTACTTCTTTTTATCTTCAACCACCTCCTTCTCTTTTTATCTAACTTCTTTCTTCTACCTTTCATTTCTTCATTTTATCTTCAACCATTTCCTTTTCCCACTCACTCCTCTTTTTATCTAACTTTTTTTTTCTCCTACCTTTCTTTTCTTTTTATCTTCAACCATTTCCTTTTCCCACTCACTCCTCTTTTTATCTAACTTCTTTTTTCTCCTACCTTTCTTTTCTTCTTCTTATCTTCCTTTTCCCACTCACTCCTTCTCTTTTTATCTAACTTCTTTTATCTCCTACCTTTCTTTTCTTCTTTTTATCTTCAACAATTTCCTTTTCCCACTCACTCCTTCTCTTTTTATCTAGCTTCTTTCTATCTAACTTCTTTCTTTTCTTCATTTTATCATCAACCACTTCCTTTTCCCACTCACTCCTTCCTTCTCTATTTATCTAACTTCTTTCTTCTCATACCTTTCTTATCTTCAACCACCTCCTTTTCCCACTCCTTCCTTCTCTTTTTATCTAACTTCTTTCTTCTGCTACCTTCGTTTTTCTTCTTATTTCTACAAACCATCCTTCTCACTTCTAATTTTTACCTACATTTCTTTTCTTCTTTTCATCTTCAACCACTTCCTTTTCCCACTCACTCCTTCTCTTTTCATCTAACTTCTTTCTTCTCCTACCTTTATTTTCTTCTTCTTATCTTCCTTTTCCCACTCACTCCTTCTCTATTTATCTAACTTCTTTCTTCTCCTACCTTTCTTATCTTCAATCATTTCCTTTTCCCACTCACTCCTCTTTTTATCTAACTTCTTTCTTCTTCTATTTTATTTACTGTAATCCAGAATACACTCAAGTTTTATATTTTGGTTTATTTTGTTTTCTTTCAGAGTTTTTCCTTTAAATTTCTTGATGTGCTTCCATAACATTTTTGGGTCATGTTCTGATCTCTTCTTATATCTTCAGTTATTTATTTTTTTACTATTTATATTATATTCTCATTTTACACTGGCATTATGTATGTGAAATAGTGTGTGTGTAATGAATGTATGTACTGTAAATACTTATTGTACACTATATTACACACCCAATATACAAGTGTACTGTACAATGAGGGTTTTCTGTACACAGTTTCATTACACACATTACATTACACACCCAATATACAAGTGTACTGTACAATGAGGGTTTTCTGTACACAGTTTCATTACACACATTACATCACTTCCTACACACACACACACACACATAATATACTCACACTCACTCTCTCTCTCTCTCTCTCTCTATCTCTCTCTCTCTCTCTCTCTCTCTCTCTCTCTCTCTCTCTGCGTGTGTGTGTGTGTGTGTGTATGTGTCTATTAATATTACACACCCAATATACAAGTGTAAAATGAGAGTTAACTGTAACATGTACTGGTGGTAATGGTAGGTAATATTACACCACCAGGCTGAGATACATCAATTCTACAGTAAACCAACTGTAATGTGGATGAATCCGTTTGGGCTTCACTCTGGTTGTTGCTTGGTGGTGGTCCGTTCACTGTAACAACATCATCATCATCATCATCTATCACCATCTCTAACTCAACTGAAATGAAGAGGAGGAGGAGGTGGAGAAAAAAAAAGTGAATTGACTAAGGTTCTGAAGTATATTATATAAATGGTAAAGGATAAATGTGTTGAAAATTGTTGTGTGATTAAGTGTTTTTTTTCAGAGATATTAATTCATTTTTTTTTTTTTTTTTTTTTAGATATTAATTCAATATTTTTTTTTTGTCAGAGATATTAATTCAGTATTTCTCTTTGAAATTATTTTTCAAAGATATTAATTCAATATTTCTCTTTGAAATTTTTTTTCGTAGATATTAATTCAATATTTCTCTTTTTTTTCAGAGATATTAATTCAATATTTCTCTTTTTTTCAGAGATATAAATCCAATTTTTCTCTTTTTTTCAGAGATATTAATTCAATATATATATATATATATATATATATATATATATATATATATATATATATATATATATATATATATATATATATATTTTTTTTTTTTTTTTTTTTTTTTTTTTCAGATATCAATTCAATATTTCGTTGTTGTTGTTTTTTTTTTCATATATCATCACGAAACTTTCTACACTCATAAGTACATATCTGAACTAGTTACTACTAAATGTTCACACAAATTGGAAACATTTTAAATTAATCAATGTAAAAAATCGGTCTTCTCTCTCTCTCTACCTTAATTCAACACCAAGATATTAATTAATTGATTGATTCACCATGTTTATATGTTAATAGTCAGGTTTATTACAGTTTCATAAGACATACAAACAAACTCCAAACTCCAAAACATTAATAAAAAAAAACACACAATGTTATCCTGTTGTTGCCTGGAAAAATAATTTGGAGGAATCATTTGCTCCAGATTTACCAACACAAAATAATATGCTTGAATACTTATAAATAACATATAAAATAATAATAATAATAATAATAATAATAGTAATGATGATGATAATAGTAATAATAATAATGATAATAATAATAATAATAATAATAATAATAATAATAATAATGATGATAATAGTAATAATAATAATGATAATAGTAATAATGATGATGATAATAATAGTGATAATAATAATAATGATAATAATAATGATAATAATAATAATAGTAATGATAATAATAATAGTAATTATGATAATAATGATAATAATAATAAATAAGTTTGAGATATTGGGCAATATTCAAGAACATTGGTGGTGTAAATAATAATAATAATAATAATAATAATAACTTCACAAAGCCATCGTACTCACCACCAATAATATTCTTACATATCACCCATTCCTCTATAAGATTATATCCATATTTAATATCTATTTACACGATAACTATTAATTAATAAGTATAGTATTTTTTATTTTTTATTTCCATTTACTAACTTATATCAATAGTAAATATTTTGGTTATTGGAGCGTAATTAATTAAAAGTGACCCTGTGTGTAATGTAGTCAGAAAATTGGAAGTTAGCGAGTCTTTTAAATATTGCCATGGAACACACACACACACATACACATATATATACACACACACACACAGACACACATATACATATACATACAGATACATACAGAGAGGGACACACACACACATACATACATATACAGATACAGAGAGGGACACACACACACACACACACACACATACATACAGAGACACACACACACACACACATATATATACACACACACACATATACATACAGATACATACAGAGAGGGGTATATGTATATTGTTGTTATGGATGTGTATTATACCTTTTTCTATACATCCGTGTACAGTAAACCTTCATTATCCACTAGACTCTAGAGTGTGTGTGTGTGTGTGTGTGTGTACGAATTCTCTTGAAGCCTAGAGTGTGTGTGTGTGTGTGTGTGTGTGTGTGTACGAATTCTCTTGAAGCCTAGAGTGTGTGTGTGTGTGTGTGTGTGTGTGTACGAATTCCCTTGAAGCCTAGAGTGTGTGTGTGTACTGTGTGTGTGTGTGTGTGTGTGTACGAATTCCCTTGAAGCCTAGAGTGTGTGTGTGTACTGTGTGTGTGTGTGTGTACGAATTCCCTTGAAGCCTAGAGTGTGTGTGTGTGTGTGTGTGTGTGTGTGTGTGTGTACGAATTCCCTTGAAGCCTAGAGTGTGTGTGTGTACTGTGTGTGTGTGTGTGTGTACGAATTCCCTTGAAGCCTAGAGTGTGTGTGTGTACTGTGTGTGTGTGTGTGTGTGTGTGTACGAATTCCCTTGAAGCCTAGAGTGTGTGTGTGTACTGTGTGTGTGTGTGTGTGTGTGTACGAATTCCCTTGAAGCCTAGAGTGTGTGTGTGTACTGTGTGTGTGTGTGTGTGTGTGTACGAAATCCCAATACAATAATATAATCCGGACGTCAGTTAATTTATCACGGCACCAATTCGGGATACAGAAGGAGATGGTGATTCCTCTGCATGTGTGAGGCGAGGTGTTCCCACGAGTCACACAGGTGGTAGCAGCTGTTACACGAATACACCTCAATCATCTTTAGGTCTGAATCTTGTTGAGGCACTAACACATGTTCAATATTCTCTTCTTTAATCTGGACATGGGTAAATTGTTCTTCGTGTTCTTATTCTTGGTGTTCTGGGATTCCCTCGTTGATCTGGTGTGTTGTTGTTGTGTGGTGTTGTATGTGTTGTTGTTGTTGTTGTTTGTGTTCTGGGCTTTCATCGATGACTTGGTATGTTGTTGTTGATGTTGTTGTGTGTTGATCTTGGTGTTGTTGTTGTTGTGGTCGTGTGTCGCTGTGCCGTAGTCGTATGTGTGCCGCCAGTCCCGCCCGACCCCAGAACATGCTGCCACACTGGTCGCACATATTGTGACACATGGCGTCCATCTGTGTGTGTGTCTTCATGTGCGTCTGCAGGTTCCAGTTGTTGATGTGCGATGAGTCGCAGACGTTGCACACGAAGCGTTTATCTCTGAGGTGGACAGCACGGTGATGTACCCTAAGCCTCTTCTTCTGCTTGAAAGTCATACCACACACGTTACACAGGAAGGGCCGATCGGGGAGGTGAATGCGATGGTGTTCCCGCAGCTCTGACTCCATGGTGAACGCCTTACTACACTGACTACACACATAGCTACCCGAGTTGGTTTGACGGGCGACATGTGCTCTATACGTGGACCTGAACTTGAAGGCCGCACCACACTGCAGACACACGAACGGCCGATGGTGTGAGTGTGTACGCAGGTGTAGAGACAGTTTGGCTTTGTCAGGGGCGCGGAAATCACAGTGGGGGCAGGCGGCCTTCCGCTCGCCGCCGTGAACATAGATGTTATGATACTGCAGGCTGATCTTCTGGGTAAACGGTTTTCGACACAGGCCGCACCAGAATTTACTCCCTCCAGGCCCCCCCCCCCCACCACCCCCCCGCCCCCATGACACTGCTGGTGGTGGTGGTGGTGGATGGGGGCGACATCGGCCTACCTCGGCACTGGTGTTGAGTACAGAGTTGGGATGTGTTGAACTGGACGCGGCAAACACGACAGCTTACACCAATACCAACACCTGTAATGAAATACCCACACCTTGGTCAGTTCTAAACCACTACATTTTTTACACACACACACACATACACACTCCAATTAAACCTCTCTTTACACACACACACACATACATATCTTATTTTTTACACACACACACACACACACACTCCGATTAAACCTCTATTTACACACACACACAATACATATCTTATTCTTTACACACACACACACACACACACACATTGCATCCTGTACTGAGATACCCACACCTTGGTTAACTCTCAACACACACTCCAATTAAACTTCTCTTTACACACACACACTCCAATTAAACCTCTCTTTACACACACACACACACACACACACGCTCTCCAATTAAACCTCTCTTTACACACACACACACACACTCCAATTAAACCTCTCTTTACACACACACACACACACACACACACACACATCATATTTTTTACACACACACATACACATATCTTATTTTTTACACACACACACACACATATCTTATTTTTTACACACACACACATCTTATTTTTTACACACACACATCTTATTTTTTACACACACACACACACATATCTTATTTTTTACACACACACAGACACACACTCAATACTCAATTACACAAGTTCTCGTAAGCTGAATTATGTTGTTTTGGGTTAGTCTGTTTGGTTGTATGTATATATTCTTATTATATATATATATATATATATATATATATATATATATATATATATATATATATATATATATATATATATATATATATATATATATATATATATATATATATATATATATATATATATATATATATATATATATATCTATCTATATATATATATAATTATTTTTTGGGGGGTTACATTGAGGTGCCTTGATTCCTCTTCTCTCTCTCTCTCTCTCTCTCTCTCTCTCTCTCTCTCTCTCTCTCTCTCTCTCTCTGATTCCTCCTAAGTATGCCAGGAAATTGGAGGATTCAGTTGCGCTCTCTCTCTCTCTCTCTCTCTCTCTCTCTCTCTCTCTCTCTCTCTCTCTCTCTCTCTCTGATTCCTCCAAAGTATGCCAGGAAATTGGAGGATTCAGTTGCGCCTCTCTCTCTCTCTCTCTCTCTCTCTCTCTCTCTCTCTCTCTCTCTCTCTCTCTCTCTCTCTGATTCCTCCAAATTATGCCAGGAAACAACAGGACCAGATGAACAAAAATAATGGTGTTTGTTCTGTTGTTGCTTGGAATAGTTTGGAGGATTCAGTTACTCCAGATTTACCAACACAAAACTTCCCCATTAATGTACGTGTGTGTGTGTGTGTGTGTGTGTGTGTGTACAGCCACAATCAAATATCCACCCACACTTTCCTTCCATCGTACAAATATATCAGTATCATATCGAAATATAATCATACAACAACAACACCTTATGTCAACTCAACCCCCTCAATTATTATTATTATTATTATTATTAGGTGGTGCAAAATTATACATGTGTTGTTCTTTATTACCAAGATTATTATTATTATCATTATTATTATTATTATTATTATTATGAGGTGCTGCAAAATTATACACGTGTTGTTCTTTATTACCAAGATTATTATTATTATTATGAGGTGGTGCAAAATTATACACGTGTTGTTCTTTACTACCAAGATTATTATTATTATTATTATCATTAATATTATTATGAGGTGCTGCAAAATTATACACGTGTTGTTCTTTATTACCAAGATTATTATTATTATTATTATTATTATTATTATTATTATTATTATGAGGTGCTGCAAAATTATACACGTGTTGTTCTTTATTACCAAGATTATTATTATTATTATTATTATTATTATTATTATTATTATTATTATGAGGTGCTGCAAAATTATACACGTGTTATTCTTTACTACCAAGATTATTATTATTATTATGAGGTGGTGCAAAATTATACACGTGTTGTTCTTTATTACCAAGATTATTATTATTATTATTATTATTATTATGAGGTGGTGCAAAATTATACACGTGTTGTTCTTTATTACCAAGATTATTATTATTATTATTATTATTATGAGGTGGTGCAAAATTATACACGTGTTGTTCTTTATTACCAAGATTATTATTATTATTATTATTATTATTAGTATTATTATTATTATTATTATTATGAGGTGGTGCAAAATTATACACGTGTTGTTCTTTATTACCAAGATTATTATTGTTATTATTATTATTATGAGGTGGTGCAAATTCTACACGTGTTGTTCTTTATTACCAAGATTATTATTATTATTATTATTATTATTATTATTATTATTATTATTATGAGGTGGTGCAAAATTCTACACGTGTTGTTCTTTATTACCAAGATTATTATTATTATTATTATTATTATTATTATCAGGTGCTGCAAAATTATACACGTGTTGTTCTTTATTACCAAGATTATTATTATTATTATTATTATTATTATTATGAGGTGGTGCAAAATTATACACGTGTTGTTCTTTATTACCAAGATTAATTATTATTATTATTATTATTATGAGGTGATGCAAAATTATACACGTGTTGTTTCTTTATTACCAAGATTATTATTATTATTATTATTATTATTATTATTATTATTATTATTATTATTATTATGAGGTGGTGCAAAATTATACACGTGTTGTTCTTTATTACCAAGATTATATTATTATTATTATTATTATGAGGTGGTGCAAAATTCTACACGTGTTGTTCTTTATTACCAAGATTATTATTATTATTATTATTATTATTATTATTATTATTATTATTATTATGATGTGGTGCAAAATTCTACACGTGTTGTTCTTTATTACCAAGATTATTATTATTATTATTATTATTATTATTATTATTATTATTATCAGGTGCTGCAAAATTATACACGTGTTGTTCTTTATTACCAAGATTATTATTATTATTATTATTATTATTATTATTATTATTATTATTATTATGAGGTGGTGCAAAATTCTACACGTGTTGTTCTTTAATTACCAAGATTATTATTATTATTATTATTATTATTATTATCAGGGTGCTGCAAAATTATACACGTGTTGTTCTTTATTACCAAGATTATTATTATTATTATTATTATTATTATGAGGTGGTGCAAAATTATACACGTGTTGTTCTTTATTACCAAGATTATTATTATTATTATTATTATTATTATGAGGTGATGCAAAATTATACACGTGTTGTTCTTTATTACCAAGATTATTATTATTATTATTATTATTA
>JAWQEG010002156.1:15000-106813 GCA_033782935.1 Petrolisthes cinctipes | reverse complement strand
GTCCAGGACCTTGCTCTACATCTTAAGAATGTTTGTGTGGTGAAGTCATGGAAGGTGAAGGTTACGGCAGGACTAATGATGTCAGTGACAGAGCGTTTATCATTGTCACCCTGGGGAGTACTTGACCTGATAAATGTTGTGAATAACTCCCTCATCAAAAACTCTCTCTCTCTCTCTCTCTCTCTCTCTCTCTCTCTCTCTCTCTCTCTCTCTCTCTCTCTCTCTCTCTCTCACACACAAACACTTCCCTCCCCTCTCTCTCTGTTGGTTGATCTACCTACCTATTTGTCTACATTTGCATCTTCCTATCAAACTATAATTACGTTACAGAGAGCATCAGTATACTTTATGTTATGCTACATCTGTCGGTCATTGTAGGTCTGTGAACGAGAAACAGTTGCGGACATATGAAACAGACACAAATGAAACAGGGCCCCTCATTGAGCATATGATGGGATGAGATGTTATATGTGTGTGTATGTCATAGGGTAGAATGAGACGTCATGTGTGTGTGTGTGTGTGTGTGTGTTTGTGTGTGGTGTGTGTGTGTGTGTGTGTGTGTGTGTGTGTGTGTGTAGCATAGGGTAGGATGAGATGCTATGTCTGTATGCATGTGTGTGTGTGTGTGTGTGTGTGTGTGTGTGTGTGTGTGTGTGTGTGTGTGTGTGTGTGTAGGGTAGGCTGAGATGTTATGTCTGTATGCATGTGTGTGTGTGTGTGTGTGTGTGTGTGTGTGTGTGTGTGTGGTGTGTGTGTAGCATAGGGTAGGCTGAGATGTTATGTGTGTATGCATGTGTGTGTGTGTGTGTGTGTGTGTGTGTAGCATAGGGTAGCTGAAATTATATGCCTGTATACATGTGTGTGTGTGTGTGTGTGTGTCTATGTGTGTGTGCAGCATAGGGTTGGATGAGACCAAGGTCCTTGGATGCGACGTTGTGTGTGTTTAGAGGACGCGTCCTATTCTATGTTTGCTAATAAGGGGTGTGTTTGATGTGTGTCTGTTTCATGTACACAACTGCACGATGATCATAGGTGAATATCTTTATAGTATTGTAGAGAAAGGAGAACGGGAAGGAGATATAAAAGGAGAAGAAAGGGGACAATGAAGGTAGAGGAAATAGGAAATCATTGGAAGGAGAGAGAGAGAGAGAGAGAGAGAGAGAGAGAGAGAGAGAGAGAGAGAGAGAGAGAGAGAGAGAGAGAGAGAGAGAGAGAGAGAGAGAGAGAATCACCTCTCCAAACTAAATCTTGAAACAGATCCCCTCTTAATACCACAGAGATTAATTGTTTCCTGGCATAGTTTGGAGGAATCAGTTAGTAGCTCTCCAAATTAGCCAAGAGAGGTTCTCTCCTTAAAGGAAAATGAATGGAAGGAGGGAAGGGAAGGAATGGTATGTGAAGAGGTGAAAGCTATTGACTGTCAGGGTTCAAGAGTTGTTCACATACCATAGTAGTGATAATAACACACACATACATACACACATACTGGTGATAATAACACACACACACACACACACACACACACACATACATACACACATACGATACTGGTGATAATAACACACACACACACACACACACATACCATACTGGTGATAATAACACACACACACACACACACACACACATACACATACCATACTGGTGATCATAACACACACACACACACATACACACATACATACAGAGATAGACAGACAGACGGAGAGAACACAGACAAACAGATAGACAGACATATATTGAGAAACACACACACATACACAGACACATAGACAGAGATAAACACACACACACACACACACACACACACACACACACACACACACACACACACACACACACCACACACACACACACACATATATATATAAATATATATAGACAGATAGACAGACAGACATAGAGAAACACACACACACACACACATATACAGGCAGACAGACACACATACCTACAAAGACAGACAGACGGCCAGACAGATAAATTGGCAGAGAGAGAGAGAGAGAGAGAGAGAGAGAGAGAGAGAGAGAGAGAGAGAGAGAGAGAGAGGGGCGGGAGGTGAAGGCGTGAGTGAAAGGGAAAGGGACAGCAGAAAAGAAGGGAAGGGAATGGAAAGGATGGGATGGCATGGGATGGGATGGGAAGGGGTCAGAGAAGGTGGTGCTGGAACTAAAGAGAATGTCTCTCTCTCTCTCTCTCTCTCTCTCTCTCTCTCTTTTGGATGGTAAGAGTTCATTCATTCATTCATTCATTCATTCATTCATAACAAGGACTCTATTGAATCCTTCATACACTACTTTCAATTCCTAACTCAGTAATCCCTGGTTTTGTACTGTTATTGTTATGGATGTGTGTTATACCATTTCCTGTGAATCTATACATGTGTTACAGTAAACCCTTATTATCCACCACTGGGTTTATGGGTGTGTAATGTACAGTCACGAGCACTAATAAGTATACAGCTTTGGTTGAAGCTTTTAACAGTCCAAAATAATCACCAACGAAGTAATTCCAATGGAGATCTTATTATGCATTTATTTACTGTCTTTAGGTATTTGAAGCACACCTGTATACTTATTAGTGCTCGTGACTGTACAAAGAGGGTTTACTGTATACAGATTCATTACAAACAGTGTAATTAATGTACAATCATAACAACTGTGGAAAACAAACCAGGCATTACTGTACACACACACACACACACACACACACACACACACACACACACCTGTACTCACACCAACATTTTGAAAAGTAAACAGGTAAAGAATATTCTAAAAACTAACTTGGTGGGGTAAGAGGCTGTTCACGGTGGATTTAATTTGATTCGCCGTTTTAATTATTGCTGAGGCCTAATATAAAATTCTTAGAGTTTATTTAAAATGCAAGAGTCCTAATTTTTTAAGTGGCATTTTTTTGTTTTCTCTCTCTCTCTCTCTCTCTCTCTCTCTCTCTCTCTCTCTCTCTTCTCTCTCTCTCTCTCTCTCTCTCTCTCTCTCTCTCTCACACACACACAAAACAAATACAGAAAGGAGAGATAGCAATTAAGCTAAGATGGAAGGAAAGGAAGGAGGGACAGTCGAAGAGAAGAACTGGGAAAAAAGAAGGAAGGAAAGAAAGGAGATAAAAAGGAGGAAGGAAGGAAAGGATGGAATAAAGAAGGAAGGAAATGAAGGAAATAAGAAAGGAGGAAGGAAGGAAAGGATGGAATAAAGAAGGAAGGAAATGAAGGAAATAAGAAAGGAGGAAAGAAAGAAAGGAAGGAAAACAGAAGGAAGGAAAGGAAGGGGGGACAATGGAAGAGAGGAATGGGATTAAATCGGGTTCAAAGGAGTGCCAAAACCCTCATAATAGTTCACTCCTTCAGGAAATAATATGAGATGTGAAGTGTAGCCTAGATATTGAATGAGATATATCTATATTATACTCTATCTATTTATATATCGATCTGTTTATATATATATATATATATATATATATATATATATATATATATATATATATATATATATATATATATATATATATATATATATATATATATATATATATATATATAGATATATATATATATATATATATATATATATATATATATATATATATATATATATATATATATATGGGTGTATATATGGGTATAGTACGTATGTCTGTGCCTACCTGCCTCTGTGTCTGTGTGTGTGTGTGAAAGAGAGAGGAAATGTGTAATAGTGAGTAGGTCAGGAAAAAAGGAGAGATAGTGAATGATTGAATAAGTAACGAAGGAAGGAAGGAAGGAAGGAAGGAAGAGTAAAAAGTAAGTATATAGGAAATAAGCAAGGGTAAGTAGAAAGAGAAAAAGAAACAAAACAGTAGTGTACAGTAAAAGGGAAAGGTAAGGAAGTTGTGTGTGTGTTGGTAGGATGTAAGTACCAATCAGGCAGTCAGTCAGTACCAAGGACAATAACAACTCTCATAGCCTATGTGTGTATTTTTTTTTCTTTTTCTTTTTTATAGTGGGCTGGGTTAGGCTGGTTGGCTTGCTTGGTCCTGTGTGTTGGGTTGGGTTGGGCTGACTGACTGGGTGGATTCTGTGGGTTGGGTTGGCTAGGTGGCTGCTGTGGGTTGGGTTGGGTTGGACCGAGGCTGAATTAATTATAAGACTGAGTGGCTGGGTACTGTTGGTTGGGTTAGGTTGGGTTGACTGGCTGGCTAGGCTTGGGTATATAAGGCCTCCCACACCTACTCTCCCGCTCATATGGCTCTCACACGTGGCACTGTATGCTACGCTGTCTGCCTATATTGTACAGTACCTTCTACCACTCACCTGTTTCTTGGCTTGCTCTTCTGCCAGCTTGCTTACTTGTTTGTCTCTCACCCTCTCCTTGTATTATTTTTAAGGGGGTTTGGGTAGTGGACTAGACCTATTTACTCTCTTTCAGTGCTTCACCTGTCACTTCCTTCCTTCTGTTTTCATTAATGTTCGTTGCCCTCACTCCTCTCTAACTCCTACCACTTCCCTCTCTCTTTTCCATAACACTTTCCTTCCTAGATAATTTTTAGTACCTTTTACTCACTCTCTCTTTTCCTTGCCACTTTTTAGCCACTATCACTACCTTTCTCTTCCCCTTCACACTTTCCTCCATGGATACATTTCTTACTCACTGAACTTAACTTTACGATACTCCTCCGTTTGAATCACCTGAGTTTACGCTACTCCAAACCTAACCTAACCTATATCCTAACCCAACCAAACCTAACCTAACCAAACTTAACCTAACCCAACCAACCTAACCTAACTTAACCTAACTACCTAACCAAATCTAACTTACCCAACTCAACCCAACCCAACCTAACCTTAATTTACGGTACTATTTCTCCGTCTCACACCACCACCACCACCACCACCACCAAAAGGAAAGGTATTGAGCACAACATCTGTCTTCAACCACCATTATGTTAACAGGTATTGTGGTTTGTTGTTGTTGTTGTTGTTGTTGTTATACCAGTGTTGTATTGTACAGCCATGGCTGATAGTGCTGGACCAGGGTCCAAGGAGTGTTGGAGAGCAACTGAACAGAGTTCGAAAAAGTGAGTCTTCTAAACCTCTCCCAACGTTGAGAATGGTTTGGAAAATTCACTTGTTTGAACTCTGTTCAGTTACTTTCCAACATTCCTTGGACCCTGGTCCAGCACTATCAACCATGGCTGTACTGTACGTCAGCGGCAAATGTCGTGTCGCCTCCCTCAGCGCTTTTTTAAGGATAACATAAAATCTAATAATTAATCGAACCAAGAGATTTCACCATACAGCCATGGTCGGACAAGTTGCGTCACATTATAACTGGTTCCGGCCTCGGTGTGAACGGGGCCTATACAGTGCTGCATCTGATTCAACCCACGAAAGAAAAACAAACAAAAAATCCACCGACAATTTGACGGATGAAGTGTTCCGCAAGACCAATAAACTATTATAATAGAATACTACTATAGTCTATTAATAGGTCTTGGTGTTCTGTTGATTAGCTTTGACGGGGATTTGTCGTCTCAAGAACTCAATTTTTTTTTTTTTTTTTTTTTTTTTACAACAGTGTTTAATGTAACCAAACTGTTTATTATGACCAGGCCATATACGACATCTGATGATATGGTAATTGAACTGTTATTTATTTATTTATTATTATTATTATTTTTATTTATATATCTATTTATTATTATTATTATTTTTATTTGCATATTTATTTATCTATTTATTTTTATTTCTATTTACGTATTTATTTATCTAGTTATTATTATTTTATTTACATATTTATTTATATATTTGTTTTATTCTTTTTTTTTCAGTACCCAGGTCGTGACAACGTAGAATACCTGACTGAAGGAAAGATGAAGTGTTCACACCATATATTACCCAGGCCATCACCTCATCACACCAATACACACGTCTCCACAACACACGCCCTCCCATCACACCACCACACCACCACAACACACCCATCACATTACCACACCACCACAACACACCCATCACATCACCACACCACCACAACACACCCATCACATTACCACACCACCACAACACACCCATCAAACATCCACACCTCCACAACATACCCATCAAACATCCACACCTCCACAACACACCCATCACACCACCACACCTCCACAACACACCCATCACACCACCACACCACTACAACACACCCATCAAACATCCACACCACTACAACACACCCATCACACCACCACACCTCCATAACACACCCATCACACCACCACACCTCCACAACACACCCATCACACCACCACACCTCCACAACACACGCCCTCCCATCACACCACAACACCACCACAACACACGCCCTCCCATCACACCACAACACCACCACAACACACCTATCACACCACCACACATCTTTAGCACACGCCTCCACACACAAGCAACAGCAAACCTCAAAACGAATCCCACTACTCAATTCAGTAGCTAAAATCACCACACACATCTCCAGACCCATCCCATACCACAGTAACTACATTCCAGTAGCTCAGGGCATCACACACACCTCCTCTTCTTCCTCAACACCTTCCCCACCACCACCACACAGTTCACCACTACCCCAGTACAACACAGATACCTCCAAACGTATCCCATTACACACTCCAGTAGCTCAGGGCATCACAAACACCTCCTCTTTCTCCTCAACACTTTCCTCACAACCCCCAGAGCCCTACTTTTATGGGTCCACCACACTCAGCGTTCATACCCCAATCTACTCTGCTCGCATCATCAGCCACTTAATCCACACTGACGCCACCACTTCCCTCCCCAACACCAGCAGACAAGTCCAGTACGATACAAACACACTCGACCATAATGTTAGCCAATTAAAAAACGCTGATGTCACCTCTTCCATCTCACCCTTTTCTTCCTCCCCATCCTCCTACTCCTCCTCCTCCTCCTCTTCTTCTTTGTCTTTAGTATCCTCTTCCTCCTCCCCCTCCTCCTCTTTTTCGTCTTCGGCTTCCTCTTTTTTCTCTTCAGTGACCTCTTCTTTCTCCTTCTCTGTAAGTGGCATGTACTCCATCTTAGCCCTTCTCTGCCTTCTTCAAACCCATTTCATTCCCTTACAACTTCCCCTGGCCCACGCATTTCCGGATCCTATAGCCCTTCAGTCCGTGCCCCAAAGTATACAAGAGTTTGGGTACTGCTATTCCAATGTCCCGCGATGTACGTTGTTGCTGTTTTTGGGTACTCGAGTGAATTCCACTTTTACTCCTCCCAACGGCACACAAAGATACGCTAACGAGGTCCGCTCATGTTCCCACAGTACTATCACATACACCCACAACACACAGGCCTACAAAAATAATCATAGCCAAACGCACACGCCCATTATGCACACACACGCTCACAGTACACATGCATCCACTCGTAATACAGTCATGGACACTCACAGTACACTTGCATACACTCGAAATACACCAATCCACACATACACTCATTCTAATCACACACACCCTGATGATGACCAAGCATACACCCACACCTACACACATCAACATCAACAACTGAACTACAGTTATACTCACACGTACACACAAACTTTCCTAAATTCGACCCATTACTCTCCACACAACAACACCTCTACCTTCAAATTCCCAAAGGCCCACATCCCCTTCAAAGACAACATTCCCACCACCACCACATCCACCATCACTGCCCAGCTTTCCGTCCTCTCTCCCTGTCTGCTATCTCTCCTGCTTCTGTTTCTGCTTCTGCTGGCTGCTGCTACCACGTGTAAGGTATGTAGATATATATGTCTGTTTGGTTGTGGGTTTGGTGGTATTGTCGTCGTCATGTGGACTTCCCTGATCAATCTTTCTTTTTTCAGTTTTTTAGAGGATATTACTCAAAGGAAGAAGCACCTGTGTATGGAAGACCGTATGCAAGAACATCCATGGCGTTGACGATGGCGTGGTACCAGTACGATGGCCCTGTAGTGTATCTATGAAGTCATCATACTGGTACCACGCCATCGTTAACACCATGGACGTTCGTGTCATTAGTGTTGTTGTCATTTTTGTTGTTATGATGCCACGAATACATTCCTTCCAATCAATTGAGGGAGGTGTCCAGCATTCATATACGAAATATGGTAAAAAAATTCGTGTTTGTGGTTTAAGCGTCCTTAGATAGCGGGAGGTATCAGCTCTTCTAGACGTATGACTAGACACGCAAAATTCGCAAGTTTAAATGCCCTACGCGCCATTTAAAGGGACCAGCTGACTGGGAGTGTTGCCATATCATGTAGACAAGATGTTGTTTTGATTTTTTTTCTTCAAAATTTGTGTTACTTTATCAAAAAACAAAATGGTTCTGGGGGTGGTATGATACGTTGGGCTTGTGATGAGACGTGTGAGGTGGCAGCAAGTAACTCCCTTGCCACACAGTACCAGCCTGAAAAATTTATCACTGCCTGAGTGAGGAAGAACTCTTTTGTTTACGTTTGGATTTACCCTGCAAGATGCCTCGTTTCTCCCGAGCAAGACTTAGTCAAAGTGTCTCCATGTCTAGGAAGGCCAGAGCATTCCATCAGGAGGTAAGGGAAGGGTTTAGAGTAAGGAGGAGAGAAGCAAGAGAAGAGGAAAGTGAGGAGGACGCCGCCACCTCTCCACAGAGTCAGCTAGCCACACCACCACCTCCACCTCTGTCTATCCCATCTACTAGTGCTCTGTCTACTCCACCTACCCCGTCTACTAGTGCTCCATCTACAGAGGATTCATATCAAGAAAGCTCAGCTGCACTTCGCAAAAGGTTATTAGAAAGTAAGTTACCAGTTTCCAACCCAGTAAGCCACAAAAAAGACATAATAAACAGTAGTGCATGTATCAAACCACCCCTTGGGTCATGTGGAAGAGTTTGAGCCAGCTAGAACAAAGATTACATGATATGGTAACAATATCCATTATTTCAATGGGCGCCCTCGAAAAAATGTTGTGAATACTTGTATTCAAAGTACTGTATCTTTGTTTATTATTAACTAATTTTTGATCTGTTTATTTTTTTGGAAACTACATGAAAAAATCTATAAAACTTATTAAGCAAAAAGTTCTGTGAAATGGAATGCTATAGGAGTAAATGTAGTCAAACTTTGGGAGCTGTTTTCTCGGAATTACCTTTTTAACTATTTTTGATACTTCTGAAAGAACTACTTCCTTATTTTTTAACCAATTTTGAATCTGTTTGGTTTATTTTGAACAGCATGATATGCAGAAGATTTCCTGTTTATCAAAATTATTATAAAACAAACAATGATTTTTGATGATTTTTTAAAAAAATTCGATTTTTATTTATTTTTTTTTTTTTATATTATTACTTATATCTTAAAACAAATTCGATATTCTAAAATTCTGAAAACCAGTTTGATAGACATGGAATTCTTCTTTAAAATGAGCTATGACAATATACTGTATGACCAAAACTAAAGTAGATACAATTAAAAAAAAAAAAAAAAAAAAAAAATCAGAATGCCTTGATTTTTGGTATGAAGCATTTTGCTGACAGCCTTGACACTCTGGCAAAGTTTCATTAAATTCCATCAATTCTTTCCATATGATGCTTGAAATGCTGGACACCCCCCTTAATTAATAATGAATAAATATATAACCAGCCAGGTGAAGAATACCCATTATGGCAGACGAAAAGATGCATTTCCACACATACTCTCATGCTAATAACTCACACTGAGGGGAGGTGGCCGAGTGGTTAGTGTGCTGCACTCGTAATCTATCGGTCGGGAGATTGAATCCTCTCTAGTGAGGGGCTGAGAATATTTACTCTTCCAAATTGAGTTTCAGGCACTAACTATGAGGCCACTGAACGTCGTAAAACACCCTCACTTGTACCATAGCAGCTGCAATATTTGGGAATTACCCTCACTTCCCTTCCTCTGTGGCTGGGTGCGTGTGCGAATAGCAATTGACCTGGGTCACGGTAACGGGCTTGATGAAGCCTATGTCCAGTGTCGGAACATTAAAAAAAAAAACACACACACTTTGTTTTCTTCTGCCATTGTGGGTATTCTTCACCTTGTCGATGTTCAATCACTTCAACACAACAGGTACAATGGCGAACACTGGATCTTCACCACCACAACCATCACATTACATCACCACCACCACCACTTTCACCACTCTGCCAGCAAAAGGGAAAGGTTGGGTGGTGGAGACAGGTCAACGGTGGTCAAAAGCAGCCAGGTCAAGGGTCAGGTCAAAAAGGATGGTTATTATCAGGTGAGCAAATAGGAAGAGTGGGTCGTTGGACGGGTGACAGGAATGGAAATAATAATGTGGTGGTAGCAGACCAAGAAGAAGTGGGACGAGTTCAGAAAGGAAAGGAAATGTTAAGGGCAGCCAATGTAACAACGGATGAAGAGGAGGTGGAGGATGGGGTTGATGCAATGATAGGCAACTGGATAACTAGAGACCTTGACGTGGACGAGGATAGTCTGGTAGGGTGGCGTGAGGCCGAGACAAGGGGAACTAAGGATCAGGTACGTGAAGGTGGTGAAGGAAGCGGTAATGGGATGTATGGGCGGATAATTGAAGTGATAAGTGAATGGATATGGGCAACCCAGGGTCACCACTGTGAGGCAGGTGATGACGTAAAGAAGAAAAAAACTCCAGCAGCAGGGACGAGTAAAGCTCCTGAAGGTGGTACGGGGGCCGAGCCTGGGGAGTGGGAGCGCCCTCTGAGTAACCTAGCGGAGGTGATCAGTGCCATGGGACTCCTGTGTGGCACCTTCGATATGGCACAGGTCCTCTGGCTTTCCTCATCAGTGCCACTCTCGCCGGCTCTCGTCAGGCAGGCACTCACACTCGTTGCAAGGTGAGTACAACAGGGAAAAGGTGGTAGGTGGAAGGGGATGGAAGGGAAAAGTGGTTAGGTGGTAGGTGGGTGGTTATGTGGCAGGGAGAGGTGATTGGGTGGTAGGGAATGGAAGGGAAATGTGGATAGGTGGTAAAGAAGGATAGTTCAGGTATCAGGAAAGGGTGATTAGGTGATATGGAAAGGTAATTAAGTGGTAGAGAGATGTGAATGAATAATGTTAATGGGGTTACGGGAAGGGGAAGACGAGGGGAGTTTGATAAGGAAAATATAATGGGATTTAAGAGATCATGCTTAGATGCACAAGATGGTGGGTGGAAGCAAGGAAAAGTGAGTGAAAATTAAAAAATAGAAATTGGAAATAGAAATGCTACAACTTATGACTCTAAACGAAATGTATCTATTCATCTCAAACGAATTGGAATATAGAACATTACATTAATTTGTTCACCTTGAACTTTTGTAGGTGAAGACATCACCTTTAGCCTTCAACCTTCTCAAAATCTAATCAAATGTTATATGGTGTGTAATTTGTTGCAGGCGAGTGACAGTACTACAGATGTGTGTACAGTGGCGATGGATGTGGCCTTGGTACAGACGTATGAGACGGATGGTAGTGGACATGTCTGTGGCCCACGACGACGACCCCAAGACAGTTTGTTACCGACAGCTTAGGTCTGGGTACAGAGCCTCGAGGGGACCTCTTTGGAGAGCTGCACTCGTTCCTCTGCCACAGTCTGGGGAACAACGCTACCATGCAGCTCTCGTCCTTAATATCCATCATGCCATCACAGACGGAACCACCAACATGCTCATATCGAGGGACATTTTACAGACTCTGAATGCACTCGTAATGGGAAAACGACAAGAGACGCCCTTCAGATCCCTCGTGACCTGTCCGAAAGCCACCACGTGCAAAGACTGGGTACACGGACTCAAATTCATCCTGTCTGCTATACAAAGAGCCCTTATCAATGCTTTCAATAGTAGCTCCCTCCTAAGGCACCTCCCCAGGCCAGTGACCAACGAAGCCCTCACAAAAGTTATTCAAAACAACTTCTCCGTTGAGACAACAGAAAGGCTGTTGAGGAGTTGTAAGCAGACTGGAGTGAGAGTCGACTCCTGCATCATGGCCATTGCTAATGTAGCGCTCTTCCGCACTGTTCAGAAATACTCCCCGAAAGAGATTGAGTCACTCAAGATCATACATGAGCGGGCAATCAACATCAGGCGTTACTTTGACGCCCAACATCAGGAAGCTGTGGGTTCAATGGCCTTTTTGAACATTCAGGACCACGTGGTGTCAAACCTGGACAGCCACAATATCTGGAATTTGGCCAGATGCATGCAGGAGAAGCTGGACCGTAGCATCCAGGTGAAAAAACCTCTCAGGACCTCCTCACTGGGGTGGCTCTGTGCTGCACTTATCCCACTCAATCTTGTACTTTCCAAACTGGGCTGGATCAACTTCACCTTCAGTCATATAAACTCAACCAACATGGGGAACCTCCAACACCTCCTTCCGGCCAGGTATGATAGCGGTCCCGTCGAAGTGACTGAACTGTTACGGACAACGGCGGCAGAGTTAGCCGGTAGTATCTTCACATTGGCGTGTCAGACCTTGGACCATCGTCTCCTCACCTCTCTGGACTACTACACTAACAGAGTGAGGGAAGACGTGGCACGAGACTTCTTTGCTGAGTTTGTACAGAGCGTACAGGAGGTGGCGTGGCAAAACAATGAGTTTGTTGCCAGTCCAGCGGGTGCCACAGGTTGAGTGATATATACCATGACTCCAGGACTCCCAGACAAGGGCATTTCATTTCACACACAGTCCATCTTTTTCATGATACACCAGCAATATTATGGTGGTCGTACTGTACAGTGTTAGTAAATCTGAAGCTAGTGATTCCTCCAAACTATTCCAAGCAACAGGACACCCTTATTTTTGTTCATCTTGTCCTGTTTCCTGACATACTTTGGAGAAATAAAAACGTTCTAATATACCAAAAGTGAATTACGCATCCATTATTAGTAACATTTAGGTGGTCTGGTGACACAGTGTGGAGGACTCTTTAACCCTCCAGCATGACTCCAATAATAATAAGTTTGAGATGGTCAGTGCTAACACAAGGTTTGATGGGGTTAGTTGAGGCAGCTTAGAAAGTCTCAATAGAAAACTGTAAGTCAGTCTTTAGTCCCCAAGGAAGAAATTTAAGGTGATAAGATAGTGTTGGCAAATTTGGAAATACAAAATTCCTCCAAACTATTGCAAGTAACAAGTTGCCTTCATTAATTTCATTTGACCTGTTCTTGCCATTAATTTGGAGAGACCAGTAGACTTTAATGTGCCAAAATGTTATATCACCTTACAAAATAGAAATAACAGAGGAATATATATAAATGAATACATGTATACATTTTGCTAGACGTGATAATATTATGTGTGTCATACGAGCATTAGAGTGCATGGCGCAGGTAACAATTAATGTACAAAGTTTAGAGGCATTTTGAAACCTCTCTATATCTGCCTGTTTGTCTGTCTGTCTGATCTGTCTCTCTGTAACATACTGTGTTTATAAATATTTCAGTACATAATTATATTCTTATGAATGTCAATGTGTATTATTACTACCTCATCCAGAACTCTATAAATATACGTGAATAATGGATAGTGTGACAAAGTATCAAGGCAATGCGATGGGAAACATGAATGTATTTAATTCAGTGTTTCAAACTGAAGCTACCTGAAATGTATGAATATATTATTAAAATGGAGAAATGTATTCTGTAGTTTACTATAAAATATTTGTCCATATTAAACTTCAATTGTTTTACTTGAAATCCAGTTATTTTAATTTGAAGCTGAAAAGATGTAGTAGACAATGGACCCATGACTCTCTCTGAAATAAACTGATTCCGAATCTGTCCTTAGTTTTGATGTAGGATGCGTAGTTCCTGAGTTATAAGTCACGAACAACACAGGCACTCCTTGACAAACAGATCTCAAATGACCTCGGAGGTCGGATCTGACCTCACCCGACCCCTCATTTTTGGGGTGAGTTGTTTTGGATATACCAGCATTGTATTATTTCACTAAAAGTCATGACTACTACAATGGTTTTCACTGTCTGTTTACCTTCATAGTTGCTATGGTAAAAATGGCGCACATTTACTATTTATTAACTAATTTTCCTTCTTTGATAATGTACCGCTGGGTCTCAACTATTCTCGATTACTTTTTCTTTACATATTTTAGTAAACGTAATTCAGGTAAAGACAAATAGAACAATAATGATTTACAGAAAAAAACGGCCACTTGTAAGATAATGTAGTTAATAATATCAATGACTCTTAGCGACAAAAATAATGGGAGGTTATAACAAACTACTGAAGTGCCTTGGTTCCTCCACACCATACCAAGAAACACAACCAGATAGACAAAAATGAAGGTGGCTGGCCTGTTGCTTGGAATCGTTTGGAGAGAATCAGTTGCTCCAGTTTTACCAACAACACTTCATCCACCCTTATAAGTTTGATATCACGGGACCTTGAAAACACACTGATATTCCCACGTCGAATGAAAACTGTAAAACGTGTCATCCATTATTTTTATATCTTTTTTTATTTATTTCAGATATCTATGACTTCAGCACTATATTTAAGTCATGGTAGTATTATACGTGGTATAATTATTATTCCATTTATGGTGTTATTATTGTATTCATGGCATTACCAAAGGTATATTGTCCACTTATCATCGTAATAAACGACTCATATGACCTGCTTCTAATGTTTACTTGTATTTGCCTATCTACCTTTTTGAATGATCTCACTCCTGCTACTCCCTGGGAATTGTATTGGATTTAAAACTTGAAATTCTGTACATAGTGTGAGATAAAAGGCAAAATGTAGATGAGACAATTGCTTCGACGCCTTCAAGGAGCAAGTCTTAAGTTGTGAAAAAAAAACCACACACACACACACGATGGGAAATTATACCCAGAGAAAATAAAAATGAAAACAATAAAAATCACACATATGGTCAAATAAAAGATGAAACCCCAAATAACACACACACACACACACACACACAGAGCCCGGTGGTGTAGTGGTTAGCGCGCTCGGCTCACATCCGAGAGGTCCTGGGTTCGAATCCCCGGTCGGGTGGAGACAATTTGGGATTGTTTCCTTAAATGTGTAACCCCTGTTCACCTAGCAGAGAATAGGTACGAGACGTAAGTCGAGGAGTTGTGACCTCGCTATTCCGGTGTGTGGAAAAAGGTTCCAGCCTTACCCAAAGATCGGTCACTACGAGCTCTGAGCTCATTCCGGGAGGGTAACAGTTGGTGAGCACGTGTCCAAGACGTGATCAAGACCAGGTGAAACGAATCACACCTCCCAAACCCCTTCCTCGCCACACACACACACACGCACACACCTCCCAAACACCTTCCTTTCAACACACACACACACACACACATGTTCCCTTCCCACGTCCCAATGCACTCAGCTATCTTTGTGTATTCCTTGCCTCTGCTTCCCATCCCTTCCCAGTGCTCTCATGTAACGTCGGTATATATAAAGACACGATCAAGGGTATCCAAAACACAGGAACAAGACATATACAATAGGCCACAGAGAGAGACACAGCCACTCTCTCAACCTAACCCAAATCATCACCTAAGCCAATAATCAGAAGACGTTAATTAAAGTGAAGTTGTTGGCAGTTTCATCTCTTCTGTAGTAAGAATGGTAAGATAATTAATTATGCTTTTAAATCTAATAGTAGGCCACTTTATTCCCTCCTTCAATCTAATCCAAATAATTGAATCACGAGACGTTATAATTAAATCTGATTAAGTTGGCAATTGAGTCTCTCCTGAGTAGTTTGTGCTTATATCGTTTTCCTCCAAACTATTTCAAGCAACAGGCCGGCCACCATCATTTCATCACTAATTTCATACTGATAATTATGTTGAGTTACTATTCTGGTTGTTCCTGGAACAACTTAGGTAAGGGGGTAATACAGTGTTAATGGTAAATCTGGAGCAACTGATACCTGTTAACTATTCCAAACACAACAGGTCACCATCATATTTGTCCATTTTTGTCCTGTTTCCTGGAGTACTTTGTAGGAATCAGTGGCCCTTCAATTTGCCTAAAATAAATTAAGGGGTTAGTACTGTGGTGGCAAATCTGGAGCAACTGATTTTTAAACTACTACTTCAAGCAACAGGACATCATTATTTTTGTCCATCTAGTCCTGTTTCGTAGCATACTTTGGTGGAATCAGTAGCCCTCCAATTCGCCTAAAATAAAATAATGTTCACCATAATTAACTCCTCCGTGCAGACGTGTGGACGAGTGTTGGTACTGGTGATGGTGATGGCAGTGTTGGCTGACCATATGCTGACTGAAGCCAAACCCAGACCAACAGGACAACAAGAGGATGGTGCTGAAAAATGCTGCACCGACTGTGATGGTGGCGGCGGTGGCTTTGGTGGTGGTGGTATTGATACTGGTGATGGCAGTAATGGTGGTGATGGTGGTGATGGTAGCGGTGGTTTCGGTGGAGGTATGTATATATGTGTTTAGACGCCATTCATTCACATGTATACGGTTGTCCATAGGAATTCATACACAGGCTTTGTGAATACAGAGGTCAGAATTGTGGAAGTACTTCAATGAATAATCTGCCAAATAACTCGGTGATTTGCCAAACGACAAAACTATTATAATGTTGTTTTGCAGTTACATAAACTTATATTTGTGATATGTTGTAAACCCTCAAAAACAACAGCGTGTTTACGAATTCTTGTGGGCAATAACCCAAGACCCATTGATACACTAGGTCAGACCATGAGCAGCTTTAATTAGGTTAGATCATAAAGAGGTTAGATTAGGTTAGATTTGATTATAAAGAGGTTAGATTAGGTTAGATTAGATCATAAAGAGGTCAGATTAGGTTAGGTTAGATCATATAGAGGTCAGATTAGGTTAGGTTAGATCATAAAGAGGTCAGATTAGGTTAGATTAGATCATAAAGAGGTCAGATTAGGTTAGGTTAGACCGTTAGATCATAAAAAGGTCAGATTAGATTAAAGAAGGCCAGAAATAATGTACCACAAGGGAGGAGAAGGAGACAGAGACCAGAAGCAAGCAACACCAAGGGGAAAAAAAAAGAAAAGAAAAAAGGAAAGGATGGCTCGGGTTCAGAGGGGCGCCAAACCACTCACTATATAGACAAAACCAAAATATCATCATCATCATCATTATATTAACATTAGTCAGCAATTTGTCTGAGTTATTCATGTGTATAAAGACATATTTCCACAACTGTACATCTTACATTTTTATTTTTTCGTTATGTTGCTGGTTCAGTGAAATGTTGACCTGATGACCTGATGACCTGAATGACCTGATGACCTGGATGCCTTGGATGCCTTACTTGATACAACAGCAAATTGATTCATACAAACCCACTTACTCTCTCTCTCTCTCCTTTCTGATTTTCCCTCTTTTCTCTCTCAATCTTCATCAAACTATTATCTTGAGCAATAAATCTGTTCTTAATTAATGACATGATGATAACTTTTAACCCAACAAACAAACCCACTTGACGCTGCATGTGCTCGATACTATATTATTACTACTTCATCCAGAACTCTATAAATATACGTGAATAATGGATAGTGTGACAAAGTATCAAGGCAATGCGATGGGGAAACATGAATGTATTTAATTCAGTGTTTCAAACTAAACCTACCCGAAATGTATGAATATATTATTAAAATGGAGAAATGTATTCTGTAGTTTGCTATAAAATATTTGTCCATATTAAACTTCAATTGTTTTACTTGAAATCCAGTTATTTTAATTTGAGGGTGAAAAGATGTAGTAGACAATGGACCCATGACACTCTCTGAAATAAACTGATTCCGAATCTGTCCTTAGTTTTGATCTAGGATGCGTAGTACCTGAGTTATAAGTCACGAACAACACAGGCACTCCTTGACACAAACAGATCTCAAATGACCTAGGAGGTCGGATCTGACCTCACCCGACCCCTCATTTTTGGGGTGAGTTGTTTTGGATATACCAACATTGTATTATTTCACTAAAAGTCATGACTACTACAATGGTTTTCACTGTCTGTTTACCTTCATCGTTGCTATGGTAAAAATGGCGCACATTTACTATTTATTAACTCATTTTCCTTCTTTGATAATGTACCGGCTGGGTCTCAATTACTTTCAATTACTTTTTCTTTACATATTTTGGTAAATGTAATCCAAGTAAAGACAAATACAACAATAATGATTTACAGAAGAAAAACGGCCACTTGTAAGATAATGTAGTTAATAATATCAATGACTCTTAGTGACAACAACAAGGGACGGGGTTATAACAAACTACTGGAGTGCCTTGATTCCTCCACACCATACCAAGAAACACAACCAGATAGACAAAAATGAAGGTGGCTGGCCTGTTGCTTGGAATCGTTTGGAGAGAATCAGTTGCTCCAGATTTACCAACAACACTTCATACACCCTTATAAGTTTGATATCACGGGACCTTGAAAACACACTGATATTCCTACGTCGAATGAAAACAGTAAAATGCGTTGTACGTGAAGGTGGTGAAGGAGGCGGTAACGGGATATATGGGCGGATAATTGATGTGATAAGTGAATGGATATGGGCAACCCAGGGTCACCACTGTGAGGCAGGTGATGACGTAAAGAAGAAGAAAACTCCAGCAGCAGGGACGAGTAAAGCTCCTGAAGGTGGTACGGGGGCCGAGCCTGGGGAATGGGAGCGCCCTCTGAGTAACCTAGCGGAGGTGATCAGTGCCATGGGACTCCTGTGAGGCACCTTCGATATGGCACAGGTCCTCTGGCTTTCCTCATCAGTGCCACTCTCGCCGGCTCTCGTCAGGCAGGCACTAACACTCGTGGCAAGGTGAGTACAACAGGGAAAAGGTGGTAGGTGGAAGGGGATGGAAAGGAAAAGTGGTTAGGTGGTAGGTGGAAGGGGATGGAAAGGAAAAGTGGTTAGGTGGTAGGTGGTAGGGGATGGAAGGGAAATGTGGTTAGGTGGTAGAGAAGGATAGTTCAGGTATCAGGAAAGGGTGATTAGGTGATAGGGAAAGGTAATTAAGTGGTAGAGAGATGTGAATGAATAATGTTAATGGGGTTACGGGAAGGGGAAGACGAGGGGAGTTTGATAAGGAAAATATAATGGGATATAAGAGATCATGCTTAGATGCACAAGATGGTGAGTGGAAGCAAGGGAAAGTGAGTGAAAATTAAAAAATAGAAATTGGAAATAGAAATGCTACAACTTATGACTCTAAACGAAATGTATCTATTCATCTCAAACGAATTGGAATATAGAACATTACATTGATTTGTTCACCTTGAACTTTTGTAGGTGAAGACATCACCTTTAGCCTTCAACCTTCTCAAAATATAATCAAATGTTATATGGTGTGTAATTTGTTGCAGGCGAGTGACAGTACTACAGATGTGTGTACAGTGGCGATGGATGTGGCCTTGGTACAGACGTATGAGACGGATGGTAGTGGACATGTCTGTGGCCCACGACGACGACCCCAAGACAGTTTGTTACCGACAGCTTAGGTCTGGGTACAGAGCCTCGAGGGGACCTCTTTGGAGAGCTGCACTCGTTCCTCTGCCACAGTCTGGGGAACAACGCTACCATGCAGCTCTCGTCCTTAATATCCATCATGCCATCACAGACGGAACCACCAACATGCTCATATCGAGGGACATTTTACAGACTCTGAATGCACTCGTAACGGGAAAACGACAAGAGACGCCCTTCAGATCCCTCGTGACCTGTCCGAAAGCCACCACGTGCAAAGACTGGGTACACGGACTCAAATTCATCCTGTCTGCTATACAAAGAGCCCTTATCAATGCTTTCAATAGTAGCTCCCTCCTAAGGCACCTCCCCAGGCCAGTGACCAACGAAGCCCTCACAAAAGTTATTCAAAACAACTTCTCCGTTGAGACAACAGAAAGACTGTTGAGGAGTTGTAAGCAGACTGGAGTGAGAGTCGACTCCTGCATCATGGCCATTGCTAATGTAGCGCTCTTCCGCACTGTTCAGAAATACTCCCCGAAAGAGATTGAGTCACTCAAGATCATACATGAGCGGGCAATCAACATCAGGCGTTACTTTGACGCCCAACATCAGGAAGCTGTGGGTTCAATGGCCTTTTTGAACATTCAGGACCACGTGGTGTCAAACCTGGACAGCCACAATATCTGGAATTTGGCCAGATGCATGCAGGAGAAGCTGGACCGTAGCATCCAGGTGAAAAAACCTCTCAGGACCTCCTCACTGGGGTGGCTCTGTGCTGCACTTATCCCACTCAATCTTGTACTTTCCAAACTGGGCTGGATCAACTTCACCTTCAGTCATATAAACTCAACCAACATGGGGAACCTCCAACACCTCCTTCCGGCCAGGTATGATAGCGGTCCCGTCGAAGTGACTGAACTGTTACGGACAACGGCGGCAGAGTTAGCCGGTAGTATCTTCACATTGGCGTGTCAGACCTTGGACCATCGTCTCCTCACCTCTCTGGACTACTACACTAACAGAGTGAGGGAAGACGTGGCACGAGACTTCTTTGCTGAGTTTGTACAGAGCGTACAGGAGGTGGCGTGGCAAAACAATGAGTTTGTTGCCAGTCCAGCGGGTGCCACAGGTTGAGTGATATATACCATGACTCCAGGACTCCCAGACAAGGGCATTTCATTTCACACACAGTCCATCTTTTTCATGATACACCAGCAATATTATGGTGGTCGTACTGTACAGTGTTAGTAAATCTGAAGCTAGTGATTCCTCCAAACTATTCCAAGCAACAGGACACCCTTATTTTTGTTCATCTTGTCCTGTTTCCTGACATACTTTGGAGAAATAAAAACGTTCTAATATACCAAACGTGAATTATGCATCCATTATTAGTAACATTTTGGTGGTCTGTTTGGTGACACAGTGTGGAGGACTCTTTAACCCTCCAGCATGACTCCAATAATAATAAGTTTGAGAAGGTCAGTGCTAACACAAGGTTTGATGGGGTTAGTTGAGGCAGCTTAGAAAGTCTCAATAGAAAACTGTAAGTCAGTCTTTAGTCCCCAAGGAAGAAATTTAAGGTGGTAAGATAGTGTTGGCAAATTTGGAAATACAAAATTCCTCCAAACTATTGCAAGTAACAAGTTGCCTTCATTAATTTCATTTGACCTGTTCTTGCCTTTAATTTGGAGAGACCAGTAGACTTCAATGTGCCAAAATGTTATATCACCTTACAAAATAGAAATAACAGAGGAATATATATAAATGAATACATGTATACATTTTGCTAGACGTGATAATATTATGTGCGTCATACGAGCATTAGAGTGCATGGCGCAGGTAACAATTAATGTACAAAGTTTAGAGGCATTTTGAAACCTCTCTATATCTGCCTGTTTGTCTGTCTGTCTGATCTGTCTCTCTGTAACATACTGTGTTTATAAATATTTCAGTACATAATTATATTCTTATGAATGTCAATGTGTATTATTACTACCTCATCCAGAACTCTATAAATATACGTGAATAATGGATAGTGTGACAAAGTATCAAGGCAATGCGATGGGAAACATGAATGTATTTAATTCAGTGTTTCAAACTGAACCTACCCGAAATGTATGAATATATTATTAAAATGGAGAAATGTATTCTGTAGTTTGCTATAAAATATTTGTCCATATTAAACTTCAATTGTTTTACTTGAAATCCAGTTATTTTAATTTGAGGGTGAAAAGATGTAGTAGACAATGGACCCATGACACTCTCTGAAATAAACTGATTCCGAATCTGTCCTTAGTTTTGATCTAGGATGCGTAGTACCTGAGTTATAAGTCACGAACAACACAGGCACTCCTTGACACAAACAGATCTCAAATGACCTAGGAGGTCGGATCTGACCTCACCCGACCCCTCATTTTTGGGGTGAGTTGTTTTGGATATACCAACATTGTATTATTTCACTAAAAGTCATGACTACTACAATGGTTTTCACTGTCTGTTTACCTTCATCGTTGCTATGGTAAAAATGGCGCACATTTACTATTTATTAACTCATTTTCCTTCTTTGATAATGTACCGGCTGGGTCTCAATTACTTTCAATTACTTTTTCTTTACATATTTTGGTAAACGTAATTCAAGTAAAAACAAATACAACAATAATGATTTACAGAAAAAAACGGCCACTTGTAAGATAATGTAGTTAATAATATCAATGACTCTTAGTGACAACAACAAGGGACGGGGTTATAACAAACTACTGGAGTGCCTTGGTTCCTCCACACCATACCAAGAAACACAACCAGATAGACAAAAATGACGGTGGCTGGCCTGTTGCTTGGAATCGTTTGGAGAGAATCAGTTGCTCCAGTTTTACCAACAACACTTCATACACCCTTATAAGTTTGATATCACGGGACCTTGAAAACACACTGATATTCCCACGTCGAATGAAAACTGTAAAACATGTCACCCATTATTTTTATATCTTTTTTTATTTATTTCTGATATCTATGACTTCAGCACTATATTTAAGTCATGGTAGTATTATACGTGGTATCATTATTATTCCATTTATGGTGTTATTATTGTATTCATGGCATTACCAAAGGTATATTGTCCACTTAATCATCGTAATCAATATAAATTCTGGTGACAAAGACTGGATGAACTCAGACTCCTGTTTTAAGGTCATCGGTGGTGTTAAGATACAGATAAAGTTATTAATACCTTTAGTTACTGTAGTTGTTGTTGTTGTTGTAGTTCCCCAGACTGTCTGGCCGAGCAGTTCCGAGTCTGGTTGACCGAAGCCGAGTTACTGTAGTTATATATACTACATATATATATATATATATATATAAAGAGAGAGAGAGAGAGAGAGTTGAGGGGAAGGTGCTGGGGAGGCGTGTGTGTGTGTGTGTGTGTGTTAAGGGGAAGGGGCTGGGGAGTCGTGTGTGTGTGTGTGTGTGTGTGTGTTAAGGGGAAGGTGCTGGGGAGTCGTGTGTGTGTGTGTTGGCGGTAAGGGATGGATGGGGGTGAGTGGGTCCACAAAAAGGTGGTTCAGTCACGATGTTTATTTCTCAGTGACCAAGAAGTGTCAACAGCTGTGTGTTTCCCACTTTGTCAACGAGTAATAACAGTTATCTCACTTTAGAATATGAAACGACTCATATGACCTGCTTCTAATGTTTACTTGTATTTGCCTATCTACCTTTTTGAATGATCTCACTCCTGCTACTCCCTGGGAATTGCACTGGATTTAAAACTTGAAATTCTGTACAAAGTGTGAGATAAAAGGCAAAATGTAGATGAGACAATTGCTTCGACGCCTTCAAGGAGCAAGTCTTAAGTTGTGAAAAAAAAAAAAAAAAAAACACACACACACACGATGGGAAATTATACCCAGAGAAAATAAGAAAGGAAACAATAAAAATCACACATATGGTCAAATAAAAGATAAAACCCCAAGTAATACACACACACACACATCTCCCAAACCCCTTCCTCGCCACACACACACACACACCTCCCAAACCCCTTCCTCTCAACACACACACACACACCTCCCAAACCTCTTCCTCTCAACACACACTCACACACCTCCCAAACCCCTTCCTCGCCACACACACACACATACACACATACCTCCCAAACACCTTCCTTTCAACACACACACACACACACATATGTTCCCTTCCCACGTCCCAATGCACTCAGCTATCTTTGTGTATTCCTTGCCTCTGCTTCCCATCCCTTCCCAGTGCTCTTACGTAACGACGGTTTATATAAAGACACGATCAAGGGTATCCAAAACACAGGAACAAGACATATACAATAGGCCACAGAGAGACACACAGCCACTCTCTCAACCTAACCCAAATCATCACCAAATCCAATAATCACAAGACGTTAATTAAAGTGAAGTTGTTGGCAGTTTCATCTCTTCTGTAGTAAGAATGGTAAGATAATTAATTATGCTTTTAAATCTAATAGTAGGCCATTTTATTCCCTTCCTTCAATCTAATCCAAATTATCACGAGACGTTATAATTAAATTTGATGAAGTTGGCAATTGAGTCTCTCCTGAGACCATCATATTTGTCCATTTGTGCCCTGTTTCCTGGAGTACTTTGTAGGAATCAGTGGCCCTTCAATTCGTCTAAAATAAATTAAAGGGGTTAGTACTGTGGTGGCAAATCTGGAGCAACTGATTTTTAAACTACTACTTCAAGCAACAGGACATCATTATTTTTGTCCATCTAGTCCTGTTTCGTAGCATACTTTGGTGGAATCAGTAGCCCTCCAATTCGCCTAAAATAAAATAATGTTCACCATAATGAACTCCTCCGTGCAGACGTGTGGACGAGTGTTGGTACTGGTGATGGTGATGGCAGTGTTGGCTGACCATATGCTGACTGAAGCCAAACCCAGACCAACAGGACAACAAGAGGATGGTGTTGAAAAATGCTGCTTCGGCGGCTGTGGTGGCGACGGTGGTATTGGTGGTGGTCTTGGTCCTAAAGGTGATGGTGGTGAGGGTAGCGGTGGTTTCCGTGGAGGTATGTATATATGTGTTTAGACGCCATTCATTCACATGTATACGGTTGTCCATAGGAATTCATACACAGGCTTTGTGAATACAGAGGTCAGAATTGTGGGAGTACTTCAATGAATAATCTGCCAAATAACTCGGTGATTTGCCAAACGACAAAACTATTATAATGTTGTTTTGCAGTTACATAAACTTATATTTTTGATATGTTGTAAACCCTCAAAAACAACAGCGTGTTTACGAATTCTTGTGGGCAATAACCCAAGACCCATTGATACACTAGGTCAGACCATGAGCAGCTTTAATTAGGTTAGATCATAAAGATGTTAGATTAGGTTAGATTTGATCATATAGAGGTCAGATTAGGTTAGATTAGATCATAAAGAAGTCAGATTATGTTAGGTTAGATCATATAGAGGTCAGATTAGGTTAGGTTAGATTATAAAGAGGTCAGATTAGGTTAGATTAGATCATAAAGAGGTCAGATTAGGTTAGGTTAGATCATATAGAGGTCAGATTAGGTTAGATTAGATCATAAAGAGGTCAGATTAGGTTAGGTTAGATCATATAGAGGTCAGATTAGGATGGCTCGGGTTCAGAGGGGCGCCAAACCACTCACTATATAGACAAAACCAAAATATCATCATCATCATCATTATATTAACATTAGTCAGCAATTTGTCTGATTTATTCATGTGTATAAAGACATATTTCCACAACTGTACATCTTACATTTTTATTTTTTCGTTATGTTGCTGGTTCAGTGAAATGTTGACCTGATGACCTTGATGACCTTGATGACCTGGATGACCTGGATGCCTTACTTGATACAACAGCAAATTGATTCATACAAACCCACTTTCTCTCTCTCTCTCTCTCTCTCTCCTGTCTGATTTTCCCTCATTTCTCTCTCAATCTTCATCAAACTATTTTCCTGAGCAATAAATCTGTTCTTAATTAATGACATGATGATAACTTTTAACCCAACAAACAAACCCACTTGACGCTGCATGTGCTCCATACTATATAGTGAAGGCACCTCCTATGCTAGTCTATTGATGTTGTGGTTTCAAATCACTATAAAGCTGCCTGACGGATTCTGTAAAGTCCTTGGCAACCGTGAATGAATAAACACTTACCAACAATTGATATTTTTTTTACTTATTATTGAACTTCCACACTGATAAATACAGCCAACCCACTCCTCAACCCCCACGGCCGGCCAGCTAGGGATTAGGCTACTGTACTTACATTCAATTGTTTTCTGACACGGTGAGGAGGAATCTGTATAGCCTTCCAATTTGCCAATAAGACAGTCTGGTTTAGAGTTCCCATGGCCTAGCGTTAACTAAAGGACACACACACACACACACACTCTTCAGGAGGTAATGTTTCAGGGGTGACAAATTTGGGGCTATAAAATGATTCCTCCATTCTACCACTAAACAACAACAGGCTATAGGCTACTTATATTACCTGGTATGGACTGTTTCCTCGCAGTAGTTGGGGCAAGCAGGGGAACTCCTTCTTGTGTCATTAGAACTGAGAATGCTACCAATAATAATAATAATAATAATAACAATAATAATAATGATAATAATAATAACAATAATAATAATGATAATAATAATAACAATAATAATAATGTTTACTACTCCATCACACTGACTAACAAATGTCAACTGCATAATCAACTTCTCTTCTGGACCCAAAGTTTGTAGAGCCATTGTAGTTAGTAAGTAAGTAACATCACTCACACAAAGATCACAGCCAGTTTTCTGTACAATTACCTGCTCTCGTATTCCTGAAGAAAGATGGTTAAAAAGAATGAGTGTTGCTGGTGTTATTGTTGGCCTTTTGTTGTAGTACAGTCACTAGCCATCCATAATATATAAATACTCAGTTGGTCTCATGCTTCGAATACCCTGAGATGATGGAGTATTAATTAAAACTTGCTCCAGCAAATATGAGATAGGATAAAGCGTTGTACTTGAACAGAACAGACCCCCTCAGTGGTACTAAATAAGGGGTCTGTATCGTGTAATTCAACAGAACAGACCCCCTCAGTGGTACTAAATAGGGGTTTTGTATTGTTGCATAGGTTGGGGGAATCATAGACCTTCCAATTCACCAACAAAAAAATCTCCTCATAAGTAAATGGTTCTGAGGGAAATTCTAAAGGGTTGTACTGCACTCCATCATACACATCGTGGTTGATGAGATTAAAGAGGTATATATATACAGTAGGCCTATATATAGTATACTTTTGGCACATTGAGCGCCTTGATTTTTCCAAAGTATATCAGGAAACAGAACCAATGAATAAAGGTAATGGTGTCCTGTTGCATGGTATTGTTTGGAAGAATGATAATTTACCACCAACATTATACTACATATCCCTTTTAATTAACACGACAAATGAATAAATAATGACATCAGGTGACAACAAACAAAACTCTCTTCATTTCTGATTGCACAGGAAATATAACAAACAATAACTGTGTACTGTCTCTTCACAACTCAGTACGAAGAAAGACACTCGGGAGGGAGATGTGCAGTGTTGGTATATCCAGAGTAAATAATTCCCTAATCTATTTCAAGCATATAATTATACAGGTATAGGGAGGATGGACAAGAAACAGGGCACGTACTGTAATAATATAACCTGGGGATCTATTTCCTGTCGTCTTAATTAAGGACCCTGTGATCGTGTATGAAAATTGGAGGCTTTTGATTCCTCCTGACCATGCCACGTAACAAGTTCCTTCCATACAGGTGTGTGTGTTTCGTGGCAATATTTGAAGGACTCACTAACCTCCAATTTTCTGACTACATCACAGGGTCCCTTAAAGGGCTAATTAGTATACAGTGTTGGTGGTAAATCTGGAGCAACTGATTCATCCAAACTATTCCTAACAACAGGACAACAGTATTTTTGTTCATCTGGTCCTGTTTCTTAGAATACTTTGGAGGAATCAAGGCACTCCAATGTACCAAAAGTATAATACCTCTGCAACCAACCAGTAAGTATATAATAATAATAATAATAATACATCATAAATACTAGAACTACATTGTTGGGGTTAAATCTGAAGCAACTGATTCCTTCAAACTATTCTAAGCAACAACAGGCCAACAACAGATTTTAATAAGGGGGTGCGGGAGTAGGGGACAGACTAGGGGGGGGGGGTGCGGAAATAGGGGGACAGGCTTTGGGTGGGTAGAAAGCCTGTCCCCTATTCCCGCTTCCCCCTAACCCCCTCCCAAGCCTGTCCCCCTTATACTCTTGCACCCCCCGAAGCCCCCCCAACCCCCCCAAACCCCACCCCCCGACCCTCTTGAAACCCCCCGAACCTCCCTAACCCCCCCCCCCCAAAGCTTGTCCCCCTACTCCTGCACCCCTAAAAATCCCCCAAAATCACCAGCACCCCCCTAAGCCTGTCCCACTATTCACGCACCCCCTTAAGTGGAGTAACCAATTCAGGGACATCAGAAGGCTACTCATTCCTACATACCATACCAGGAAACACAACACCTCCATAGGAAATTATACAGGGGATGGATGTGTTTTATAGATGAATTTGGAGGCCTAATAATTTGACTTCAAAATGACCACAAAAAAATATTTCCCTTAAGGGGCAAGTTTTGTGTTGGTAAATCTGGAGCAACTGATTCTTCCAAACTATTCCAAGCAACAGAAAGAACACTATTATTTTTGCTCTTCTGGTTCTGTTTCATGGCACACTTTGGAGGAATCAAGGCACTCCAATGTACCAAAAAAGAATTACCACCTTAATTAAGGGTATGGTCTACTTTTGGTTCATTAGAGCGTCTTGAATCCTCCACATTATGCCAGAAAGCAGGACCACATGAACGAAAATAATGGTGGCCTGTTGCTTGGAATAGCTTGGTGGTAATTGTATTTTGGTACATTGGAGTGCCTTGATTCCTCCAAAGTATGCCAGGAAACAGGACCAGAAGAGCAATAATAATAATAGTGTTCTGTTGCTTGGAATAGTTTGGAGGATTTAGTTGCTCCAGGTGTCGTTTCGTGGCATTATTTGAAGGACTCGCTAACCTCCAATTTTCTGACTACATCACAGGGTCCCTTAAAGAAGTGGTTCCCAATCTAAGAGCCATGGTTCCCTGTAGACTCGTAGAGGTGTACTGTATAGCAATATGTAAGGGGCAATGAGATGAGAGTCAACGAATGAAAAACACAAATTTCATTATCATTACTCAATAAAAGATAAAATAACAATTGGAATAAATATAGGATTACAGGTATTGTCAGAGTGGTTTTGTATGAAAAGTGTGTAACAACCAGAACAAGTTTGGGAACCACTACTTTAAAGGGAGATTCTCATGTTGGTGAATTGGAAGGCTACTTGATTTCTCCTATTAACTATGCCAGATAATTAATAGACCTCCTCATTGGTACTAATAGGGGATCTGTTTGGTGGCATAGTTTGCAGGAATCACAGACCTTCTTCCATTTCACCAACAAAGGAATCAAGGAACTCCAATGTATGAAAAGTTTACTGTATGATATACCCTCTTAAATAATGTAATAAAATATATCTATACCACCATGCTTTAGAAACTCATGCAAACTTTTCCACGACCCCTTTGGTAAAGTATATACGTGAAAAAAGTATATATAATTGTATAATATAGGTATAGTATATGATAAAGTATAAAAGAAAGAAAAAGCTAATAGTATAAGATACATTATTGGTTTAAGTCGAAGATATAGTATAAGTTATAGCATAAGTTAAAGGATAAGTTATAGGATAAGATAATAGTATAAGATTTATTATATAACATAGTTTAAGATATAATATCAGATATAATATGTAACATAGTATAGGATATAGTGTGTAACATTGTATAAAATATAGTATAAATTATCAATAACAACCATCAATAAAGTATACAACACAAGAAGTTTGTGTAGTGCGTCTGCGTGCATCGTGTATGTGTGGGTCCTGCGTTTGTGTGGAGGGGAGCCGTGTCTGTATATATACAGACGAGGAAGCCAAAGTGGAGTGTTGAGCAGTTTCCACACACACACAGAGAGAGAGAGAGAGAGAGAGAGAGAGAGAGAGAGAGAGAGAGAGAGAGAGGTATGTTAATGCAGCTCTGGTTTGGTCACCAGTGGGCGAGTAATTTCCATCTCTTTGCCACTACAGTTGCTGACCACCACGGGGAGGCCTATAAATAACTTGACATGTCCCAATGAATGACATTTGTGGGGATCAACAAGTCTGTGGTGAGGTCATTGATTCAGTGTCGCTGACTCTCTGTGCTCAATGTACACTTGGCAAAGCAGCAAATGCTGTGGTGCCAAACCTGATGAAAAAATAAAGTAAATAATTTCAGTCAATAAAAGTCAATAATTTCCAAGCAAAATTTTTGTCGGTAATAAATGTAAATAGCTATATCACATAACTGAGTAAGTACAAAATATTCAGTTAACACTTAACAACAGAAGAGAGAGCTATTTATAATCCTCCTCGTGGTGGTCAGCAACAGAAGTGGCATAGCACTGGAAATGCCTTTTTCACTTGGTGACTAACAAAGCCAGAGCCTTAACATACCAGATTGACTTATAGGCTTCCTTCCTGCTGCTACTATTATTATTTAACCTGAGAACATCATCACTTCATTCTACTCGTCTTAAACTTCGAGGTATTTTAACATTGAAGGGTGAAGGTAATACAATATACAGTGTTGGTGATAAATCTGGAGCAACTGATTCCTAACAACTTTTCAAAGCAACAACAAGCCATCATGCATTATTTATTTTCATTAATCTGGTTCTGTTTCCTGGCATAGTTTGGAGGAATCAGTTGCTCCAGATTTACCACCAACACTGTAATATACTCTTAATTAAATACCCTGTGATAGTGTATGAAAATTGAAGGCTTCTGATTCCTACTGACCATATATACCACGAAACAAACTCCTTCCATATAGGTGTCGTTTCGTGGCATTATTTGAAGGACTCGTTAACCTCCAATTTTCTGACTACATCACAGGGTCCCTTAATTAATATATATAGTACCTTGTGTAATGATGGGATGGTATGCAAGAATATCCATGGTGCAGACGATGGCACAGTACCAATACGACACGATGGCTCTCTTATGTAGTCATCGTACCGTTACCACACCATCATCACCATCATTAATATTATTAAATACATACAGTACAGTCCCTAATTATAATGTTTGTTTATATTAAGGGGATAGTATCCATTTGGTATATTGGAGCGCCTTGATTCCTCCAAAGTATGCCAGGAAACAGGACCAGATTAAACCAAAATAATGGTGGCCTGTTGTTAGGAAGAGTTTGGAGGAATCATTTGCTCCAGATTTACCCCCAACATTTAATGAACATGGAATACCAGTCTAAGTACAGTACAGGTTGCTGGCTGGCGGCGGGAATAAAAAACCTCATTTTAGACTGAACGTGGAATAAACGCCATTGTCAACTAGTTATGGAATAAACGTATGTTATTTTCAACTGAACGTGGAATAAACGTATGTCATTTTCAAGTGAACGTGGAATAAACGTATGTTATTTTCAGCTGGTCATGGAATAATCGTTATTTTCAACTCATCATTTAATATCAATCTAAACACGTAGTATGTTGCTCAACAGTTCGTTCCCTCAGCCATGGAGCCACATTATAACTAAAGCATAATATATGTATTTGGTTGGAACGACTAAACAATCAATATGGGATAGGCTATATGATGAAGTGTGTTGTTTTGTCATTCGTTGGAACCACAGAGAATTCAGTCATATTGTGGGTAACTGAAGGAGCCAACTTTTGTACACCATATTACAGGAGGCTGCCGGCTTAATTAAGAGGACAAAATAATGGCTTTCCTGAACCACACCTACTCCAAGATGCTGGTGGACCTGGCTCGGGCAAGGATAGTGAAGCTGTGGATTATTGGGATGCCAGCCAGGATCATTTCCCTTCACACAGGTGCCAGCGTCTCCACCGTGTATCGCTGGGTTCGTCGCTGGCAAAGGAAAGACATCACCAACATCGCCAACAACACCACCAATAGCAACAACAACAACAGAGGCACTCGACGGGGCAGACCTCGTGAAGCCCTTCGTCGTGATATGCTCTCAAAGATTCCCTTAAGACAACTCATTCTTCAAGACATGCCGCCCCTCATGCCTATGGTGGTTCCCTTCCTTTATGACATGACAACTCTTTCTGCATTTCATCCGAGCCAATCTCATCATGATGTGTTTCTTTCCTCCACCCAAGTTTGTCACGATAAACACCAATCGACTCTCTCTTTCCTTTCTTCATGATGTGCTTCTTTCCACCAAAGTTTTTCATGATAAACACCAGTCTAGTCGTTCCCCTGTCAGTGATTATGATGTGCTTCTTTCCACCAAAGTTTTTCATGATCAGCCCACACTTGGCCTTCACTATAGCGATACTCGACAACACGATGCTCTGTTTGCCTAGGGGTCGTATGCAAGAATATCCATGGTGTTGTCGATGGCATAGTACCGGTACACTATGGCTATGTATTGTGTGTAAGGAGTCATGATAGTACCGGTACCAAATCATCGTCAACACCATGAAGTCTTTAATGTTGACGAAGATTGAGATAGATTGAGATATGTTTTCCACAGTAAATGTATTCTGTGATGCACTCAACCTCTAGTATCTCTGCCACCAAAGTCAGGTTAGGTTAGGTTTGCTTTGGTTAGGTTAGGTAATGATATAAGGAGAAATCGGTACTTTCTCAATTATAAGGTTAAGTTAGGTTAGGTTAGGTTAGTGATAGCATAAGAATATATCAGTACTTTCTCAGCCCACTGCAGCTTAACATGAGCCCATTTATAGTCACTGTCCTTGTTTTATTTTGTTTGATATGCTATGTATAATGATGAAATGCATAAATAAATATATATGTATATATATATACATACATAAAATTAATACTGTATATGAAATTGCTTTCTTTCCATATATACGGGCTTATGAGCCATAGGTGGTGTTTACGATGGCGTGGTAACGGTACGATGACACTTTAGTGTGGCTATGGAGTCATTGTAACGGTACCACCCTAATTGAGAGAGAGAGAGAGAGAGAGAGAGAGAGAGAGAGAGAGAGAGAGAGAGAGAGACGAAGGGAAGACGAAGTGGAGTCATTTTTTCTACACGTATATATACACTTTGTTTCAGACAATGGGATGGATGGGTGTTCTCTTACTATCCTCATTGGTTGTAGTGTCGTGGGTAACAGCATATAAGAAGATGACACCGGTAGGCCAGGCGGAGGACGAGGTGGTGGAAGAAGAGGAGGGATCAGTGGGGATAGTGTGGAGGAGAACGATGGAGATGAAGGAGGAGAAAATGATAGATGCTGTGGGTTTGATGGTGAAGGAGGCGGTGAAGGAGGAGGAGGAGGAGGAGGAAGAGGGACCAGTGAGGAGATCAATGGATACAATGGTTGATGCTGTGGGTGTATTGGTGGGACAGATAGTTGAAGACAGACTACAAGGTTGTCATATCATGTTCCTATCATCATCATCATCACCAGCTACTCATTCACCCATTGTTAATTCTATACTAAGGTAAGTTGACATATAAACAAACACATTATTGTTAATAGTTCACATAGAAACACTCATTACTACAACCAACAACTCACTCACTATTCAATACAATAAAATCACATTATATCGTGAAAACTTAAGGGGTTGCAGGAGTAGGGGGACAGGCTTGGGGGGTGCGGGAGTAGGGGACAGGCTTGGGGGGGTTTTGGGGGATGTGGAAGTAGGGGGACAGGCTGGGGGGGGGGGTTAGGTGGATGCGCGAATAGCAGACAGGCTTTCTACCCACCCCAAGCCTGTCCCCCTATTCCCGCACCCCCCAAAACCCCCCTCCACAAGCCTGTCCCCTACTCCCGCACCCCCTGAAGTCAGCCATTAGTTTGAGTTATCCATAAGTGCATCAAAACATATGTCCATTGTATGTCCTGTACTTCTATATTGACAGACACATTACTGATAAGGCAAGGAGCAGCTTGGTGGTGGTCACAGTAACTAATAGTGGACAACAACAACAGGACTTAGAACAGAGTGTGTGGGGTAATACATTCACCACCTGTAGAGCCATTATTATGTACTTCAGTGAACATGACAACAACAACAACAACAACAATAACACTGAACTCATTTTTAGGTGAGTACAGGAACACCCAAAATGTGTCGCCATGTTTAATAATTAATGGAAGAACTTTATTTTGGTTAATTGGAGAGCCTTGATTCCTCCAAAGTATACCAAGAAACAGGACCAGATTAGCAAAAACAATGGTGGCCTATTGCCTGGAATACACTGGAGGAATCAGTTGCTCTAGATTTACCAACACTGTACTACCCCCATCATTAAGGGTGTTTGTAGCATACGTTGGACGGTCATTTGTCCTCCCAATATTCCTTCAGGGGAGATTCTTTTTGGTGGTGAATTTGAAGTTTTCTGATTTCCCCAAACAATGCCACGGAACACATCCTCTACTATAAGTACCATTGAAGGCGTCAGGTTAGGTCAGGTAACTGTATGTACTATTTAATAATGTTCCATGCAGCTCCCTGGAACGTGCTGGACTCTGGAAGCTTCCAGAGACTCGTGTGGTGATGGTGGGTCCAGAGGAAGGTATGGAAGGCCGGCTATTCCAGTCCAGCCTCCGTAACACCATCAACTGTATCTACCTCCAACTCACCCCAACAACAACAACACCACCTCCAACACACACTCACATGAAGCTTACCCGTGTTGTTATGAAGCAAGGTAGGTTAAGGGAGTATTATTATAGTACAGTGTTGTGTTGTTGTTGGTGGTATGTACATCTGGAGTAACTGATTCCTCTAAACTATTCCAAACAACAGCTACGATACCATTATATCTATTCATTGGTTCTGTTTCATGACATACTTTGGAAGAATCAAGACACTCTAATCAGTCTAACTATAGTGTATCAATAGTATACCATATCCCCTTAAGATTTGACTTACATTGTGCTGGGATATTCTATATGACGATAGACTCCAGTAGGAATGTACTGATGCCATCCAAACAATATATATAAATAAATATCCTCCTGAACTTGGTAGTGGCACCATAATATTACACTATATCTTTGTATACTATATAGAGGCTCAGCACACGACAGAATACATAAAAAAAAAAAAACTTATCTCAGTGTCTCTGGATCAACTTCCTTCGTCTAGATGGCCGCCTTCTGTGGTCTCATCTGTGTCACATACATACATAAAGATATATCCATATTATACTAATTCCGTTGACGAGTGAATGAGAGTCTAAGGGTACGATTGCTACTGCCATTAATTTATCAGTGAATAATTACTCACTTGGCCAGGTGTGGATGAGAAGGTGTGTATGGTGGAGTGTACAGGTGTGGATGAGAAGGTGTGTATGGTGGAGTGTACAGGTGTGGATGAGAAGGTGTGTATGGTTGAGTGTACAGGTGTGGATGGTGGAGTGTACAGGTGTGGATGAGAAGGTGTGTATGGTGAAGTGTACAGGTGTGGATGAGAAGGTGTGTATGGTGGAGTGTACAGGTGTGGATGGTGGAGTGTACAGGTGTGGATGAGAAGGTGTGTATGGTGGAGTGTACAGGTGTGGATGAGAAGGTGTGTATGGTGGAGTGTATAATTACTCGTCTGTACAGGTGTGGATGAGTGGGTGTGTATGGTGGAGTGTACAGGTGTGGATGAGTGGGTGTGTATGGTGGAGTGTACAGGTGTGGATGAGTGGGTGTGTATGGTGGAGTGTACAGGTGTGGATGAGAAGGTGTGTATGGTGGAGTGTACAGGTGTGGATGAGAAGGTGTGTATGGTGGAGTGTACAGGTGTGGATGAGTGGGTGTGTATGGTGGAGTGTACAGGTGTGGATGAGAAGGTGTGTATGGTGGAGTGTACAGGTGTGGATGAGTGGGTGTGTATGGTGGAGTGTATAATTACTCGTCTGTACAGATGTGGATGAGAGGGTGTTGGTATACCGTCGGTGTCTGTACTGTAATACACATGGTCAGTCTGGGGTACAACTCCTCTTCCAGTGGAATCTCACTCAGCTCCATCTCGACCGTCTCAGCCAGTACCCTCACCTCTTGAATGGTCAGTGTTCAGGTGTGTAGTTGGAGGTAAAAGTCCTGCCTCCACATCTGCCAAGTCATTAAGTACAGTATGGAAATATAAGCTTCACAGTTTACGGGCGTAAATTGAAAAAAAAAAAAAAAAAAAAAAAAAAAAAAAACAGAGAAGTTTCCGACTTTGTCCCCTGGATATTATAATTTAGTTTAGGAAAATAGGTTTATTCGATTATTATCCTTTATGTTATCCTTCAAGAAGCGCTGAGTAACACGACAGGACTTTTGCCGCCGACATAACTGTAAGCAATAATACATTATGGCACAGTGAATTGTGAAGTTGCATAGGTTGGATCCCACATCTGTCATTGGTGTTACTTTATGATAAGCCTGCTGGTCCCTTATATACTATCATTTCCATCGTACTTGCTGTCCCACCAGTCTATCACTTTCTCCCTTGTTCTACATGGGCTCTCTCAAGTCTAGAGAGGTCTTATTTTATATTCAAATTTAATATAATTTCTTTAAGCATAATTATATACTTGCACTTGTTAGGAAGACCTGAGTAAATCCCTGTTTTGTAGATCCTCTGAGTGACTTGAAGGGCCACACATTCCGCGTTGCCACCATCTCTTACTTCCCTTATATTGATTACAAGAGAGACAGTGAGGAGCCAGGCACCTCCGTCACTCCCCTCGATTCAGTCAACGTCAGAATTCTCAATGCCCTCGCTAATTCTCTCAATTTCACGTAAGTTAAAAGGATATTCTTTTGTTGGTGCACTGGAAGGTTTATGCCCAGATTCCCTATTAGTATCCTACCATTGAGGGCGGCTGTGTTCCGGCATAGTTAGGAGGTATCAGTAGCCTTCCAATCTGCCAACAAGATGGTCTCCTTAAGTGACTCTGTATATTGCCACTAATGGTATTGAGTATAGGTCAGTCAGATTACAGACGTGAACGATTCCCAGTGACTGACACCAAAATAAAGGATTTAATTTATTATGACAAATTAATGTGATACTGATTCCTCCACACACTGCCAGGAAACATATACTATTTATAGTTTGTTAGTATATACGAGTATGAGATCTGTTATGTAGTATAGTTTTGAGGAATCACAAGCCCTCCATACACTTGATCCATCTCCATCAACAGGTGAACTTCTCAAACGATATTATTATCAATTACTTTTAAAAATGAATAAATACATGTATCCACCACTTTATTTTACTCAGTCCCTCATTAAAGACCACCAAATGTTTTCCTAGGCTTCTGTTATTCATTACCATACTGACTAAATAAGTGATTTATCAAACCTGTGTTAAAAGGATAGTGATAAATTTAATTCATCTTATAATATCGAGAGCCAACTGTATGTAACAGGTACGACATGAGAGAAGATCCATCAAGGTCATTTGGGAACCTGGAGGCTGATGGGATGTACAGCGGTATGATGGGTCAACTGCAGCGTGAGGAGGCCGACTTCTGTACCATGTTGGCCCCTACCCCAGGACGCCTTAAGGTGGTCGACTATCTCAGACTTACACCATCAGACGCCTTTGTCATCGCCTCACTCAAGCCCAGCGTCCTGCCTGCCAACCTTGCATTAGTTAGACCATTTTCACGTGGGTACTTTTTACTGTATTTACTTATTAATTAAGGAGACTTGTTGGCAAATTAGATAGCTATTGATTCCTCCTACCTATGCCTGAAAACAGACGCCCTCAATGGTACTAATAGGAGATCTGTTTCGTGGTGTAGCCTATGTGGAAAAATTTAAAACACTTCCAATTTACCAACAAAAGAATCTTCCTTTAAATTGGTTAATTGATTTTATAACCAACCTTAATTATTAATGTTTGCAAGTTGTTGTTGCATTGCACTAAAGGTTGTTCATTCTGGGCATATTTATAGGCCACACACCATTCTTGTAGGCTACTCCTCGCCTGTGTGTGGCTGTAGATTTAAGAGGGTAATAGGTTTGGGCATATTATTTACAGGTAATGTATGGGTGTGTGTTATGGGATGTGTAGTGGGGTGGGGCTTGGTGCTGTGGATGCTACAAGGGGTTTGGTCTGCTCTGACGGGCCTACACAGCATCACACTGGACAAGGCTCTGGAGTACAGCTGGAGTGCTATTATGGAAAATAGTGCTAAAGATCCATCTGTAAACATTTCAGGTCAGGTGAGAAAGTAATCTTCTTCAATATTATTTTAAAAAAATCAAATTTTCACTTAAAGTGTGTTTGGGAGACAACTAGATGCTCCTAGCCTCTTCTTGCACCTCATTTTCATTCACACGATCAGATGATTATTTTAATTTTGATGCTTAGCTGTGCAGTATAAGTGTTTGACATACTCTACAAGACTGAGATACATACAGATGAGTTTCTGGTTACAGAGTGAAGGAATCATTAGCTACAATATTGGCCCATAACACACGACACCCTGAGGTATGCTATGGAAACTGATGTAGGTTTTGGGTGGTATTATTAAACTACTTTTTCGAGGAAAAGTTCTCTTAGTCACTCAGTTCCTATTAATTTGCAATACGAATTGAGGAACGAAGAGCTTTTTTGTTGAAGTAGAAGTTTAATATTACGACTCTTTGTGTCTCGCTGTCTTCCACCTTCAGATGTTGGTGGGTTGGTGGCTGGTGTTTTGTCTCGTCATTAGCACTGGGTTCCGCTCGTCTCTCATCTCCCACCTCACTGTCCAGGGCAGATCCCGAGCCCCAGAGAGCCTTGGGGATCTGGTGGAGCAGGAAGGATGGACCTGGGGAACAGAACCTTGGGCTTACAATGGTGCCACGTTAGAGTACTTCTCCAAACACACAGATCCAATTGTGAAGCAAATACACAACAATATGCAAGTTAGTTTTTTGGTTTGGTAAGATGAAAATAATAAATACATATCATAGATGGATATTACAGATAATATACATAAAATATAATTTACTAATTCATATAATAGCCTCATTTTAATGCAATAATAGATAACTATTATAGGTATCGTGCCTGCTGTTGAATATAATATATATTATACTCACAGTTTAATATATAATAGATATTTTCACATGTTAATATAACAAATTATAATTATTAATGAAAGCCTGCACATTGAAACTCTATCTAAAATGTCAATATACAATTGAGGATGATAATAATAATCCAGCGTGAGGTGACCCATGTAGGATAAAGATTTGACAACTGCCCTCTGTTCGTTAGCTGAAAAACTTTCCAATAAGTAAGTTAAGTACCATCTTCATATTACTGCAAGCAACTATTCACTCTTCAAAGCAATAACATCCTATGAAAACGGGAAAACATTAGTCAGCAATTTGTTTGAGTTATTCATATGTGTAATGAAACTTATGTCCACCACTGTACAGCAATCTTAACTTGATATCCAGTGTGTTTGTTTACCTGGGTGACCAAAAACCGCATTGGCCCATCAACAATTTTTAGTAATGCACTATTTAAATATATATATTATTATAATATATAGTTGTGTCTAACACCTTTACATATTCTGTTACAGGTACTGGTGTTACAAAAGGCTATGAATAAGGTTCTGGCTGGCGGGTTCTCTTTCGTCATTGTCAAGAACTACATTCTAGTCATCATTGCCTCCACCTACACAGACACATATGGTCAGAGTGCAGTCTATGTCAGCAAGAAGGAGTTCAGTGCTCTGGCTTGTTACGGTTGGGGTATAAGGTCAGTTGATGATTGTAAGAGTACAGTTCACAAACCAATTAAAATGTGTTTGGATGCAGTACTATCTTCAGAATGTTTAGCTTCATTCCTTAGTGTATCTTATCAATAACTTTAGGAGAATCCTATTTTAATCACGTATAGTTGCTTTGGGTCGTATTTTTAAACTACTTCTTCGAGGAAAAGGAGTTTCGTCGCTAAATTCGCATTGTAAAACAATACAAAATGAGCAACAAAGAGCTTTTTCCTCGAAGAAGTAGTTAAATAAAATCACCCTTTACCTTCTGCAGGATGGGGGCGCCCTTCCTCAACCAGTTCATTACCCTGCACGCACATCTGGAGGACACGGGCATCATAGAAACCTGGACTAAGACCATCATGGCTGACAGGGTCAGTAGCAACAGAGAGAAGGCTAGGTTGGACTCTAATATTCAACAACAACAACAACTTTCACTACAGGTACAGTTGCCTCCACTAGTAACAAGCTCAGTGTCTGGTGAGTTTAAGGAAATATGGCAACACTGTATTTGTTCACATAGCGTCCTCATGGTGGATACTATAGCAGGAGTGAGTTTCGTTCATTCATTTACTATTACTACGAGTATACAAACACAGTGGTGACACATTTGTCTCCATAAACTTCCCTTTGGTTTGTTCCTGCAGTGAATGATGGGAGAGTTTTCTTTTCCATTTTTGTTTTAATTCTGCCAATGAAATTGGAGAAGTTATGTGTCTCTGAATGCCCTTCCAGATATTGTATGCACTTTCACGAATGTTTTAACTATAATAACAATAATAATAATAATAATAATATTAACAATAACTATTATTATTATTATTATTATTATTATTATTATTATTTTCTAACTCGTTTGTTCGTTATTATTAACTTTCTGGCTTTAGATTATGTATACTCTGTCATGCCAGCACCGTCATTGACAACATATTGAGTTTTGTCCTGTAAACAATAATGAATCCTTCTCTCCACAGAATGACCAGAGGCAGGTCGTGTTGAGCCTGAGTCACTTGCAGGGCGCCTTCTACCTACTGGGTCTGGGTTGTGTTGCCGGAGCTCTCGGTCTAATGGCAGAGTTGTTTTTGTTGGTGGTTTGGGCTAAAGCCAATCACCCATGAGGTGGGTACTAAGGCAGCCAATTTTCTTTTTTTTTTTTTTCTCTCTCTCTCTCTCTCTCTCTCTCTCTCTCTCTCTCTCTCTCTCTCTCTCTCTCTCTCTCTCTCTCTCTCTTTGTTTCCCATCAAAATCCAGGTCTATGTGTTTGTGTAGTGTTTTCTGGGGGCAGGTGTTTTACTTGTAGGATGGGTTCAGTTTTTGCCAGAGTTGCATTGAACTGAGCCCATTGTCTGTTTGTTGGGTTTTGGGCATGTTGGACGTGTGTGTTTGTTGGTAGGTCCTGGGTTGCTCTCAATGTCTCCGGCTTGAAGGAGAAGCCGAGAAATGACAGCCGGAAGATCATTTCTCGGTGGTGGAAAAGTGTGTAATTGTGTGTGTTGTGTGAGGGGTGTGGTAATTGCCCAGGTGACCGAGGCCGTTCCCAGGAACTCGCGCCTCCTTGATGGGGGCGGGGGGATTTTGTGGCTGTTTGGCCCCCATAGCTTCCTTCCTTGGCAGCCCTGGGGGTTGGTCCCACAACGTAGACGCCGCCACTCCAGGAAGAAATCCCTGATGTTGTTGGTACAGTTGATGTTGATGTTTGAACCAGACTTCCCTGACCTGGAAGACGTCCTGGTAACGGGAGGTGTGTTGGTGGAAAAGGTGGAGGCGAGGAGAGGCAGACATCAACCAGTCTATGGTGACAGTGGGTGATGGGTCTGTATAGGTGGGCTGTTATTCCTCCTCCTCCTCCTCTTCCCGACCGTCTGCAATTCCCATGGAGGTAGTATTCCCCTTCATCTTCCAGGTCCATGCTGTCGTCGGTGGTGTCTTTGTTGGTGGTGGAGGTGGAGTAGGAGCTGGTGTCTGTGTCCTCTTCAGTCTTGGGGTCCTGCTGGGAAGGTTCAAGTCCCTTGACCTAGGTTCATGTGGTATTGGTGGTGGTGTCTTCCCGCAGTTCTTCCTGTTGAGTGAGTGAGGCAGCATTAACCGGTGATGGAGGTGGGCCGGAGACATATTCCACACCTGTATTACGGTTTGGCACCAAGCCTCGGAATGGGAAATTATGGTGTGTGATTTTAATTAAAGAAACACTCACCGCGCAGATATTCCTTGTTTTAAATCATATTTATTTTATTACTTTACTATTACTTCAAAAGCAGTGTGTTGTTTTCACATTTACATACTATGTATAACGTAATCTTATTTATTATCGTAACTATTGTGCATATTAATATGCATGTATGCACTGTACCATCTATTACAACATGTTCTCTTTAACTGAGAGAGAGAGAGAGAGAGAGAGAGAGAGAGAGAGAGAGAGAGAGAGAGAGAGAGAGGAAAAATAATTTGATCGCACTATTCATGATGAATAAAATTCTTGAAGTTAGTGTAACTGATGTGTTTCTTATAAATAAAGCAAGGATATTTTTCCATCAGCTTATCTATCTTCACAGTGTCTTTTGTTATCAACCGAATACGCAATAAATGCTTAATTATGAGAATCATGTGCAAAAACTTCAGCACAACAGTATAGTTGTAGTGAAATATCTTTCATTGCAATTATAATTATGTAACACTTTATTTCTCTAGTACTCTTGTAGCAGACACCAAGCACCTTGAGCTTCCCTCTCCTCACCTGTCTACCTGCCACCGGCGAGCGCAGCCGACCTAGACAGGTTAAAGGTCGCCGATGGGCCGCTCCTCGGTCAGACACTCAGACGGTCACTTTCCTAGCCGCTCTCGACCTAGACTCACCTCCTGCCCTGCCGTCGTCCCCGCTTGCTACCCTACCACGCCACCTCCTGCATCAGCTACCTCTCTCACCCCACGCGGCCACGGCAGGCAGGACTCTCCAGCTACAAGGTGCTTGTTCCCTCTACAACTCTGCTGATCCTGGCCGACCTCGCTACGGTGTCCTGGATACGCCAAGGAACACAGTCCTGTACTTTATTAATAAATTGTTACCGTGTACAATCGAGTCTGTTCACCCCAATAGTAACACAATTCCATGTTGTGACACTCTCAAACAACTAAAGGGTAAACGGCTCTCTGGCCTTGAGATCCGGCGCTTATCATCCATTGGAAAGAGCCTGCTGGTTTTATTTTAGAGCCCTGCTGTTCGCGAACGACAGATCACTTCTGCCAGTTGACTTCAGTCACAGGGGTGGTGGCCAGTGTTGCCATGTATGAAGAAATTTTCCTAGACATGGAGAATTAGAGGTGCCAATGGGGAAATTATATAAAGATTGTTCAAGAATAAATGGGAAATTTTTTACCAAACGAAATACCAAGTAGATGGTAAATGTGCGATTATCTTGAAGAGTAAACAGGGAATAATTTTTGAGGTAAAAAGGGAATCTCTGATGATGAAGTTGAGGTATAAAGGGAAACTCTGGTGTTGAAGTTGAGGTATAAAGGGAAACTTTGGTGTTGAAGTTGAGGTAAAAAGAGAAATTCTGAAGTTGAGGTAAAAAGGGAAACTGATGTTGAAGTTGGGAAAATATCATCAAATAGATCTGGCACCACTGGATCCAAGGCAACCAGTGTTGCCAAATCTACGGAAATTTTAATGGATCTCCCGAAATCATGAAAATTTTATGAATTCTACTGAAATTCCATAATTTCTCCCGAAAATCTACCGAATTTTCATAATTTCTTCCGAAAATCTACCGAAATTCCATTGAAGTTACCGTATAAAATCCATACGCCCAAACCTAATGGTTTTTTTTTGCGAGTAGGTGATATGTGGGTACTGGCTGGACTTGACTTTTCCACCTCTCGCAGAGGAGATTCGGCCATCACCATCGTCACCAAGCCAAATTCATCTCAAATTCGTCATTATACTCATGCCAGTGGCCCATTGGTAGCCTATATTTTAATGCCTGTTTATTAATATGATAAGTTGAGTGTGTTTTTTAATAAAAAGTTTGTGTTTTCATCAAATTTATCTTTATTTAACGCACGAATTAATATAAGTACCATAAAATTAAAGAAAATAATTATAATTCCTTGATAATAGGAGAATCCACCGAAATTCAACTATAGTGTCTACAGAAAATTTGGGTCAGAAAAATCTCACGAAATTTCACTATAGTATACCACCAACTGTACCATCTGACAAGTTGGCAACACTGAAGGCAACAACAGACCTGGCAACACTGATTTATGACTCGTAAATTTCTGAAGGGGTGTCAACGTCAGTGTTATTACGAAGGATTATTATTATTATTATTATATTATTATTATTATTATTATGTCTCGTTTAAGTCCACAAGATCCCAACTCGTATTCTAGACCAGGTGAGAATGTTTTTGTTGTTGTTGTTGTGAGGTAATTACCGGTAAATATTGAAAGCCTTACCGGTAAATATTGAAAGCCTTACCGGTAAATATTGAAAGCCTTACCGGTAAATATTGAAAGACTTACCGGTAAATATTGAAAGCCTTACCGGTAAATATTGAAAGCCTAATTACCGGTAAATATTGAAAGCCTAATTACCGGTAAATATTGAAAGCCTCACCGGCAAATATTGAAAGCCTTACCGGTAAATATTGAAAGCCTTACCGGTAAATATTGAAAGCCTAATTACCGGTAAATATTGAAAGCCTAATTACCGGTAAATATTGAAAGCCTTACCGGTAAATATTGAAAGCCTTACCGGTAAATATTGAAAGGGTATTATTACAGAATAACTGGGTTTTTGGCTAGGATCGCGCAGTGTTACCACATTCGGCTCGGTCCTGGGAATTTGCCCCAGTCACTTTATGATAGTTTACACCGGTAGTTTGCCCAGGTTAGGTCCCGGTAGTCTGCTGTTGTCTAGGTTAGGTTAGGTCAGGTCCGGTGAGGTCAGACTAATTTCCAAATTATGTTTGTAAAACGGGGCATATCTCCGAAAGAAACACCATAGAATAATAGTGTTTTAGAATGGTCCAAAATAGTGGGTAATGATACTAAAATACACAATATAGTGAACCCAGTTCTTCTGTAAATTTACCATTGAAAGCCTTACCGGTAAATATTGAAAGCCTTACCGGTAAATATTGAAAGAATTACCGGTAAATATTGAAAGCCTTACCGGTAAATATTGAAAGAATTACCGGTAAATATTGAAAGAATTACCGGTAAATATTGAAAGAATTACCGGTAAATATTGAAAGAATTACCGGTAAATATTGAAAGAATTACCGGTAAATATTGAAAGAATTACCGGTAAATATTGAAAGAATTACCGGTAAATATTGAAAGAATTGCGGATATCGCGTTCGGTTTTTCTACCTTCATTACCCATTTATTTGTATTTATTGAAAGAGTTACCGTTTTGTAGCAGTGTTGCCAGATCCGGCTAGGTCCCAGTATTTTACCCCTGTCATTTATTGTACTTTACCATGATTATTTCCCAGTAGTTTGCCCAGGTTAGGTCACGGTAGTTTGCCCAGGAAAGGTCCCGGTAGTCTGATGCGGTCTAGGTTAGGTTAGGTCAGGTCAGGTAAGGTCAGCCTAATTTCAAAATGCCCCATTTGAATATGCCCTATCTTGGAAATGGGGTATTTGCGGAGAAAATGCCATAGAAGAAAATAGTCTTAGAATGGTCTAAATAAGTGGGTAATGAAGGTAGAAAAACCGTACGCAATAACGGTAATTCATTCAATATTTACCATTTATTTTGACCATTCTAAGACTATTTTCATATATGGCATTTCCTCCATAATTGCCCCATTTCCAAGATAGGGCATATTCAAATGGGGCATTTTGAAATTAGCCTGACCTGACCTAACCTAATCTAGACCGCATCAGACTACCGGGACCTAACCTGGGCAAACTACCGGGAAATAATCGTGATAAAGTACAATAAATGACAGGGGTAAAATACTGGGACCCAGCCGGATCTGGCAACAATGCTGCAAAACGGTAATAATTTCAATAAATACCCAAAATACTGGGACATAGCCGGATCTGGCACCACTGCTACAAAACAGCAATATTCTAGATAAATACCATGAAGGGTTGTTGTTAGCAGTGAAATGTTGTTGTTGTTAGTGAAATGAGTATTTATCTAGACTATTGCCATTTTGTAGCAGTGTTGCCAGATCCGGCTATGTCCCAGTATTTTGCCCTGGTCATATTTTGGGCCATATTCAAGAACATTCATGGTGTATACAATGGTGGCTGTGTTGTTTGTCTATGGAACCGTCGTATTAGTACCATGCCATCGTATGCACCACAAATATTTTTGAATATGGCTCTTTATTCCAGCTTTGTCTTTCATCTATCCTATTTTTTCTGAATACCATACAGCATTGTAACATCTACAGTAGGAAGCAAGAGAGTTGTACAGTCATTGTCAATAGACATGCAACATAATCGAATGAACCAGGCTCGAAAAATGGTGTGAAACTATATATATATAGCTGTTGATTTCCGTAATATTGATTCAAAAGATTCACTCTCATGGCTCACTTTTATTCGCCCATTGCAGGACTTTTGACCGTGACTGTATCTGTGTAGGACCTATATATATAATGTAATGAAATGTTTACTTGTGTCCAGACCAGGTGGTGGTATCTGGAATCCACATTACATGGACGGTGGACTTCACTCAGAAGGTGTTGCATGGGGCAGCATTACTAACGGTGGATCGCAAACAAGATGATGTGCCACACCTTGTACGTTATCCTGGTACTGTACTATACTTGTAGACATCAGAGCAAAAATAACATACTGTGTAAGATATGTCCATATGGCACTATTTATTATGTCAAAAACCTACTTATGAAACAGACACTTGAGCAGTTTAGCTTATATAAAAACACACATATATATGCACACAGCAACACACACTTTGAAATCAAAATGTAAAATATAATTAAATATTCAACTAATTACAAGAAAGAAGTCCACTTAAGACATAATTTTAGTAATTCAATATCTGGTGGAGCAGCAACTTTAAGTGTGCAGTTAATGTTGATCTCAAAAAGGCATTTGACTTAGTGCATTGACAGAGTCATTAGAGCTTCTTCAGACTCTGGTGAAGCCCCTAAAAAATTATTAGTCTGATAACATGCTCTATCCTCATAAATCAAGACATGCGAGTTGGTGGGCATCCTCGGCCACTTTATGGTATCTGTTGGAGTGAAGCAGGGATGTTTCTCCTTTATTCTGTTCTTAGCATTAGTTACTCTAATAATCTAACCTGACATTCTGTTCTTTTAGATCCTGGACACACGTGAACTGGATATCAAGGGTGTTAAGGTAGAGGAGACTGGTCAGGGATTGACTTATGTCCTTGGAGAGCATCACCCCAACTTTGGTTCTTCCTTCACCATCACACTGCCCTCTGATGCAAAGAAACAGTGAGTATTGGGAGATTACTTTACAGACAAACATGATTTGTGAAAACACAGTTCCAGAAATGGTTTGATAAGATATAGCTCATCTGTATCATGAGACATTTACAGATTTATATTTCTTAGTCACTTACAGGAACTAATTAACCAAAGTTACTACTGTATTTTTGAAAGCTTGATATTTCTATCCAAGATGCAAGATTCAAATAGAGTATGAGACTTCCCCTGGCTGCTCAGCACTGCAGTGGCTTTCACCAGAACAGACAGCTGGCAAGAAACAACCTTATGTTTTCTCTCAGTGCCAAGCCATCCATTGCCGGTCTCTCCTCCCTTGCCAGGTACTGTACTGTATTTTAAAGATGTGGTTTGATGGTACTGTATTTTAAGGGTTTACAAGTTTATGGCCTTGTTGACCTTAAAAATAGCCTGTGGACACAGAAGAGCCTGAGTGGATAAATTAATCTACGGTATTTTTGTTTATCCTTAGTTCACTACCTGGAATTAACCACTTATCCACGGGCATTATCTATCGTGGCAGCTCCCTTGCCCGGGCCTCTCTCCTGCACTCACAGTCACTATATAAACAACACATTTGACAGCTAATAGCTTGTAAACCATTCATGCTATATAAATAAATGAAACAGGATATTGAAGTTCAAAACTTTGACATTAACTCAAGATTCGCTTTTACACCATATTTACACTATATTTACATATCTAAGTAAGTTTTCATATTCTAATTTCGTTATAAAACATGTCAGAATCACATTTTTCAACACAACAATATGAAATATAATGTCACTGTCGTTTTTACCAGAGCCGTAGATATAGAGAGTTTGGCCAACCATCTGACAGGCGCCATGTTAGGTTGGCTGGTGATTTGTTGGAGCTGGGGGCTGAAGTTGTGGGGAATTGTTGGGCTGGTTTGAGGAGGGATGTATACGTTGGCTATTATTATTATTATTATTATTATTATTATTATTATTAAAATAGACGAGAGACACAAAGCTGGGAGAGAATGCAAGCATTCTATCAATCCGAGGACCCCAGCCCCATGAATATTGTGGTGCTTGTTGTTTTGCCAGTGCGTACTTTGATGACCTGAATTTCTGTGATTGTGTCGTGGTGGAGGAGAAGGGAATTGAGGTGCGCACTGGTTTCTGTATAGTTGATGGATTTGTGGACTAGGGTAATGAGTCCGCCGCCATTGCCGTTCGCCCGGTCTTGTCTGATGGTGGTGTAGTTGGAGAATGTAGGTGTTTTGTGTGTGTTATGTAATCTGGTTTCTTGTACGATGGCAATGTGTATGTTGTGTTGTATGATGAAGTGTGTAAGTTCTTGTTTTTTGGTGTTAATGCCATCGATGTTTATCTGCAGTATGTTTATGTTGTGGGTGCCGTGTGTGTTGTGTGCTGTTGCGTTGGAGTGGGGAGGGGGAGTCTTTGGCAGGGTTGGAAATGGGGATGGTGTTAGGAGTAATGGTGGTGGGGATAGGAGTGATGGAGTGGGTAATGGGGGACAAATCTATGTGTTTGTGTAGTGTTGTTTGGAGGCAGGTGTTGTATTTGTAGGGTGGGTTCAGTTTCTGCAGTTGCATTGAACTGAACCCATTGTCTGTTTGTTGGGTTTTGGGCGTGTTGGACGTGTGTGTTTGTTGGTAGGTCCTGGGTTGCTCTCAGTGTCTCCAGCTGGAAGGAGAAGCTGAGAAATGACAGCCGGAAGATCATTTCTCGGTGGTGGAAAAGTGTGTAATTGTGTGTGTTGTGTGAGGGGTGTAGTAATTGCCTGGGTGACCGAAGCCGTTCCCAGTAACTCGCGCCTCCTTGATGGGGGCGGGGGGATTTTGTGGCGGTTTGGCCCCCATAGCTCCTTCTTTGGCAGCCCTGGGGGGTGGTCCCACGATGTAGACGCCGCCACTCCAGGACCGTTACCCAAGTAGACGGACACACTCATAGCTTATATTACTCGTTACAGTTTTGTAGGCAAAATAAATGGTTAGACAGTAATCATATTTTATTTTACATTATTATGCTTAAGGGGTACTTTATTTTTGTTACATTGGAGTGTCTTGATACCTCCCAAATATGCCAGGAAACAGGACCAGATGAACAAAAATAATGGTGTTCTGTTGCTTGGAATAGTTTGGAGGAACCATTTGCTCCACATTCACCAACACTGTACTTCCTACTTAACATAACATTAGACAATGCAATTAAAAATAAGGGGAAATGTTCTTGTTGGTGAATTGGAGTGCCTTTTACTCTTCCAAAGTATACCAGGAAACAGGACCACATTATGAATAAAACCTGTGTCTTGTCGCTTGGAATAGATTGGAGGAATTATACGCTCCAGAAGGTTATCTGCTTGCTCACTTCCATACTGGCCATCATCAAAATGATCCTGTAAAAAAATTACAATTAATTAGGACCAGTAGATCTATACAATATATTAAACTTATCAATTAATGTAAACCTGATCTTTCCTGAAATTCCCAAGAAAATGAATTAACTACTGAATATCAGATTAAATTAACCTAACGTAAATTAGCATCATATGATAACTGTATCAAATGTGATGACTTTCACCTTACCGTATTCAATTAAATTAGAGCCAATTAATATGCAAGTGATCAGATTCCTTAAGGGACTTTTTTATATTTTATTATGTATTGTACCCTACGAAACTAAAGTGCTATACAGATTTTTTTTTTTTTTTTTAACTAAGAATCAAGGTTCGAAGAATTTTTATATGACATCTACATACCCCTTATTTGAGGGTAAGAGATAAAATATTTCAGTTTAACAAAATCCAAAGACAGTATGGGACAGTACAAATCAGTAGCAACAATTACCTTCATATAGTATTGTAAGCAGGGTAAATGAAGAAATACAGTACCGGTACAGTATAGGCAATGCCTTGATAATTGTAGTACTGTAGTTACATTTGTAGATACAAACTACCATTAAGAAATTTATTAAAACTAAATGGATGTGTATACAGTACTATAATTATAATTATACACAAATGTTGTATAACTGTATCAAAACTGACCTTGTATTATAATATCACTTAAGCTTAAGTAGAGATATTCTTTTTGGTGAATTAGAGTTCCTTCATTCCTCCAAAGATTGAGGGTTTAGTAGTACAGTTTATTGTGTTATATAGTACAACTTCTACTGGTATAATTACCATGTTAAAGAGCTTTTTATATTTGTAATGGTATTTTGTTATTTCAGTGCAAGCATATAAAATTATGGGAATAAACCATAAGTAGCATGCTTCTCAAAGGTAAAATTAACACTAAAAATTTACGTATTGTATATAAGGTTATACTAAAGTACCTGACATTTACATATATATATAGAAGAAATAATCTCTCTGAGTTTGGTGCTTCTATTCACTGATAAGTTAATTAATTAGGTATACAATAATTTATAAAACTATGTAAAAGAATATAAAAGTTTGAAAGAAAGCTATAGCAAGTGCCGGCACTGTACAAACTGAGCAAAGGAACGAGTTGTTGTTTGGGCTCCAATCGTGTCTATTGACTTTATTTGCCTAAAGCTGCCACCTCTGTGTATCTCTTGGGAAGCTGTGCATTGTTTTGCCCATTCCTGGGCACGTTGATCAAAACCCCATGCTGCACAACAAGGCATATTTTACTGTGGCTATAGGGAGGCTGACGGTGACTTTGGGTAACAACATGGCTCCTGTGTGTCACGTGACTCCGTTCAACCAATCAGCAACCAGCTCGATTGGAACCTAGTTGGCCAAACTTTCTATATCTACGGCTCTGGTTTACAGGAAAAGTGGAGTGATGAAAATATGTCCTTTTACCCTCATAGTTCAAACCACACTGAATGGTGGTGGGTGAGATGGCTGTAGCAAAGTCCCTGACTGCCAGCCACAGTGTTACCACCTCGAAACTAGCTTGCTAGGGACTGCACAATTTCAAAAACGGTGCTGCCAAATTAATGCTACACCCGTGATGCTCCAGACTTGTTGCTAGTCCCGAAATATTGCTACACCCACAAAGAACTCACCTGTGTTTCATGTGATTGACCCTCTATCAAGTTTAATTAAAAAATAACTTGTGCATTGCAATACCTTCACACACAGACACACACTCACACACACACACACACACACAGAGTGTTTGGGTGAGAGAGAACCATGATTTAGGTTTTTAAAATTCCACAGTAAGGGTAGAATTAAATGTTAGCTATCAGATGGCTAGTGCCTGGGTCTCACATTGCGAGAATCCTGGTTTGATCCCCAGTGTGGACATTCATAGAAAATTATATTATCTTGTTTAAAGTCACTCTTCTGGTTTGTTTTCTTATCTTTTATCTTTCTTCCTGTCCTTGCTATCACATGTCTTTTATCTGGCAATAAAAGTATTACATTATGGCAAAAATTGATTTAATCATGAAGCATGTTACTTGTCACTATTGACAGGATACACCATCAGTAAAGATGCCATACACTGCAGAGGTGAAGGCTTCATCTGACTTAGTGGTGTTGATGAGTGCATTACGAGATGGTCAGAATGAGGAAGGCGCTATCACCACTTTCAGGTTAGTTTCAAAGAAAGCATACATACTTGTTTACAGTATTGCTGATTGCTGCATGTGTTGTGTGTAGAAAGTTTGTTTTTAAATGCTGCCCCTATCCATTACATATACATTCACTTAGGCCAAACCACAATGTGAGCAGAAAATTTATATATATATATGTACAGTACTCATAAGTTAGTCCTGTAAATGTTCTCTCTGACTGAGATAACCCAGCAACATTCATTGTTAGTAAGGATTAAACTGTACTAAGCAGTAAGGGCCTTATACGTTGAAGGTCAAAATAAGATAGTTGACATGTGCATTAGCTCCTAAATGACAGGGATCAGAATTTTGTGACATGCACACATATTTTTGGTATCATTGTTGGACAAAGACAGAGTGTGAAAGTGATATGGAAGATAGCTGTGGAGAAAGTTTGTTATTGTCATCTTAACCCCATAGAACATGGAAAACTGTCTCATTGCCCATGATCCTTTGAAATATGAGGGACGACAGATGCAGACATCGATCTTTTCACAACTACAGTAGTCCTCTTGGACTGCGTATGTGAACTCTCATATATTAGGGCTTAAATAAGATTGTCAGAGTGAAATATGTAACAGATAGGATTAAAGATTGGCAGCCTCAGAGGACCAAATGGATTGGCCTGCTCAGGTCCACTAATATTTCAGTTATGTTACTTCATTTTCAAAGATTATACAGTAATCTTTTTGTTGACTCTGATTTGTAATATTTGGAAGAACAAGACCCAAACAAATGTTGGTAACCTGTATTTTTATTTAAAGGATAATTTTACAGTTAGTTAGTTAAATATATTTGTTTTTTAAATGGATGTGCAGGACTACTGTAGTGTGTCAACTTTTTTTTACAGTATGGATGGATAATTATATTTGTGAAATTTTACCCATTGGATTGGAATTAGAAATGTGCACATTTTAAAATGGCACATCATATAGTTACCCCTTGTACATGATGACAGATTCAGGCAGCCGATACCCATGCCATCGTACCTGATTGCCTTGGCTGTGGGAGCTTTGGAGAGCAGGAAGGTTGGCCCACGCTCCCACGTCTGGTCTGAGAAAGAGGTGGTGGAGAAGGCAGAATTTGAATTTGCTGAAGTATGTTTGATATTTTTATATCCTTTGTTACTATGCAAGTTTATTGGCAACATACCTGTAATTTATTTATTTATCCATATTGGTCATCTTCCTGAGCATACCTGTACTGGGTCTTTCTATTTATGTGGTATGATTTACAAATGGTACTTTTAGCAATCCATGTTTAAGTTTTTTTGCTAATAATTTCACCTTTAAATAATGATTGATCTTTACATTTTACCATAACTATCACACACCATGTGTACAGTATTAAGCATATCATCTTCCTCAGAAAATGGGAAATGAAATGTTTGTGATGATAATTCATTATTTTATTAAGGCAGACACTGTTATTTTATATTTATGATATCAGTGTGTCTGTTAAATCTATTGTTAAATTAATAATGAATGTACTAAATGTACTACTTTCAGACTGAACAAATGCTGAAGGCTGCAGAGGAGCTGTGTGGACCATATGTGTGGGGCCAGTATGACCTCCTCATCCTCCCACCCAGCTTCCCATATGGTGGCATGGAAAATCCCTGTCTCACCTTTGTAACCCCAACACTCTTAGTAAGGATGGTATAAATTTGGAAGTATAAAACCTTATGAGTGAATGAATGACGGATGGGTTGAATATTTAAGACATTTTTCACTCCAGCCATTGTACAGTCACTCATAAAAATTAAGACCCCCCCAGGCCAGTCACCTTCTTATACTTGTGATATCGGTTCTGGCAACAGTGTACGTGACGTCAGTGATGGCGCTTAAGAGATGAAGTTGATTTGCTCGACACATTTGTAACTAATGATAAATGAGACGAAGCATGAGTTGGGATAATGTTTCGAGCAAACCAACCTTCCTCCAAACACCATCCACACCACCACCTCTGACGTCAGGTACAATGTTACCAGAACCGATATCACACGAGTTTAAAGGTGTCTTTGCCTGGGGGGGTCTTTACTTTTATGAGTGACTGTACTGTATTCTTGACATCTTGTACCTTTTTTTTTCCACCTTTTCCTAATGCAGTACTGTATTAGAAATTGGCTACCTTTAGAAACTTTCTCCATCGTCTTTTGTGTTCTGTATAAGATCGTGCAAATTGGTAGGTGATGATAATATTTGTGGGCTCGTATTACACAGCTTAATTCAGCTAGGGGCTCCTCAGACTAAAATATGAAAATGTATTTAGTAAAGGAAAACTGTGAAAGTAGTTCAAATATCTGTACTTTATTTTCTCTTTGTTTTCATCCATTTAAGGCTGGTGATCGCTCGTTGGCGGATGTTGTGGCTCATGAGATTAGCCACTCCTGGACAGGTAACCTGGTCACCAACTGTCAGTGGGAGCACTTTTGGCTGAATGAAGGCTTCACTATGTTTGTGGAGCGCAAAATTGCCTCCAAGTTGCATGGAGAAACTACCAGGCACTTCTCTGCCCTGGGTGGCTGGAAGGACTTGGCTGAATGTGTGAGTATCTTGAGGGTGATTTGCAAGTGGTATGTTTACAGAGTAGGAGGTAAATATGGAAACACAGTGGATACATCACAAATGAATGTTGTAAAAATAAATTCTTTATGCACTATGAAGTATAAGTAATCCTCTTCCCACTTCTTCAGATTCGTACCCGTGGGAAGGATGACCCTTTGACCTGCTTAGTACCAGACTTAACCGGGGTTGATCCTGATGATGCCTTCTCCACGGTGCCCTATGAGAAGGGTCACACACTCCTCTGGCATCTGGAGACTCTTGTTGGTGGACCAAGTGAGAGACACATATACTTAGTAGCAGTGACTAAAAGTGGTAGCAATAATATCCTTTTGTTGTTGTTGTTCTACCGGGGCAGAATGGTCTCCTGCCCCACATACCCCTGGTATGCTCTGGTCGCAGTGAAAAAAACAAATTAAAATAAAGGAGGGGTTGGCCCTATATGCCTGGGCTACCAAAGCAAATCCCAGGAAAATGGGACCAGAGCTTACTGGACCAGGGAGTGTGGGGGCCTCCAACTGCCAGGGAGATTGGGGGAAATGGTCTTTGATCACACAGCCAGTGCTGTGGGCCCAAGTCCACGTTACTACAAGAGCTACAAGTGGGACCGCACCTTACATGAGACCAGTCCTGAAGGGACCATAAAGGGGGAGGGTGTTTAGACTGCTGCATGCAATGGGATAATGCACCCCCGTGTGCTGGCGGTCCACACAGTATACCTCACGTGGATATTTAATCCATGTGGGTAGATCTCGTCATATCCACTAGAAAGAGACCAGATCCTACAACAATCTTTATTCTTGCCCTGTGGGGGATGGTTAGTATTCACAGAGAATAAAGTCAGCCCCCCTGGGCAAATATACTTTTGTAAAATAACTTTTTAACAAGAAAAGATATCTTATGCACATTAATGTAATGTTTTTGCTTTACCATTGTTTAAAAGTAAATCCAGCCAAAAGTGAAAAAAACAGCAGGGAGGGAAGAAATGCATCATGATAAAACATTTTGGTGTTGGAATGCTATGATGTATAAAGGGGTGTTCTCACATTCCTGATGTGGTGTCCAATGTCACCTGATATACTAATTGCAATGTATCTCCATAGTGACTGAGATGTCTTTGGCATCATAATATAAGCACAGCAGAACCGTAATGTATGCTGAAGTTTTGAGCATGTTCAAAATATTCGTAGCTCTGGCGGACATCACAAATACAGCTTAGCTCGTGTTAGCTTATTAAAGAACTTACAATAGTTCATTATGGTACATTGTTAACATTACCTGGTTTATAGTGTAGACTATTGCATTGTGTATCCTTTCATCTCCTAATTCAGCAAAGTTGACAAACTTTTTTCTATCCTGTATGTATTCTTATCTCACCCAAAATTCCCCCCCACACAGGTGAATTTGAGCCATTCCTGCGAGCATATCTTGACAAATTTAAGTACCAGTCCATCACATCAGAAACCTTCCGATCCTTCCTGCTAGAATACTACAATGGACGTGAAGCTACACTGGCAAGTGTCGACTGGAAGGCCTGGTGGCACACACCTGGTATGCCACCCATCAAACCAAAGTGAGTCATCTATAATATAGTTATTAATACAGTAGTCTGTTGGAGGACCAGACTGTAACCAGCTTCTCAGGTCTCTATCGCCATTATCTCTTCACCTCAACCCTTCTGTTTTCCTCTTGATCTTTTCCCAACTACTGGTTCAAGAGGCTAGTGTATTAAAGAAAAATTCAAAATGAACTAGTGAATTCTCATTAGATTTAAAATACATTTGTTCAACCATACCTTGCAACATATTTCAAGATTTGTATTTCTATTCCAAACTGTTATCATTACAAAGAGCATGTGCCAGGGAAGGAGGCTAGTTACCACACACCCAAAAAAAAAAGAATAAATGACCACCCATTGTATTGAATATAGCCTTGTTTATGTTTCACTGTTATGACACTTTACTTTGTATAAAAGAAAGATGCTTGTGTAAATGTCATAATGAAGACTGATCGGATATTTACACCACAAATAGACGAAATGTTCACAATGTAAGATTTCTCTAAAATATCAATTTTTATGGTCTGATTTTGCCCTTAGTTAATCCAGATTACAGAAGATTTATTATAATAAAGTGCTGCCAGTTATTTATTGTATTAATACATTAACTATAGTTGTATAAAAATATTCTATGGGATACAAGATTTGGTTTTGCATTGATTATCAGTAGTGAAAATTATTATAAATACATTCACACTCATGTAATTTAAGCAGCATCTGTGTTTTCTTGTAGGTTTGATGATACACTAGCTATTGCCTGCAGTGATTTATGTCGGAGGTGGGTGGAATGGCAGCTTGATACTGAGTGTCCCTTCACTGCTAAAGACCTTGCCTCTCTTTCATCAAATCAGGTGAATAAAGTATTGTTCAGTACAATATGTGACTTGTAATTTAGTGATTGGCTGTCCACCTAATCTAAAGAAAAATTAAGAATCAATTTTCACTCATTTTATTGAGCTGTTAGAATATGCAACAAAGAAAGAGTTGTTATATTTTGAAGGCAGTTGGAATCGGATAAGGGTGTAGAACAGGTGGCGCTGACCATAGACTCTCATGGCCTTGACAGAGGTTTGCAGGTTTGCAGTCTACATTTCTGTACTGTGTTATACCTAACACGAATAATATACCCAATACAATGTATTTAGACTGTAGAGTTTTGAGATGTGACATACAAAGTAAGGTAAGAGAGAAAGATGCAGAAGGGAGGGTGTTGACTCTTCTCTGTTATTTCAATGTTTTCCATGTTGGATATGTGAATGTCGGTGGTTTTCCTTTTGTTGATAGCTTATTAGTTCTACAGTAGAAATGCATATTGTACAGTTTTATATTATGCACTCATGTTTCAGATTGGCCATAAGCCCAGCCCATCCAAAGTACTTGGCCTAATAGCCCACGTAGCTGGCCAAATTGGCTAGTACAATAAATCTAATACAATAATACATACTGATGAAGATGTATAACATATTAACACTCCTGCCTGTATCTTGGTTTAGGTGAGGGAGTGGCTGGTCCAACTGCAGGAGGAGGACCCGCTGCCTGTGAGCAAACTGCAGAAGATGGAGGAATTGTACAGCATGTCTGGCCGCCAAAACTCAGAGATCAGGTTTCGCTGGCTGCGATTAGCTATTAAGGCTCACTGGACAGAACAAGTTGATGATGCTCTCAAGTTTGTGACTGAACAGGGCAGGATGAAATTTGTCAGGCCTATTTATAGGTCAGTAGTACAGACATAACTTATGGTAGTAATAATAGGCAATACAGTACTTACTTTTTCCAACCATGTTTGAAAAAAGTAATACTGTAGTAATAAAAAGAATGTGCATATTTAAATCTTGATTTAAATCTTGAATTACCTTCTCAATTTTAATCAGAAAGGCAGTGGAATGTATCTTACATTATGATAAAATTTAATTATACAGTATTTTGGAAAAAAATTGTGGTTCAAGTATTTTATTATTGTGGGTAAGATTATAAAGAGAAAGAAAGAAGACTGTAAGGCCAGAAAGACCTTATACTGTATCACAAGGGAGAAGGATATAAAGAGTAAGGACAGCAAAAATGAAGGAAAAAAAAAAAAAGAATTGGCTCAGGTCCAAAGGGGCACCAAAACCCTTACAGTATTGTATTGTAGGTAAGAAAAAATAACTTATACCAGGACTTTCTTAGCTCACCGTCCACATTCCTCTCAGTAATATCCCCCCTCCCCCTCCCCCCTTGAAGTGTCCATCCATGCCTTTGTCATATCTACATGTGTGTCTCATCCTTCCCACAGCAAGTTTTTTTTTTTTTTTTTTTTGCACTGGGAGACACTATCCAACAGCCTCCTCCCAACTCAAGGAACACTGGGTCAGGTTAAAACTCCCCAAAGAGGATTTTGTTTATTATGATGTCATGTGATATACAGATAGTATAGGCTGTTTTTTCTAAAGTGTGTTTTTTAACTGGAGCTGGTTTGAAGCCCCAAATATTGTTGATAAAAAGAAATACAACCAGTACTATGGTTTGAGGTGAAAGAATTTCCATTTCACAATTGGATTGTTGCAGATTCCCGCACAGAAAATATTTCATCCAGTTCTAATTTATTTTTTTACTGTCATTGACAAAATTTCCTTCCTCTCTCCTTTCTAGAGACCTGTACCAGTGGGAGGAGATGCGTGCACGGGCTATTGCCACCTATGAGAGCCACAAAGACAGTATGATGCATGTGGCTGCATATGTAGTGGCCAAGGATCTCAAGCTCAGGGAATAACATATTGATCAATATGACCTACAAATTGTTTCTACAGTTCCTGCTTTCTTTCCAGACAATGGTATATGGTACAGTACTGTCATTCTTGCATTAACAGGTCTGCTAATTTTAGTTCCCCTTGTTTATTTTTTTACTATAGATATTTAACACATTATACTTTACTTTTCTTTAAATGTTTAACTTGATCAGTATAGTTCCAAGGCTTCTCTGGCTTGCCATTTTGACATCTCTTGCTTTGCTTATTTGTTACTGACACCACAGATATAGTATGTACGTTTTATTACATCAAATACTGTATTTGAAAATCATACAGTATCTCTGTTTTATGCCTTATCCTATACTGTATTGTACTGTATTTGAATAATAGGGTAAGTCTCTGAGAGTGAGTAAGTTTGGATATATTGCGTCCCATCACAAATTTACTCTGGTGTATATTTTTGCTATTTTTCTTGTGTGTATTACAGTACTGCACTGTTTACATTGATTAACATTGCTGTACTGTATTTAGAATCTGATATGATAAGACAGTGTGCTGTCATTATATACTGTATACAGTAGTATCAACAAATTTGAATGGGAAATTTATATATATAATTGTATTAATTTTATTGTTTATATTGCATTTCAATATGCATCATTTGACTTTTTATGTTTCAGTATTTGATTGACACCTACTGCATGGTTGAAGTGTATTTTATCAAGCTAGGCCATATAGCCCTTGGCGGTTACAAAAGAGTACTATTCCTCAAATATGGGACATAGAAATTATTTCCCACCTGAGCTATATTTATGTTGAGAGTTCATCATTATTATAATACTACTATACAGCTATATTCATTAAGATCTGTATATATGCAGTTAGGATATAATGTATTTTTACATTACTTTAATTAAATAAAAAAACAACTGTGTAATGTGCTGTTTATTACTAAACACTGAGATATATATGACATTATTGAGGAACCTTGTTGATTCTGTGAAGAATTTTATTATATATGAATATGGGCATCATTCTAGGTTTCCTTGGTGGTTGACCATGCCTGTCAATGAGACTCCCCCCCACCACCACCAATAATATTTCAGTGTTGTTATGAGCTCAATACGAGTAATACACACGTGATGATACCACGGCACAACACGTACACATCAGTCTCCTATATGACATATTCACCCTACCGTACCGTAGAGCATATAAATGGAAACAAATGTAGTTGTTATATCAGTTCCTTAAGGAGGCAGTGAGAGGGGCTCCGGCCAGTGTTGCCAGGTCTGCTTGACGATATTTCCCTAACTTTAACATGAGAAATTCCCTTTTTACCTCAAAATTTCCTGTTTACTCTTGAAGATAATATTATTGCAGATTTACTATCTTGGTATTTCGTATTTACTCTTGAACATATCTTTATATAATTTCCCCAATTAATAATATACGTACGTAAATAAATAAATGAATAAATAATAAGAAATAAGTGCTTCCAAGGATATTTTCAGCATGGAGAGGTTTCTATATTTCACAGGGATGGATGCAGGATCTATTTATTTTCAACCTAGATTCCAATGCAGCTAGATACCTTATGGTGTGCACAACTTAACACATTCCCCCAGTTAGCAGAGATAGCTTTTGAGGTCCTTGTACCGTTTGCGACTATTATACCTACTTATGTGAAACTGGTTTTTTCAACTCTCTTATACATCAATACCAAGGCCAGGAAGCGTTTGGATGCAAGTGATGATATGCGTGTGGCTATATCTCATTGATGAAAAACAACAAAGGAGCCATTAGTGATGTGTCAAATTGTCCGTGTACTACAGTACCTAGCTTCTGTAAGTACGGTTTAGTGTATTTACATGTATTCAATGCATTGTACTGTACAAAAAATTATATTTTATTACATTGTATTTCAAATCAATTATAAATTAGTTTATTTTCGTAAGTCATTTAACCCGTCTATCTATGAATCCTGGATATGTCCATAGTTTCCATATACAGTCGGCTAAAAAAGTTTCATTACCATCCTTTTAACAGTGTGATGTAATGTTGGTACGCCTGCCTGGCGATTCAGGTGTAACGTGAGGGCCACCCAGGCCCACCCTCCGTGCCCATCTCTCAGTGTGTCACTTACACATAAAACAAATTTAAACCTACAATAGCAAGGTGGATTGCCCACCAACTTTATCCTTATACTGTCTTACTTATCTCAATACTTTCCTTCAATCTATACAAACTCTTCCTTCTTTTCACCAACTTTAAAAAAAAAAAAAAAAGCTCAACTCACTCTCCAGCCAGCATTGGACCTGCTCTCACCTCTTACCTCTGCCGCCGACCTCGCCCGCTGCTCTTCCAAGCCACAACTCACCAAGCTCCCTCCTGCAGCAGCTCTCTCTCTCTCTCTACTCGGCCACGGCAGGCAAGATGGACCCATTACAAGGTGCTTGCTCTCTACAACCACAACCCTCGCTTACCTTGCTAAGGAGTCCAGGAATTACTTGTGTGAGACCAACCTTTGTAGTATTACTAATAAATTGTCACCGTGTACAATCAAGTCTGTTCACCCCAATTGTAACACAACATCCTGTTATTACAATATCCTGCCAGCAGGGACCTTGGTCCTACTATTATGCGTTTCACTGGTCGTGTTATATTTTATTTTATTTTTTTGAATAAAAAAACAACGAAGTGTTGGATTTGGCTCATATCCTGGCAAAGATAGTTTTAGACTTTCCACTAATTTTCACGATATGTTTCATTAACAAATTATGTGTAATTAAGGCACTTATATCTTGACTCGAAGGGATGACTTATTAGGTAAATCCTTAAGCCGTCGTCACACTATGCGGCCTCGCCATAGCGTCGGAGCCACAAGTCCTGTACCGTGTCAGCCGCACAGTGGTATGAAGCACAATTTGTATTAATACACATACATACGTGAGAAATAACTATATATAAGAGTAAGGAAAAAAAGATGCAAAAGATTTTCTTGGCTTGTCTTGGACGCTTTGATTAAATAAATCCACGTCAAATATAGTAATTAGTAATTTTAAAGGAGTGGTACCAGAGGGGCGCCGGTGTAGCATGGTCGGACAGTGTGACCACGTACATAAAACTGTGTGTTTTGCCATGATATGCGGCGTCGCACCTCGCTGCAGCATGCTGTGGCGAAGTGCGCCTCGGTGTGACACCTCTCATTTGTTTGTATGTGTTATCACCATTCTACGGCAGAGCTGCATAGTGTGACAACGGCCTTAGACGACACTTGAAGTGGCAACCGACTTGTGACTTTGCTATGACGTCGTCTCCTATATTATATTACAGGCAACGTCCCTTATTTATTGTAAGATTAAAATGTACACGTGTGTGTAGTTGTATAGTCGGCAAAAAAAGTTTCATTACCACCCCTACGTTAATTTTAACATCGGTAAGCGCGGTAGGGCTGGTACTCCGCCAACTGGGCAGCTGATGTCTCGTCATCCGAGATGGGTATCGTCTTCGCCCCGGCCTATAATACTCGGGCCGTGGCAGTGACAACTTTTTTATATCAAAAGTTTAGCTGATTTTAAATTGAATTTTGAGTGTTCAAGAACTCTTACTATTTAACTATTCATTATTAAACATAAGGAAATGCGTTTGAGTATTTTAGAACAAGAATAACCGTGCGTGCATGGAGGAATCAGTAGCCTCCCATAAAAAAATAAAAGGATATACAGTGATAACGCCTTTTCCTCCGTCTATACTAGGAATAAACAGACAAACTGACCCACCTTTTGTATTATTCCTTCGGGAGAGCAGCGACGCACTCCTGCAGGTGGGCGTGGGCGAGGCGGTGTCCGGGCGTTCTGAAGGCGAGCACAGTACCCTAGACATACACTCCCCCTGTACGTGAGCGGCATTCCCATCCCCACTGACTGCATCCTAGACAACCTGGGTGTGGCCATGGGTTTCACGGGCTGCATACACGGCCTCAAGGTTGGCCAGACGTCCTTTGATCTGGTGAGTTGTGGTGTGTGTTGTTGTGTTGAATGTTGTTGTTTTGTTGTGTTAAATGTTGCTGTCGCTTTGTTGTGTGTATTGTTGTGATAAATATTGTAGTTTAGTTGTGTGAGTTGTGGTGTGTGTTGTGTGTTAAATGTTGTTATTCTGTTGTAACTTTTTTGCATTATTCGGTGAGTTTTATTAGTGCTATATATAATTTTATTGATATTATAACACCCAATTTTCTGACAACACCTTGGGCAACAAACCTACAGTAACCAAACTTTTACCCCTGCATCACATCTGTTCAGTAATAATCAGCAGCTCCCAATTTTCTGACATCATCCCGGCCAACCAAACAACTTAACAGAACATTTACCCTTGCGTCTGGTGTGTTCAGGTGTGGGGTCGGTCAGGCAGTGTGGCCCACGCCCAGAATGTGATGGAGTGTCGACCCTCACCTTGTGTTTCCCGACCCTGCCTCAATGGGGGTGTCTGTGCCAGCGGACCTCAGTATCACTCCTCTACCTTCACTTCCTCCTCGTCTTCCGTCACCTGTACCTGCCCCTCACTCACACAGGTACGAGTATCTGTGTGTATGTGTGTGTGTGTACATTGTCTACACACACACACACTATTGATAATAATAATAATAATAATAACAACAATAACAATAATAATAATGATACAACAACATAAAAAACCAACCATGTATGAATTTAGTTGGAGTTGTTGGTACGAGGTGTGAGGTGGAGGTGACTGAAGGATGTCGTCAGTTACAGTGTCCCCCAGGCACCACCTGTAAAAGTGACCCAGCCTCAACAACCTTACACTGTGTCCCAGGTATGTGTTGGTCAGTTGGGTAGTTAGTTTAATAGTTTCTTAGATTAATGGTTCGTCAGTTGACTTGCTAGATAGTTAGTTGGTTTAATTGTTTGTTTGTTAGGTTGATCGTGGAATTTACAAGTTGGTTTGATTGTTAGTTTGATAGGTTGATAGGTTTAACAGTTAGTTGGTTTGAAAAATAGTTAGATGGTTAATTAATTACTTTGATAGTTTGTTAGTTAGTTTGATAATTAGTTGGTTTGATAACTAATTGATTTGATAATTAGTTAGTTTGATAATTAGTTGATTTGATAAATAGTTGGTTTGATAATTAGTTGATTTGATAGTTGGTTTGATAATTGATTTGTTTGTGTGTGCGATGGTGTACGCTCTCTGTTCGTGTGTTCTTTATGAAGGTGATTTGTGTTCGGGTTGGGATTAGCGGATAATGTACACACAAACACACACACACACACACACACACACACACACACACACACACGAGTAATTACTGTACCACCTCTGCTTTTGACAGCTCCATACCATAACCTAGAGAGCATCAATAATAATAATAATAATAATAATAATAGTTGTTTTGCCGTACAACTTATTCAGTCATTTGGTAATAAAAATAAAAATAACACGAGAACAAAAGCTTTTAATTCATCACACACATCATCACAGAAATCAAGGGTTAAAGAGCCAGGAGGTCATGTGTTGTGAAGTGGGTGAAATATTTTGTTGCCTCTAGTGAGTGAGTTTTTATGGAGTGTACAGTAGAGGGTGAAGTGTTTGCATCAGTGTATTGCTATTTAATGGACTGAGGATCTTTGTGTAAACTGTAATGGATGTATGTGGAGGTGTGGTTCCTGGCCAGATCACCCCACGGCATGTTGTTATACGGAGCCCAGCAGCCAGTACACAGGGGACACTTCCTATCCCTCAACTTGGCTGCTGGGTACATGCAGTTCAGGCTCCGTGTGGGTCCTGGTGTTGTCAACCTCACGTGAGTACTGATGGGGATTCTTCTGGAATTACCTACACTTGGGAATATTTATACATTAAGTGTATATTTTTGTATTGTATATTCACAGTGATACTGAACATATTCATAGGTATTAGTGTGTATGTGTGTTTATTATAATATTGCACATATTCAGGTCAAGTGAGACAGTGGGGTTGGGGTCCTGGCATCGTGTGAGGGCCATATGGGGGTCAGGTCGAGCCGCAGATGTAAGACTATGTCACTGCAATACAACATTATTATTAGGTTTGTTGTTTGAGTCACTTGGTAGACCATTCATTACAATGCTTCCATAATAATAACCTCTCTTTCCATATAGCCTGTGTAAGAAATCCTGTGGACAACTGTACTTAATGGTGTGTAACTGACAATTATTTCTTAAATAACCTTCCTTTTCATTTTGTTGTTAGCTCGTATGTTTGCATTATGATAATTACCTTTATATTGTATACTTGCTTAAATCTTGGACAATGGGGACCTTCCTTTGTAATTTTAAATGGTCTAGTGATAGTCTCAGTTTATTATCTAAGATGTAAGAGGTATTTAATGAGAACACTTCAATTCTAGGCTTACTGCAGTCTGCAAAGGTTCAACAACAATCATATGAGTTCAACATGAAACAACACCACTTTGGTATCAGCAATACAACACTTAGCTCTACTTATTCTTGTATTTACAGTTGTATGTTTGTAATATTCTCAAATATGACCTTATTTTTTCTTGTCTAATCTTCCTTGAGTTGTCATTGAACTGTCATCTCTTAAACATAATGCAGTATATCTTTAATATAACAAAAAAAATTCTTGTACAATCTTTCATTGAATTGTCATCTCTCTAACATAACGCTGTATATCTTTGATTATAACCTTGGGAGGGAGAAGTGAGGGGTAGAGGAGGGCTTGACCAAGTAAAGGAAGGAGTGTTAGAACAGGGAAAACTGGAAACTTCTGCTGTGGCCATCCATTGGGGGGGAGGCATCAGAGCTATAGATAGATTGATAACCTTATTTTTTCATGTGTACTCTTCCTTCATTGAACTGTCATCTCTCTAACATAACACTGTATATCTATATCTTTTCTCCCCAGTGAGGAACAAGAGACATGGATCAGTGTAGTGGTGAATGGTATGATGCTGGAAACAATCAACCTTGTTAAGGACCAAAGCTGTGCCATGATAATGCAGCTCAATATGGTTGGAGGATGAGAGCTGTGTCTGCGTTTCTGTGTGTACATGTGAGTGTTATGTCGTCTGTGTAGGAGGCTATGTGTATTTGTGGTGCCTGGGGTGTTGGTAGGCCGTGCATGTATAGGTTGAAAACCTAACTCGTTATTGTAAATACTTCTTTTTAACATTGTATTATATATCGAATACTTAAAGCTACTACAAATTGGCTTATATATTAACATTTTAACAATGTGGGTTTGATTTGGTGATGATTTGGCAAGGCCGCTCTTTACCCCGACCCCACCCGCGGGCTCAGTATATTCTGGTTTGATTATAGTATGATAGCTTCCAACATGTTTGTGTCACATACACAGAAAACAGGTATCTCTGGAAACATTGCCACAAGAGTTTATTCATTTTCATATGTTTAGTATTCAGTGGTAAGGTATTTTTTTCTTTTCAATATATATGTAACCGCCCCACGGCAGCAAGAATCATTTGGGGTAACGAAACAACCTGTCACACGGTACACAAACTCCATTTATTGGTTATTTGGTCAAAACCTGTCAAACAGAACAGGCAACATCAATATAAATGCATTATTATCATCATCCTCTATCAAATCTCTATCAAAATGTTATTAATATCTTCTCGGTATCATCTTAATATCCATTCGATATCAACTCGATAATATCAACTCAGTATCATCACAATATTCATTTGATATCAACTTGATATCAACTAAATTATCCCAGTTAGTTTGCCCTAGTCAATTAATTTGCTACTTGTTTAGACTGTGTTACTTATGTATTCCAGGTGGTATAATAATGGTTTAATATCCCAGTCCATGTCCATAACACACTGTACAAGTATCATTTCCAACACCAACCAATATCTATCCCTCACTGCCTGTTTGTGGTGTGATGGTACCCTGGCTACACCAACATTACATATTATGTTCTTAGTTAACTGGTCAACACAACAAGTCCCTCTCTCACTTTCTTCATGTATAACTTGTTCATAACACTGAATATCATATCTAAACTATTGGCTATATAATCAATATAATCATCCTCTACACACACCATATGCCCACAGCATAACACATTGATAAATTACCATCTAGGGCAGTACAATATACAGTACTTGTCGTCATTTTTATAACATTTTCTGCAAAGGAGAATGTTATTGTCTTCATTGTAGCCATTTTATTTTACAGTTTGAAACTTGACCTAACTCAGTGTGAAGGAAGCTCATTTGTGCTGCAAACATGAAATTGCCAGAGAAGAACTCGGTGTCAGTCAAAATGATGATCACCAGTATTTCACGCGGAGTGAGGGGCACGGGGAACCCCTCCTCTGGAACATTTCTCTAGTAAAGGGTTACCTCCAGCGTGGAGATGAAGGCCTCGTATATAGAAAAAACCCCATCTGCTTTGGGTGTATTGCAGGTTGTGTAGTTTAGTTGTTATGAAGAGTTGATTTAAGTTGAATATATTACACTTACATGTACTTTGGTTGTATTGCAGGCTGTGTAGTGGTTATGAAGATACACACATCACATTGGCACCTCATCACTGACTGGCTGACATCACTACAGTTATTACTCAGTGGTGAGATGATGATAATTGTTATGAGGACATCACACATAACAATACTTTCATACCTGACCATATATTCATTCATTGGGTCGTATGCAAGAACATTGGTGGTGTTGATAATGGTGTGGTACCAGTACAATGGCTCTGCTGTTTTTCTGTGGAGTCACCGTACAGTTGCCACACCAATGTTCTTGAATATGACCCATTCATTCATTTAAGTACAGTAATGTATCAGTACTTTACTCATATTTGGATTGATTTGGTCCACTGGTTAAGCATAGATTCTATTGTTGGTGAATGGAAGGTCTGTGATTCCTCCAAACTATGCCAGGAAACAGATTCCCTCAATGGTACTAATAGGGGATCAGTTTCATGGTATAGTTTGGAGGAATCAGTTACCCAATAATTCACCAACAGGAGAATCTCCCCTTAAGGAAGTGTTGTTGTTGTATATTGTGGAGTTATTGTCTGATAAGTATAACACCTGGCTGGCTGGTACTGTCAATGGTGTGGCCAGGGCAGAATCCTCCCCTTCTCCCCTTTCTTCACATCCTTCCATTTCTCAATTCTCCTTTGGTCAAAATCTTGCAGTACAGTAATAATTTATGTGTGTTTTGTGCCATGCATAAATTAATTATGTTATATTTTGTTACAGAGTTGTTGTGAAGTGCATTTGTACAAGAGACTTAATACCCTTCATTGTACACTGTTCATCCTTCCATCAACAACAGCAGTACAAGCATCACTAGTTTCTGTGAGTGTTTTATGGACTTGCTGTGTGTGTGATGGTTTCTCTTTACACACACAATATGTTACTGTTGTTATAATACATGTGTGTGTGTGTGATTTGTCACACACACACACACAGTATTATAATAACACTAAGGGGATAATACACTTTTGGTACACTCGCGGTCAGAAATTGTGTCTTGATCCCTTGGGACGATGAATCGCAACTAGCCAAGCTTTGATGATTCGAACAAATGTGTGTTGTATGGAGACGCACAGTTATTCAAACCTTATATACAAAAAATTGTTATATAAAAAAAAAATTGTTATATAAAAAAAAAATTTATATAAAAAAATTTTTTATATGAAAAAAAAATTTTATATAAAAAAAATTTTTATAAAAAAAATTTTTTATATAAAAAAAATGTTTATATAAAAAAAAATTTTATCAAAAAATTTTTTATATAAAATTTTTTTTTATATAAAAAAAATTTATATAAAAAAAAAATTTATATAAAAAAAATTTTTATATAAAAAAAATTTTTATATAAAAAAATTTTTTATATAAAAAAAATTTTTATATAAAAAAAAAATTTATATAAATTTTTTTTTTATATAAAAATTTTTTTTATATAAAAATTTTTTTTTACATAAAATTTTTTTTTATATAAATTTTTTTTTTATATAAAACATTTTTTTATATATATTTTATATATTTAAAAAAAAATTTATATAAATTTTTTTTTTATAAAAAAAATTTTTATATAAAAAATTTTTTTATATAAAAAAAATTTTTATATAAAAAAAATTTTTATAAAAAAATTTGTTATATAAAATTTGTTTTTATATAAAAAAAATTTGTTATAAAATTTTTTTTTATATAAAAATTTTTTTTATATAAAAATTTTTTTTATATAAATTTTTTTTTTATATAAATTTTTTTTTTATATAAAATTTTTTTTTATATAATTTTTTTTTTATATAAAAATTTTTATATAAATTTTTTTTTATATAAAATTTTTTTCTATATAAAATTTTTTTTTATATAAATTTTTTTTTTATATAAATTTTTTTTTTATATAAAAATTTTTATATAAATTTTTTTTTTATATAAAATTTTTTTCTATATAAAATTTTTTTTTATATAAAATTTTTTTTATATAAAATTTTTTTTTATATAAAATTTTTTTTTATATAAAAAAAATTTTTATATAAATTTTTTTTTTATATAAAATTTTTTTTTATATAAAAATTTTTTTTATATAAAAATTTTTTTTATATAAAAATTTTTTTTATATAAAAAAAGTTTTTTATAAAAAAAATTTTATAAAAAAAAAATTTATATAAAAAAAATTTTTATATAAAAAAAATTTTTATATAAAAAAAAATTTTATATAAATTTTTTTTTTATATAAACAAATATTTTATAGAAAACAAAATTTTATATAAAAAAAAATTTATATAATTTTTTTTTTTATAGTAACAATAATACTTAACCGAATTAATGCCAGTCTGATGTAATTAGTCCAGTTACAGAAGGGAGAGAAATGGGTCTCACACAGAACAATTAAATTTGAGAAATGCTGGAAGAATGACATTGAGCACCGGCTTTTCTCGCTATATATACTCTTTGAGAAACCTACGTCAAAACCACAACACTCAAGGATTGGCTATCTTGTAAACTTGGAATGATCCTTGACTGGTGCAGACGGCCGAATATATTAAAGAGTGAATCTGGAGCTTCATAACACACTGTACTGATCCCTTGGCACGATGAATTGCAACCAGCCAAGCTTTGATGATTTGAACAAATGTGTGTTGTAGGGAGACGCACAGTTATTTTTCAAAGCTAGGCTGTTTGCGATTCATCTTGCCAGGGGATCGGGACACAATTTCTGACCGCGAGTGTACATTAGAGTGCCTTGATTCCTTCAAAGTATGCCAGAAAACATGATCAGATTGACAATGGTGTCCTGTTGTTCCTTGGAATAGTTTGGAGGAATCAATTGCTCCACCAACACTGTACTATCCCCTTAAGTTATATTTGAACCCTACACCCTTGCAGGTATAAAATTATCACTGATGTTGTTATAATATTTGTCTGTCTGTGTGTGATATGTCTCACACACACACACAGACAGTATTATAATAGCATTAATAATTTTTACTTGAACCCTACACCCTTACAGGTATAAATTAATTGACATCCACCTGGTGGGATGATATGTTGTTAATCATATAGGTGTTCTAATAAAGCATAGCAATATAATAAATAAATAATTTATTTTTTTTCCTCTTATTACACTATAATATATTTATTAGTGTTATCTTCTCTCTTGTGTCCTCTTCTCTTTTCTCCTCTCACTACACACCTGTAAAGCAGACAGATTAATTAGTGTTTAAACCTTTTGTGTTGAGTACAATATATTTCTAAATCCAAGCTACATACATACAAACTTTATATTATATAAATCATACATTGCAATTAGGTTGATCTTAAGGGTTAGATTCTATTGTTGGTAAATTGGAAGGCTACTGATTCCTCCTAACTCTACCAGAATACAGATACCCTTAATGGTACTAATAATTAAGGGATTAGTTTGGAGGAGTCACAGACCTTCTAACAAAAGAATTTCCCCTTAACACAAAGTGAGCCATATAGAAAGTGATTTGTACAGTCAGATACAAATAAACACAAGCATGGTGGTAAGAGAACTGTGTGTCAAGTCTACATTAAGAGGACAGTACAATGTTGATGGTATATCTGGAGTAAATAATTCCTCCAAATATTGCCATAAAACACACACACACCTATATGGAGGGAGTTTGGTCTGTGGCATGGTTAGGAGGAATCAGAAGCCTGTAAATTTTCATACACTATCACGGGGTCTTTAATGGAACAGTACAGTGTGTTGGTGGTAAATCTGGAGCAAATGATTCCTCCATACTATTCCAAGCAATAACAGGACACCAGCATTTTTGTTCATATGGTCCTGTTGTTTTCTGACATACTTTGGAGGAATCAAGGCACTCCAATGTATCAAAAGTGTATGAACCTTTTAAAATGAACAACAACAAACTATATTTAAGGGGTAGTATACATTTGGCACAATGGATTGCCTTGATTCCTCCTAAGTATGTCAGGAAACAATAGGAATACATTAACAAAAAGACTGTTCTGTTGATGCTGTTACTTGGAATAGTTTGGAGGAATCGGTTACTCCAGATTAACCACTAACACTGTACCAAACACACGCACACACACAGATAAAACAACTGGTCATATGCAAAAACATCCGTGGAGTCAACGAAGGCATGATACCGGTCCGACAGCTCTACTACTTTTCTATGGATCCATCGTACCGATACCACACCATCGTATGCACCATGAATGTTCTTGAATATGGTCCAATGTACTTATACAAATACTCACAGTAACCTATAGTTGTTGTTGATGGATGGAACAAGCAATGAAGGTTGTTAAGTCTCTTGTACAAACTCCAGTTACTCCCCAACTCTGTAACATAATACAACCTAATTAATTTATGAATAGTACAAAATACAACCAAATTAATTTATCACCCTGGCTCCCATTTGGGGGTCTGAGCATCTGCGTGGCTTCGGTCAACCAGACTCCGACTGCTCGGCCAGATAGTCTGGGAAACAACTTAATTAATTTATTAATAATACCAAATTCAACCTAATTAATTTATTAATAGTACTAAATACAACCTAATTAATTTATGAATAGTACAAAATTAAAGCTAATTAATTTGGATGGTAAAAGAAAAAAATGAAAAGATTTGTAACAAGGAATATACAGTACTACTGGCCAAGAGAATTCTTACACACACTGTTGTTCTCGAGGGTTTACAACATATAGTAAGGTAAGACTACTGCAGATATAACACAGTCCGGGTGGAATAACTGGAAAAAAATGTCAGGAGTCCTGTGTGATCACAGAAACAGTATAAAGGTTAAGGGAAGAGTATACAAAACGGTAGTAAGGCCAGCAATGATATATGGAGCTGAAACATGGCCAGTGAAGAAAGTACAAGAGAAGTTGGATGTAGCAGAGATGAAGATACTTAGATGGATGTGTATGTGTGTGGAGTAACAAAGATGGATAAGATCAGACATGAAAGAATTGGCTACTACAAAGGGAAACAGAGAGCCAGGATGAGGACATGGAAGTTGATGAACCACAACCCCAGCCACTGCAGCCAGAAGAGGAAACACCAGAGATAGCAGCACAGTCTTCCACGTCCACATCTGCACCCAACCATAAAGCACAAGCATCTCCCCAGACAGTCACCTCTACCCAAACTATAGAGGATAAAGTTGTTCCCTCAGCTTGGGTAGTTGATACCAAAGACAGATATTAGGCATTATATTGCTACCATTGTTAAGGTAAAACCAGAAATAAATGTCATGTTTCTCAAACATGTTCAGGGTACGCCTCACACATTTGTATACCCAATGATTGATGACAGCAGTGACATAGATAAAAAGGACATAGTGAAGGTTTTACCAAAACCAATACTTGACCGCAAACAAAGGATGATTTTTTATGTAGGTGTAAACCTTTGGCCTAAGTAATGATACCGGTACCCAAATAATATGTGATATAGTTCTGTAAGATTGTCAGTACTACCAGTACCAAAGTTATTGCCTGTAAGGGGCTACAATATGGTGCCTTAACCAGTAATGAGTTTTATTTTGAAGGAAAAAGTGATATTAGTTATTTAGTTATAGTATTTTTTACAGGTAATAAAGTCAAGGAATATCGAAAATGGGTGTGTGTGTCATTAGTACCTGGAATTATGTTATTTCAGTATGCATTTGTTGAGTCAGTGAGGTAGCAACTTGATATTTAGGTGAATTTTTTTTTTGGAAGAAGAGGTCACTTCCTCTTCCGGTTTTGTGTATACGCAATGAGTTTTTTTTATTTCTTCTTTTGGCTAGAAAAGTTTTGGAATAGTTCTTAGTTAGATCTATGCCAAGAATACCTCACTACAATGTGATATGATGCAACTTATTGTGATTTCAATTTATGTGCTTAAAAAAGAAGCTCTTTTTGAATATATCTCTTTATATATGTATAACTCGGGCCATGAATGTGGCAAATTATTTTTTACATTTTTTAAAACTCCTCAGGTGTCCGAAGTTCAGCCAGCGTGTCCAGAGATTGATGTTGTTAATCATTCTCATGTTTAAAGGGAAAATACAACCCTGTCCCAAGTTGGGAAGAGCTGTACGAAGTTAGGAAATTTCTGCTTAACTTCGGACACTTGGAAAAAAAAAAAAAAAAAAAAAAAAAAAAAAAAAAAGCACGAATATAGCGTGCTTAATTTTTTTTTTAATATGGATTCAGTAGGTACTCTCCCTGGCTACCACATGACACCAACAGGAATAAAATTGCACCATTATTAATAGAGTTATTCACTAAAACATGTAGAAAATGTCCGAAGTTAGGGAATTTTACGGTGACCAATACATACCTTCTGAGAAGTGGAAAGTATATTGATAAGAGAGGGTTCTTGAATAACATTGACTGGATACTGGATTTCATGTGTAGTTGAGAGTCATTCAGTGTTGTGTCCACCCCTTTCAATGCTCATCATCCTTCTCTTCTATTGCCTTGGTGCTTGTTGTCCCACCTCTCTATCATCATTTCCCTGTCCCTCCTTTCCTTCGTTCTTGCTGTCCCAACTCTCCATCTTCATCTCCCTCATCCTACAGGGTCTCTCAGGCCTCGGACAGTCTTCAATCATCCTCAAATCAAGGTGTTCATCCTGAAAAATAACAAAAGGTTAGAGTAAATTTGGATGCACTATAAGTTCTTGTAAACACATATATAGTATTGGGGACTTAAACTTGCTGTACTGTATTGTGATTTTAATTATCTAAACTTTAAAAAAGATTAGCATAAGATTTGTTGTATCCAGCATAAAATTATTATTATTATTAAAAAAGACAAGACACACAAATCTGGGAGAGAATGGAAATACAGTATTCTATCATTCCGAGGACCCCAGCTCCATAAATCTACCCTAAAGATAAGAAGGTAGAGTAGAGAAAGAAAGACGAGTAGTTAGCTCAATTAAAACATGTTAGCCCTACTCTTGAAGCTAGCCAGTCCCACACCATCAAAGACACATTCACCAAGACCATTCCACAATGACACACACCAAGGGACAAACCATCCACTGTACTGACAACTTCCACAGTGAGGCAATACATAAGCAAACCTATGGTAGGCCAACGCACCATGAGTTACATGAGCTGGAATATACAAAGGTGGCTTAAACTAGTTAAGAAGATGCAGCACATTACTTCTGATGTTGAAGAACATACACAACGATGTTGACTCGCATTACAATACAGAGGTGATAGACATGGGTTATGAGGATGCAGTACATTACTTCTGATCTTGAAGAACATGTACAATGATGTAACACAACGACGGTGACTCAAATTACAATCAAGTGAACCACCGGCAAGAAAATTAGCATTAGAAACAACCCTATCCAGCAACTTGAGATGGCAGTCAGCTGCTGAACTCCATACTGGAGAACAGTATTCCATTACAGGCAAAACAAATGAGTTAAAACACCATAGTAACAATGAGTGATCTCCAACACACACCAAGCTCTACACATAATACCCAACTTTTGGGAGACAGACCTCGAGATTGACATCAGCTTAGCATCAAACGTAACTCTCAGAATTACCAAATTCTCAGACCCCCATAATACAGGTCCCATCAAGAATAAAGTGTGGCGATAAAGGATACACCATATGATGAGTTGACCAACCTGGGGACTGTCCAATTTGATGCTTGACTTTCTTTTGGAGGAAATGTCACATCCAACATCAAAAGTTTAACCACATCAACCCAACTATGATGTTGGCTTTTTGGATACGGTATATAATTAATGTTATTATAAGTTAACTTCCACAAGTAATACGGAAGGATGTGTGTACTTTTTACGTTTGTGTAAAGTTGTCTATAAAGTTTTACTTTATTTTACATTCTCTGTATATTATAATATACCAGAATTGTATTTCTATTTTGTACTATACTGTAACTTATGCATTCTATGAATAAGGAAAACTTTTAAAGTTTGGTTCTAATACTGTATATACCATTTGTTTACTAATGAACTATTGACAAATATTATTTGTCTATAACTATACCTTTGTATAGAACTCATACTTACAGTACAAATACCAGTATTGTCTTACAGTATATGGTATGTTAATATTATTAATATGGCTACAGCTAACTTATACTTTTGTATTATATATATATATTTTTTTTTATATGTTCTGACACTGGACATAGGCTTCATCAAGCCCGTTACCGTGGCCCAGGTCAACTGCTTCTCACACACACACACACACACACTTACCTAACCTAGATGGCATCAGACTACCAGGACCTAACCTGGGCAAACTACCGGGAAATAACCGTGGTCAATTACAGGAAATGACCGGGGCAAAATACTGGGACCTAGCCAGATCTGGCAACACTGCTACAAAACGGCAATTCTTTCAATAAATACCGTACCCAAATATATTAATTTGCGTTAAAAACACACTATAAAACATTCCATTCGGTATTTACTTTGTAGCAGTGTTGCCAGATCCGGCTATGTCCCAGTATTTTGCCTCGGTCATTTCCTGTACTTTACCACAGTTATTTCCCGGTAGTTTGTCCAGGTTAGGTCCCGGTAGTCTGCTGTGGTCTAGGTTAGATTAAGTAAGGTCAGGCTAATTTCAAAATGCCCCATTTGAATATGCCGTATAGGGATTTGTGGAGGAAATGCCATAGCAGAAAATAGTCTTAGAATGATCTAAATAAGTGGGTAATGAAGGTAGAAATACCGTACGCTATAACGGTAATTCTTTCAATATTTACCTTGCATTCTGAAAACCTCGAGTCGAAAACAAATTATGGACAAACCTAGGTCAAGGGAATATATTCCCTTGACCTTGGGACAAACGCTGGAATAATACGCTGGTTTGTCCTGGGATATGTGTTGACCGGTGAGCCAACACTGAATTATGAAAATATCACTTACCGGTAAGTAAACTCTTGACTACAGCACGTTTGTTTCCATCCACTTTCCCAATAATTAATTCCTGACAGTGCCTGTGTGACAGTGTTGACAGCCATGACACTGATGACAGCCTTGACAGGACTCTGATTGACGAAATTTCCGGGATTATTTTCCCAACTTCAACATCATATATTATCATTATCTGAATTTCCCTTTTTACCTCAATATTTGGTACAGTATTTTGTCTGGTAGAACTTTCCTTGTTTATTCTTGAATAATTTCTTTTATAATTTCCGTGTGGACTTCAAAATTCCCTAAAACTGATAAATTTCCCTGCACCTGGCAACGCTCCAGTGCAACAAGGACTACCAGCTGATTATTTTTTCACCAGTCTTTCCTTCCTTACTTCTCTCTCCTTACAAAGAAATAATAGACTGAGAAGAAAAGAGAAATATTATGACTTACTAAAGAGAATCTGACTATTGAGAAAATCAAGGAAAGGAACAGACTGACTGTAGCTGCCTCGCTACATTTGGTGACCAGGAGCTCTCTCAGGCTGGAGTGACACAAATTGCACCTTGCCTCCTGACACAATGGCTTCGCCCTCCCACAGCTCGGCTTCAGACAACCACCCAGCCGCCGCCGCACAGATCAAGCAAGCTACCAGTCTCCTTCATGATCGAGTCAGATCGACGCTCCTACCTGGTTCCGGCGAGCCGAGGTGTAATTCCTCCTAAAAAAAGTCAGCAGTCCCACCACACAGACCGACTATGTTCTAGCTGCCCAGCCTGCCCTCCCAGACGACGTATTCTCCCGCATCGCTGAATGGTTGGAGGCTGAGGGCGAAGCCGCCATCAAATATTAGGACCTCAAAATCCCTCTTCTCCAGCGTTTCACGCCCTCACCAGCGATGCAAGTGAAACAGCTCCTCCACCTTTCGCAGCAACCCATCGGTGACCAGAAGCCCTCCGACGCCCTCCTCGAAATGAAAGCCATAGAAAGACTTCCTCCATCAACCAGTGGGGCGCCACGTCAAATAGACCTGATGAGGGCACTGTGGCTCCTCTGCCTCCCTGATTCCATCCATGCTGCTATCCCCAACGCAGAGGAACTTGAAGAGACCGACCTACAACGACAAGCAAACCACCTGATTGATGCACTGGCAGCTTCAAACCCCCGCATCAACGCCGTGCCTTCCAACACCCCAACAGCATCCCAAGATTACGAGGTTGACATTGCAATAACACACCGCCCATCATCAAACACCCGACTTACACCAGCACAACAGTACCACACCTCACGACCACGACTGATCCAGAGGGAGACCACGATTCCACGAATGACGACACAGGCCAGTTCTGTTATTACCATTCCAGATTCGGCCCCAGGGCAAGACGTTGCCGACCAGGTTGTATGTGGTCAAAAAACGAGTAAAACGGCCGTCACACATTGCGGCGGCCCCCAACGGAAGCAACACATTTTCAGCAGTATATTCAGGAGTATTTGCAATAAGAAAACAAAATAAAAATTATTACATTTTTATTCTTGTTAAACCTAATGAGCAGTACATGAACAATATTTACACTTGAAGACAAATAATATAAATTGTGTGAAGTTTTAGTTGTGTGTAGCTCCTCTATTCCTTCATATTATTAGCTGTGTTCATTCGGATGCTGCAGAAAGACATCTTTTTGACATAAGGCTGTCGGATTTTCATGACACTTGGTGGGTTTGAAACCTGTATTATCCTAACTATGCTAAGTATGGATGAGTTTGGATATCTCAGTTGTAAGGCAAGTAGGCTACACTGAGGGTTGATTCCACTGTGGCTTTGGTTTGTTATGATCCTCCCCAACCACAATTGTCAGTCCTAATTATATCTATCAAACGCAGTATCCATATCCACAATATCTGTCAGGTAGTTCCATTATTACCATATACTGTATATAGTGGAGTCTTGATATCAAATTCATCCAATATTTCAATCATGAGTCATTTACACAGTCCAGTTTAATTTGTTAAGGTGCTTGCAAACCAAAACAAATCACTGTGGAATCGGCATTGATATGTCAAATGTGCAAAGACAAACTGATGATAGTGGAGAGATAAATGGAGTCAGTGTATAGCGAGCAAGTCGATGGTGAGAATCTCGATGTGGCTGAAGAATTTAAAGACATGAGAGGAATGTGTAAGAAGGAAGTGAACAATAAAATAATAACTCAAGGGAGGAAAGTGGCAGGTGTGATAAAAAAACATATTTGAGCTAAAAGGTTGAGTACAGATACTGCAAGATTACTACTATTATGAGGGAATTTTAAGACCCACACTAACATATGGTTGTGGATATCTGAGTGTGGCATCAATATACGAAATCAAGAGTGAGAGCAGCAGAAATGGGTACACTTACAAAAGGGAAAAATCAAGACAATGAAAGGTGTGACGTAAACAAATCATTTAATCAAAGAGTAGAAGAAAGTGTTCTGAGATGGTATGTGGATGAAATGTGGAAAGAATGGATGGAACTAGTGATTAAAAAGTTGTATGCGAGTGATTACGAGGGTCAAGGAGGAGGAGGAGGAGACATTGGAAAAGATGATACGATGTGGTGAGTGACGATGTAAGAAAGTGTGGCTTAGGAATGGGTGAAGGAAAGGAACTTGTGCAGGAAAAGCAGGAGTGATAGAGATCCATCCCCCTGGAGGAATGTAGGCTATAATTATGTTAGAGATGACAAAACTGCTTTAACTCGTCATTTCATGGAATGGCTCCTGTTTTCAGAGTTATATGTTTGGAGATTCACCGATAACTGATTACCTCCTTCACCATAAACAAACAACGAACGACGAACTAAACATTTATATTTGACTAACAACTCGAGAGTTTTTCCTTGTCGGAGTGATGTTCATTCCTGTGATGACCAACCAATGAATCCATAACAACGGCCCAATCCCTGCAGGGTGTTCCACACCACAGGGGAAAATGAAGCATTAATTTTGTTCCACCTGCTGTCTGTCGTGCCTCATACAAGTAATTAATTATTCATACGGGCGACCCACTCATCGATAACACAGCGTCACACGAGAGACAGACAGTAAGCATGGACCAATACCAGATGATTGTAAGTTACACGGGACAACAACACATGGTCCCAGGGTTTGTTTTATTCTACAGGTCAGAAACGAGCAGGCCTGGTTTTCGTTCTTGCTGAGAAAGTGAATCAGTGTCACTAACTGAGCTCTGTTGGCAGCGGAAGGAACCGATCTGAAATGATGAAAAGGGGTCAATTCTAATTAAACTTATTTCTGTATGATGAAGTATATAGTAATACGAGACGACAACAGTATGATCACTATTTGTATTTTAATTGACAACTTGGACTATTACGTTTGGCAGAAATTTCAGAAAGTTCCACACATTGCTTATTGGGTGATCCTGCTAACAAACAGACAAACAAAGAAACAGACACTCGTACACATATCTGGTGAATGAAAGTGAACCATTTGAGTGAATCTTATGAAACAATATGACAGAGACCAAGGGTTATAATTTCGGTCGGTCGTTTCATTAGAAGGTGTTGTTGACAGGACAATTGAACGTGATTGAACATTCGCAATCAACAATCCCTAGCCTAACCGAATCGAAACCTGAGATCTGTACCAGGAGGTTTCTGGACGACAGCCCACCCAAATCATCATGAATCCACCACACAATTTCGAACCAATGGAGGCTTTGGGTGGGCCGTCGTCTAGAAACCGCCTAACAAGTGACTCGATGATTACAAAACGACAAACCTAATAATAATAATAATGTTGTATTACAGTTACGTAGTCTTACATTTTCTATACATTGCAAACACTTAAAATCAACAACAGCGCGTGTGTACCAGTTCTTGTGGCCAATAAATAGTAAGTACAATACCAACCCTTAACCCTGCTGTCCCATCCCGGCCCCTCCTGAGCTCCTTGTCTGTGGTGTGTGTGTAGATCTTGTCGAGCAGGTCAGGCAGGAGACACGCCACCCCCAACACCAGGAAGGTCAGGTTGAGGGACGGACTCTCGAACATGCGGTAGTAGGCCCAGTAGATCTCGTACGTGATGAAGGGAAGTCTGTGTTGGGGAGACGTAGTGGTAGTGGTAGTGAAGGTAGTAGTAAAAATAGTGGTGGTATGTATGTGTGAAGGTAGTCGTAAAAGTGGTGGCGCATCGCAACGCAAATTTAGTTAGAGCCAGGTAAGGTTATAATAATCTAAAGTCCCTGAGATTGTATGAGACTTGGTGGCTTCTGATTCCTCCTGACTGTGCCACGAAATAAGCTCCTTCTGTGTAAGTGGTGTTTCTTGGCAATAATTGACAACATCACAGGGTCCCTTAACTTAATAAAAACAGCAATTTCCATTTAAATCGAACCCAACCCATTATTCTTCTTACGTAATATAATTCAGAGTTTACACAAATAATAATACATTGCATGAGGGTGTTGTAACTAACTCGGGTATGCTGTACTTACGTGGGAATACCGGTGTAGAGGAGATACATGACACTGTAACCTAGGAAGGTGATGGCCAGACCACCGACAAACACCCACGTCAAGTAGTTGGACTCCATCGTGATCTGGGAAGGAAGACAATGACAACAATGCTACCTACTATTGTTACTCCACACGCCCCTTTTTTTGTCTCAGTTAGTAGGTCTTGATTGTAGGAGAGGAGAAAATGAGTGGTAGGATATTATGCAAGAACAAATCATCTTCATTCTCATAGGCATTTACATAATCATCTATAATTTGTCAACACTTGAATCTACTCATAATATCATATGCAACATATTTTGGATTGCGACTGTACCCTACCTAGATATATTAAAAAAAAAAATAAAACACACACACACAACGACATTACGAACCTTGATATTAACAACGAAGATGCAGAGTGTAGCCAGAGCAAGACCGAAGAGGTACAGGTCAGGTGTCTGTCCATGAGGCAGTCCACACGTGTCATCCCAACAAGCACCCATCAACCCGAAGTACATCACCACCGAGTGCCACAGTCCTGATGCGATGGGAGGGATAAGGAGCAAGATACAGTTGCGGACACAAGAAACAGACACACTACAAAACGGGCCCCTTATCAAGCACAGAATAGGGCACGTCAGCTCTATATATACACACAACGTCTCATCCTACCCTACATATGCTCAATGAGGGATCCCGTTTCAGGTGTATCTGTTTCATATGTTCGCAACTGTACATATTTTTTTAGGCAATGAGCTTAGCATTTTCCCGACACAGTATCTCTTAAAGTTGTACCACCAGAGTTAAGTAATATATATATATATATATATGGCAGTAAGTATAGAGTCTATTAACCATCTCTTTTTTTTGCGTGTTGGTGGATTCACTCTTCTGATGCTCCTTGTATGTTGACGCTGAATAGAACCCTCAGTCCTGCCCCCCCCCTCCTATCCAACCCCTTGCACCTGTCCATACCTACCCAACCCTTCACCCCTGTCCATACCTACCCAACCCCTCACCCCTGTCCATACCTACCCAACCCCTCACCCCTGTCCATACCTACCCAACCCTTCACCCCTGTCCATACCTACCCAACCTCTCACCCCTGTCCATACCTACCCAACCCCTCACCCCTGTCCATACCTATCCAACCCTTCACCCCTGTTCATACCTACCCAACCCTTCACCCCTGTCCATACCTATCCAACCCCTCACCCCTGTCCTCCCCTACCCAACCCCTCACCCCTGCTCCCACTTACCCAACTCCTCACTCCTGCCATTCCCAAGCCAACCCCTCACCCCTGTCTTCCCCTACCCAATCCCTCACCCCTGCCTGTCTGCATACCAAAGAGAGTCCATTTGAAGAAACGTGTCCATGAGAGTACTGCGTTGTGTGCCACTCGTTGGTATAGATGTGGCCTCGTCATCAGGAGAGACGCTGGAAGGTTCTGCTCCACCAAGCCAAAGAGGAGGACAGGCAAGGAAGTACAGGTCACGTTGAACATAGTGAGCACCAAACCCTCGTACACACTCTGTATACACACACAATACATCCATTACTTACTTACTCTCGTACACTTGGCATCGTTTCTAACTCACTCGGTATGAGGGTAATGCAGTAAACCAGAGATTATTTTGTTTGTATTTTTGGTACAGTCGCCTTCGGGTGTTTTGCTCTCCCCTAGATCAGTCTATCTTCCCTCCAGTTCCAATATGAATTCCGATGGTTTCACTGTATGTATTACTCTGCAGTACTATTGTCCTGGAATTCAACCTCTTGATATATATATATATATATATATATATATATATATATATATATATATATATATATATATATATATATATATATATATATATATATATATATATATATATATATATATATATATATGCATTGAAAATATAATTCAATGTACGTTATAGAACATCACATAAATATTGCAATCATGATAAAACTTATTAAGATGAAATAAATAAGGCCTCTTTGGTCCGAAAACAATATTAGGCTACCACTCCCTCCGAAGCTCACCGCCATTTGACAACACAAGTTAAAATAGTTTTTATCAGTGTTTATTGTACTTTACTGAGATCACACCCAGCATACTTTATAGAACAAAATATACTCAAAATTATATTTTATGTCTCTGGTGTAAGTTAATGCTATACATCGCGATACAACCTGTATATATATATATATATATATATATTGAATACACAGGAATGAGATTTGCTTCGCTATTAATTAAAGCGAGCGATAATGATTTCCTCATTAATATATTTCAAATAATGCAGCAGCAGGATAAACAATGCTACATGAAGTTGTATTTGTGGAAGGTTGTCTGTCCACAGGCTCACTCAGAGGAATCCCAGGAGTCCAAAGGCTGGGTCAGACAAAACCCTTTCAGTGTACGAACATATTCCCCTGATGATGATACAAGTACATGTAGCCAAAACAGTCAAATGTACACTGACAATCCACAATCCCTAGCCCACCCGAGTCGAAGCCCGAGATCTGAAGCAGGCTATTTCTAGATGACACCCCACCCAAAAACTCTATTGGTTCGAAATGTGTGTGGCTTCATGATGGTTTGGGTGGGCTGTCGTCCAGAAACCGCCTGCTTCAGATCTCGGGCTTCGTGGGCTAGGGATTAAGGATTGCGAGTGTACACTGGCTGGTTATTGGGTCACCTGGGTTGAGTAGGCATTCCATATGGTGAAGAAAACCATGGGTGTATTGAAGGCAACATTCTTGTAGAAGGAGAACTGGACGAAGGTGGCCAGACGTACGTAGTTCCAGTGACCGTGAACGAAGAGCAACTTACGGAGGAACCTGAACTGAGCCACTCCAAAGTCAGCACATCTCACAGCCTGACGTCCCTCCTTACCCATAATGCCTGAATAAACAACACAGTTAGTTAGTCAGTCAGGGAAGTACAAAGCCAAATGTGGGAAAAGAACGAGTGAATGTTAGCATAGAATCCATAGATCATAGAACTTACAAAAAAAAGATATAACAATTATGAAGTAAAATATATATATATATATATATATATATATATATATATATATATATATATATATATATATATATATATATATATATATATATATATATATATATATATATATATATATATATGCCCTCAACAAGTACAGTACAATCACGAGCACTAATAAGTATTCCGGTGTGCTTCGAATACCTACTGTATAGAGACAGTAAATAAATGAACAATATGTTCTCCATTGGAATTAGTTCATTGGTGAATTGGACTGTTCAAAGTTTCAACCAAAGCTGTATACCTATTAGTGCTCGTGACTGTACATACATTAGTGTAGATAAAATGCTGGATTGTAGAATTACTATATGAATCTAAATACTTCATAAAAGAAAATGTATTGCATATGAATAAATAGAAAGCAAACAAGATACTCAGACAAACAGACAGACAGACAGACAAACAGATAAACATACAAACAGACATACAGGGAAACAAACCGACAGACAATCATACAAACTGACAGACAAGCAGACAGACAAACACACATATAAACAGACAGACAGGCAGACAAACACACATACAAACTGACAGACAAACAGACAGACAGACAAACACACATACAAACAGACAGACAGGCAGACAAACACACATACAAACTGACAGACAAACAAATAGACACACACACAGAAAGACAAACAGACACACACACACACACACACACAGACAGATAAACAAACAAACCCACATACAAACATACAGAGACAGACATACAAACAAACACACAGACACACAGACAGACAAACAAATAGACAAACATACAGAGACAGACATACAAACAAACACACAAACACACAGACAGACAAACAAATAGACAAACATACAGAGACAGACATACAAACAAACACACAGACACACAGACAGACAAACAAACAAACATACAGAAACGTGACTTGATGACTGACCCAAGCCAAGATGAGCCTCCTGAATCATAGAGACATCATTAGCTCCGTCACCCACTGCAGCACAACGAGGGGACTCCTTGGAATTCTTCACCAGTCTTACGGTCTGCAGGTACGTACAGTTGGACACGTGAATAGGTGATACACTCGTGATACATAATTTCTGACCAGAGTGTGAGGAGCAGAAAGCTTCGAATCGCCTGGTATTGCTCATTTCCCCACTCAGTACACATATAGAGGCTGAGTTCGAATGCAGGGTATGTGTGGTGCCTGCAGTTCGTCTCTGGTCAGAAATTATGTATCACGAGTGTACAGCCCAGGTGAAAGATGGTCAATTTCTCCCAATATCAATTAAGTTCCTTATTGCCAAATAGGAGACATTAGGGGCAGAAGTCAGTATTGTGGATGATAATAAAAAGCAAGTACCTGATAATAGACACTGGTTACTCAAATGGGACAAGTATCTTTCACCTGGGCTGTACCACCCATTCATGTGTCCAACTGTACAGCCACAATCAAATAACCACCGACACTTTCCTTCCATCGTACAAATAAATCAGTCTCAAATCAAAATATAATCATATAACAACACCTTATGTCAACTCAACCCCCTCAATTATATTATGAGGTGCTGCAAAATCATACATGTGTTGTTTTTTATTACCAAAATATTTACTACGACGAAAGGAAAGTGTCGGTGGACATTTGATTGTGGCTGTACATTACACAAGCATGGTTTGGTTGGTCAATAGTCCTGCAAAAACCTCCAATGAAACACCCTCGAAAAATGGTGAAAATACAGAGCTGTTAGTCTTTGTAACATTGGTTCATAAAAATTCACTCATACGGCTCGCTTTCATTCACCCGTTGTAGGACTTTTGACCGTGACTGTACGAGCATGAGCACTATTAAGTATAAGGGTGTGCTTGGAATACCTAGAGACAGTAAATAAATGCACAATATCATCTCCATTGGAATGACTTCGTTGGTGAATTGGTGAACTGTTCAAAGCTTCAACCAAAGCTGTATACTTATTACTACTCGTGACTGTACATACATACATACATACAAGGTGGTAAATATTGTACTCTACGGGTTTTGAAAGTGTTATCATGATTTTAAGTTCTCGTGTTATGGTTTTGTGTTCTTAATTAATTGTAATACTCTTAGCGTAAACATTTGGGTATCAATATTTTATGTTCTTGTTTTCTTAATTGTTATACTCTATGGGTAAAATGCTATCACAATTTTATGTCCTTGTGTTTTGTTCTCGTGTTATGGTCATGTGTTCTTAATTGTTATATTCTAAGGGTAAACATTATGGCATCACGATTTCATGTTCTTGTCTTATGGTTCTTAATTGATTGCTAATATTTTAAGCTCGTCTATCCAATGTTTTCTAAATGTCTTAATTGGTGTCAGTGCTGGTTACCTCTGCCTTTTGACTGGGGGACATTCTGCAGCAGACTACGGCCCAGCATCGTGTACAGAGGCGGTAAAAGTCGTTCTTGATGTCATGGTCGAGTAGAAGGACCAGAGATGACCCGTCCACCACCAAACCGTACATCTTATCCTCGGAAATCGACTGCTCCCTGGTTGTTTGGTTGGTTGGTAGGTATGGACAAATGCTCATTATATTACCTAACCAAGGGGACAGAGTATCTAAACTTAGCCTTTATATAGATGAATTGCAGTAGGTTGTCAGAGGTTTTATACTCTTGGCAAATACTTATATATATAGTGTCCATAATAATACTATGTTGCAATGACTTACATGCAGGCTGTTACCATCACGTGTGCATCTTCGGTATTCGTGAGTCCAGTGAGTGTGAGGATGGTCATGAACCTCTTGAAGTGGCCGCAGGAGTAAGCGATGTTAACGGCTGTCTCCACCTTGTCCCCCGTCAGCACCCAAACCTGAAGGAAGGCGGATTCTGCAGACTTTATTGTTACCAAGAAAGAAAAAAAAAAACGAGGGAAGAAACAGAGTTGGTTCCATTCCCAAAAGGGCTGGCCACTCAGTTCTGTCTCGTCTCTTTCGCCGAGTTATGAATTACTACGAATTCTAAAAAACAGTTGAAGTATTAACTCCGGTGAATGCACTTTTATTAATTGAGCCACAACTCTCCGTACCAGGTTCATATTTTCAAGAATCAACAAGTAGTTACTAACCTGTCTGGAATAATTTACTCAGAAGTTTTACACACTAACTGGCAACGATTTTGATGTTATTCCCACATCGATCAATCAGTGTTCTCCATTCCAGGTCTATTCATTTTAGTTTGTAACCCCTTACCTTGATACCAGCAGCTCTGAAGGACTCGAGGGTCTCCTGAACTCCCTCCTGCAGCAGGTCCTCCACCCCAGTGGCTCCCAGCAGCGTCAGGTCCGCCTCCATTCTGTCCGTTACCTTCCTCACTGCAGCCTCGCGACCTTCCACCATCTGACATGACACAACACATTATATTCAAGCGGTTATCACACCAGCACACTTTTCTTTGTCTTTCAGTTAAACTTGGGCTTCTTCGTCCCTCAATTTTCGACCCTCCACCACCACCACCACCACCACCACCTTACACGTAACACATCATTTCGTTAACATCCATTTCTCACCAGGATGAGAGGATTATTATCATCTTTCGTATACAGAAAGTAAAATAATTGATATACTGTTGATAGTTTTCTTCATTAGCAGAAAGTAAATCTTACAAGTTTGTAACAAGCTAATTTTCCTTATCAACATTACTTATAATTTCACTAAACGTTTTATTCACCAAACGTAACCGAGCCAATGTATCCAACGATGATAGAACGATGGTAAGGTAGTGTATTATCTCAAACAGTATACCCTACCTGGCGGGCCTTTGAAAGTTGCTCAGTAAATCCCAGGTACTGCTTCTCCTCCAGCTGCCTCCTGCCTACTGCCAGCGTCCTCAGTCCCGTCTGGTGTGTGTATACAAACCTATATTGTTATATTATAACTATGGGGTGGAGTTACAAAGGAGGAACAGTATATTTTAATGCTATGTTCCTCCTCTTTTCCACAATAGGTTACAGACGTTACTGGTACTGCTATTGTAACTTGCATGCATGCTAATGTATGTTCAGATATTTCCATTGTAGTACTGTGAAATTGTGGAATAATAAACACACGAGTCTCAATACCTTAATTTCTCTCAAGACCTACCAAGTTAGACAAGTACAATACCTACACTCGTGATACGTAATCCCTGACCAGAGACGACGGCAGGCACCACACATACCCTGCATTCGAACTCAGCCTCTATATGTGCACTGAGTGGGGAAATAAGCTATACCAGATGATTCGAAGCTTTCTGCCCCTCACACTCTGGTCAGAAATTATGTATCACGAATGTACATCTCTGGAAATATTATTATTCACATAGAGTGGAGCACTTTTTTAAGCACGCATAACAGAATATAAAATTATTACACTTGATTTTATGTAACGCATACTGTCGTTCATTTCCCCACTCACACTATCTCTCATTATCTCTCACTCCATCACTCAGCATCTCTCATTATCACATTTCTCTCACCATTTCTCTCTCACTATCTGTCACTATCATAATTATATCCCCGTTGGTTCTCTCACCATGGCATAGTCGTCAATGTGGTCGGCGGTGGTGTTGATGAGATGTTGGTGGTCAGAGTCACCGGCACCACACCTCTGAAGGACACTGCTCTCAGCACCCTTAGTCAGTAACCACATCTTACCTGTCGCCTCCTCCCTCACCACCACCGACATACACTTACGGTCTGCATGTACACAGATAATGATGTTATAACTTACATTTGACATTATGTGTATAAACTCACATTAACACTTGTTGTTTAGATATATTATTTGTTCCTCCTCTTATTATAATACACTTACAGTCTTATTAACACAGTACATGACGTCATAGCTTACTTTAGACTTTATGTGTACAAACTCACATTAACACTTTAAATATATTGTACCACCTTTTATTGACATTTATAATTAAATAGTCTTTACACAGGACATGATGTCACAACTTACATTACACACCACTTAATTTCTATGTACAAACTGACATTAACAATTTAGTTATGCATTCATTGCATGTTGCATTATAGCCTCATTATGATGTGTGTTGATAGTGTGTAAACCCTTCAACAAAACACACACATTCCGTAGTCCCATATGGAGAGATTCTGTTTCTCATCCCTTCATGGAGTATTATTCTCTTTACCTGTTTACAATTATCATTATATACATTAGTTCCTGATTTGGATATTATATACTGACCTGAGTCGAATTCGAGAACCTCAAGACTGGTGAAGGTCTTGGTGTGTCCGAGTACCTCCAGTGTGACCGTCTTCTCTCTCGACCCTCTGAACACCACACCATACCTGTACCACCACCACCACCACCACCACCACACACAATACAACATCACATCATTGTCCAGATAAAAGAAAGATGGGGTTACCAACACCACCAACATACTTCAAAAATGATACCATAGTGTTGTCATTGTTGTCACAGTGAGAGGAGGAGGAGGAGGAGGAAGGAGTCTAACCTTGCACAAGCCTCAACCAGAGCCTTCTCATCCGGACTGGAGGCGTGGTACACAGGTGTCCGGTCTTCCATCTCCATCTGCCCTGCCGTCACATTGCTCGGGCCTCCCCTGTCCTCCCTTGGCTTGTGGGAAGAGGAGGAGACCTGGACGGTGTGACAGAGGGCCAGAGTCTCCAGGAAGGTCACTAGATCCTCCTGCGTCACCCGGATTACAAGTTAATTATATACTGCATTTTTTTATCTGCAAAATGCATCTGTACCCAAATCCTACAGTATTTCTAGGTTTCTTTTGACATTTGTATTACAGACATGAACATATTAGGCCTACATCGTAAATTTACATGATTAGGTTATTATCTTAAAAAAAAAAAAAAAAATGGAATTTAGTCGGATATAGCTTTTGGTGCTACTGCTCGATACATTAGTAGATGAATAAGACGTAATGTGTTTTCGCCAGATAAGTGAAATATGTAACATTTATTTCGGTGACTAATTCCCCCTGAAATGCCTCTCAGATCCTTCTAAAAAAAATACAACAACCCCTTTAGAGAAGAGCGACTAGAGGTTGGATGTGAGAGAGGAAGTGTGGAGTAGAAGTTGTACTGACGGGAAGCGGAGGGTGAGGGACGCATAGCTTGTACGAACAGAACAGAAGAGTATTTTGTGTGTGGGAACGAGAAGGCATACAGCAGGAAAATGATCTCACATTGAAAGCAAGGAAGAGGGTGTTAACAGAACGGTAGTGAATTTTATGTGTGTGGACGAGAGGGTATACAGTAGGAATATGTTCTCACAGGGTATAGGCATGGAAGAAGGTGTAAACAGAACGAGACTAACCGGGAGGAGGCGAGGAAGAGGTTGGGGTTCGAGGGTGTCTGGATGGAGGAACACCAAGACTCCATTTTCCTCGTCCATTTCCTTGTACCTCCTGCCGTTCACCGAGCACTGGCGGAAGTTCATCACGTTCTCCGTCAACGTTCCCGTCTTGTCCGAGAAGAGATATTCCACCTGATGAAGAGTGGGAGTGAGTGAGTGAGTGAGTGTGAGAACTGGTGAAGTGAGAATGAAAACATGCAGGGGAGTTTGGTAGGTTAGTTGTAGGGAGTGAGAAAGGGGGAAGAAAAGAGACAGTGCTAGGAAAGAACCACCTTTTGTATATCACATGGGAGAAATAAACTGAGAGGAAATACAGCAAACACGAATTAAGGGACAAGAAGGAAAGAAAACACAGTAGAAGAGATGAAAGGTTGTATGCATGGTAGGCTGGACCATGATGACCTTCCTTGCATACCATTCACCCGGGGACCTCATACTGATCTGACTGTAACCCCTGACCTCACCTGACCCAGCTCCTCGTTCAAGTCAGACGTGTTGACCTTGGGGGCATCGTCTTCGCCTGTCCCAGTCACCTCCTCATCCCACTGCAGGAACATGGTGCCCAGGAACTTCTGGATTTCTGGATGTACAGTTGTGGATGTAAGTTGGGTTCCTCCTTCTGTCCTACTGCATTCCTAAACTTTACTGGTTGTGAGTATAATGGGTAATGGTTTTTATTTACAGTATGTTTCCTTCACTATTTCCCAACCACTTTTGGACATCCAGTACATGTCATTCATACCTCATCAGTTGATACTGTACATACTTAAAAAAATGTTGAAAAAAAAAAAATATCGAAACCTGAAATGGGAAAACTGTAAAAATACACCAACCATGCAATCACAGACAGAACAACAAGATTCAAAATATTTCCTTCACTCAATGATGACATAATGATGACGTAATGATGACGTACCTAGAGTGACATAAAGGGAGACGGGAATGATGTAACTGAAGATGACAAGGAAGGAGACGGCATCCTGGTACACGAGGCGGGCTGTGATGGGGTCGTCAGTAGGGTAATCCAGGTACCACATATTATCTGCCCAGACGAGAATCATATGCCATTTTTAAAAGGGGGGCAATACAGTGCTGGCAAATCTGAAGCAAGTGATTCCTCCAAACTATTCCAAGCAACAACATATATAATTATACCATCATTATTTTTGTTCATCTGGTCCTGTTTCCTGGTATACTTTGGAGGAATCAAGGCAATGTAATGTACCAAAAGCGTATATTATTATTATCATCCCCTTTAATTAAGTTGCCTGTTGGGTTATCGGGGAACTGAAGACTACTGATTCCTACAAGCTATACTGTACCACAAAACAAGACTACTACTGATAGAGAACAGTAGAGTGTGTTTTGTTGTAGTGTATGGAGGAAATCACAGCATCCATCCATCCAACTCCCCGACAACTGACGAAGCCTCTTAAGGGGGTGCGGGAATAGGGGGACAGGCTTGGGGGGGGGGTTAGGGGGGTGCTGGAGTAGGGGACAGGCTTGGGGGGGGGGGGGTTAGGGGGGTGCTGGAGTAGGGGGACAGTTTTGGGTGGGTTTTGGTGGGTGAGGGAATAGGGGACAGGCTTTCTACCCACCCCAAGCCTATCCCCCTATTCCCGCACCCCCCAACCCCCCACCCCAAGCCTATCCCCCTATTCCCGCACCCCCCAACCCCCCCCCCAAGCCTGTCCCCTACTTCCGCACCCCCTTAATCTGATTCGTCGACAGTGTTGCTTTGATTGATTGATTGATTGATATTGGGCGCCGTAACAGCGAGGTCATATGGCGCCCGGGGAAGAGGATAATTGAGAGGTGTGACTGTAACCACAAAAGGTGACAAATGAAAGAAAAAGAGACTGTTGGAGATGTGAAATAAACCATCACCGTCAAGACAAAAAAACAAAAAACAAAAACAAAAAAACACATATACTGTACATCATCAACACTTACGATAATAATATTGAAAAACTACTACTACTACTACTATTACTACTACTACTACTACTACTACTACTACTACTACTACTACTACTACTACTACTACTACTACTACTAATAATAATAATAATAATAATAATAATAATAATAATAATAAATATAAAAATAACAATAATAAAATGATAATAATATATAAAATAATGTAAATAATTTTAATAACAACAACATACACACACAGACAGACAAAAAAAA
>JAWQEG010002156.1:0-12500 GCA_033782935.1 Petrolisthes cinctipes | reverse complement strand
CACACACGAGATGTATTTATGTCTTGTGAATAACACGACGATATGTATTTAATTTATGTTACATAGGAAATTCCCAACGACCGAGGATTGAAAAAAAAAAAAAAATAAATAAACACGAGATGTATTGATGGGGAGATTCTTGTGTTGGAAGGTGTCCAATTCCTGCAAACTATGATGCCACGAAAAAAAAACAGATCCCCCACCAGTGTGCCATTGAGGGCGTCTGTTTTCTGCATGGTATTGTTAGGAGGAGGAATCAGTATAGCCTTCTAATATATCAACAACAGAATCTCCCCTTAATTAAAATGTTATAGGAATTCCTCAACGACCAAGGATTAATTAAAACACACGAGATGATTTTAACTAATTTTACAGGAAATCCTAAAAGTCCAAGGATTAAAAAAAACAAACACATAAATACACACGATGAAGCCAATTATATATAAAAGAAAATAATGTGCCTGCATAGTGACTGACTGAACAAACCAAGCAGAAGGGAATTAATTAGCAAGTTAGAATGAAATAAATAAGCCAAGCATTAATTAAGGGGAGGATACAGTGTTGGTAAATCAGGAGCTAATCATTCCTCCAAACTATTCCAAGCAACAACAGGCCACCGTTATTTTTGTTCCTCTGGTTCTGTTTCCTGGCATACTTTGGAGGAATCAAGGCGCTCCAATGTACCAAAAAAAAAAAAGTATACTCTCTCCCCTTAAGGACAGCAATACAACTTAATTAATATATGTTATAAGGTCCGGGTAAATGTTGTCGGTAAATTGGCAACTACTCTTCTCTACAGACTGTCACATAACACATTGATAGATTTGTTACTGACCGTGAATAAGTGAGGTGTTTTTGAGTCTGGCTCCTCGTAGTAGAAGGTTATCTACTGTATACTGTCACATACCACATTAATATATTTGTTACTGACCATGAATAAGTGAGGTGTTTTTGAGTCTGGCTCCTCGTAGTAGTAGGTTGTCTGTACTGAGTGGGGCCTGTGTTGTTGTGGCGTCATCCCGGTACACCTCCAACCGACCCTTGAAGTCGTACAGGTTGGCGTGTGGCATCTACAAACACAGTAATGTACACTACACAGAATAGTACTCACACACACACACACACACACACACACACACACACACACACACACACACACACACACTTTCTCTATCTCTCTCACACACACATACACACACACTCTCTCTCTCTCACACATACACACACACTCTCTCTCTCACACACATACACACACACACACACACACACACACACACTCTCTCTCTCTCTCTCTCTCTCTCTCTCTCTCTCTCTCTCTCTCTCTCTCTCTCTCTCTCACACACACACACACACACACACATACACATACACAAACACACACACACACATACACATACCTTCAAACTCACACACACTCATTGTACAGTACAGTCGTGGTCATTAAATCTTCAAAGCTTTACCAAACCCTAGGAAGATGACACAATTAAAAAAACACATTATTGACTGCATGAAGATTATATTCCACAAGTTGGTCATCTTTGGAATGTAAGGGAAGTATTGAAAGCGACTGTAGCACCCAAAGTCACACGATACAACTCTGTATTTCTAAGTGGAAATGATGTGTGAATAAATATCTACAGTACTGTATGTTAAAGTTGAACATCTGTCATAACAAATATCAGATTTAAAGAGCTAGGTTAATTTGGAGTATAATTATGTATTGAGTGTATAAAAAGGATTTCTGAACGGGTATAGGAACTGGATAGGTAAACATGAACCTGCCATTCCAGTGGACTTTGAAGATTCTCTGTAAGATTTTCAAAAGCACCTGATCCCGCCAAGCAACTTATTTTTTTCCCTGGTCATACATTGTACACAGCAGTGACTCTAACTTTACTCTCAATATAAAGAAGGATTCGATCTATCTATTTATATTTTATTTTACACCAGTCTCAATATGTACTGTACCACACACTCATATTCTTGGCTGCCTCAGAATATCTGCAGTTTCATTCATTACATGTAACTTAAATCTCATTATTAATCAAGAATGCACTTTTATTTATGGAGACCCATAAGTACTTACTGTATACTGTACTTAATTAACAAGTTTTACTACCAAGTACAATACACTTTCACTCAGGCAGGACCAACCAATACACACACACACACACACACACACACACACACACACTCAGTCTCAGGAAGCTGTACACTTTTACTCAGGACACACATACACACACACACACACACACACACACACACACACACACAGTCAGTCACTCTCAGGAAGCTGTACACTTTTACTCAGGACACACACACACACACACACTCAGTCTCAGGAAGCTGTACACTTTTACTCAGGACACACACACACACACACACACACTCAGTCTCAGGAAGCTCTACACTTTTACTCAGGACACACACACACACACACACACTCAGTCTCAGGAAGCTGTACACTTTTACTCAGCAGTAAATATCTTCTGCCAGCCAATCCTGCTCTCACTCATTTTTATACTAGTTTCCTGTATAACAACAACATCTTTTTAGCAGCTATTATTCGTTTGGCCTTTTGATAATTCAGCCAGGTTTTTCTCTGACTTGATAGCTTTCTTCTTCTTCCTCTTTGCGTGCCAACAACAACAACTACAACAACAACAACAACAACAACAACAATCTCCCATCCTCAATATATTTGTAGTTTGTTCTGTAATGCTGAAGTTGTCTGCCTGGGTGTCTCGTGTCCTCAGCTTAAGGACCCTGTGATAGTGTATGGAAATTGGTGGCATCTGATTCCTCCTGACTATGCCACGAAACACTCTCCTTCCATATAGGTGGTGTGTCGTGAGAATATTTGAAGGACTCATTTCCCTCCAATTTTCTGACTACATTACAGGATCCCTTAATACAACACGATGCAACACAAGACAATACAATATGATAAAGTAGAATTCAATAGTGTATACAAGAAGGTATATAGAACTGACCTGACATTGCACTGTTGCCCTTAGCTGCCACAAATCTTCAGGAGAGGTCAGGTCACGGGTCTCGGCAGGACACACAAAGGTCTGGGTAAGTAAGGGAGGGAAGGGATGGTAAGTAAGGGTGTTAAGGGAGGGAGGGGAGGGTCTGTAAGGGAGGGGAAGAGAGGAAAGAGAGAGTGAGTAAGGGAAGAGTAGGTGAGTAAGGGAGGGAGGTGAGGGTGTGTAAGGGAGGAAATAGAGGATGGGTAAGGGAGGGAGGTGAGGGTGTGTAAGGGAGGGAATAGAGGATGGGTAAGGGAGGGGAGAGAGGGTGGGTAAGGGAGGGAGGTGAGGATGGGTAAGGGAGGGAATAGAGGATGGGTAAGGGAGAGAAGAGAGGATGGGTAAGGGAGGGAATAGAGGATGGGTAAGGGAGGGAATAGAGGATGGGTAAGGGAGAGAAGAGAGGATGGGTAAGGGAGGGAATAGAGGATGGGTAAGGGAGAGAAGAGAGGATGGGTAAGGGAGAGAAGAGAGGGTGGGTAAGGGAGGGAAGAGAGGATGGGTAAGGGAGAGAAGAGAGGATGGGTAAGGGAGAGAAGAGAGGGTGGGTAAGGGAGGGAAGAGAGGATGGGTAAGATAGGAAGTGCAGTGTCAGTAAACATTACATTACCTTTCAAAGTTTCTAAGAATTATTATGATATGAATGAGTTACTGGAGAAAGAATATTTATCTCATTATTTCTGAAGGGATAAATATAGTTCAGGAGGTTTCTATATTATTTTCTCTTAAGGTAAATTGTATTTCACATAATCGATAACCTTACCCAACCCAACCTGATGTAACCTAACCAAACCTAACCAAACCTAACCTAACCAAACCTAACCTAACCTAACCCAACCCAACCCAATCTAACGTAATCTAACTTAACTTAACTCAACCTTACCCAACCTAACCTAACCCAAGCTAATCCAACCCAACCCAATCAAACGTAATAATCCTAACCTAACCCAACCTTACCCAACCTAACCCAACCCAACCCAAACTACCTAACCCAACCTTATCCAACCTAACCTAACCCAAGCTAATCCAACCCAACCCAATCAAACGTAATAATCCTAACCTAACCCAACCTTACCCAACCTAACCCAACCCAACCCAACCTAACCTAACCTAACCTAACCCAACCTTACCCAACCTAACCCAACCCAACCCAACCTAACCTAACCTAACCTAACCTAACCTAACCTAACCTAACCTCCCCATTGACCTACCTTCAAGTTAGTCTCCCCGTCCAGGTTAGCGGTGGTGACGTCACACTTGGCTTCAGGGTCATCTGAGGTCAGGAGGAGGAGGTCACATGGGAACTCCTCTCCTTCCTCCACCTTCACCACCTCACCTACACACACCATGTCTTCGGTACACCTCCTACAAATGTATCTTACTATTGGATTCATTTATTTATTTATTTATTTATTTATTTGTTTATTTACTTATTTATTTATTTATCTATTCATTTATTTATATATTTATTTTTTTATTTTTTTTATTTTTTATTTTTTTATTTTTTTATTTTTTTATTTTCTTATTTGTTTATTTATTTGTCTATTTATTTATTTATCCATTTATTTATTTATATATATATATTTTTTTTCACATACGAGAATGAATAAAAGGAAATTAAATGCTCAGTGATAGAATCGAGTACTGGAATAGGTAATCTGTTAATTAATGTCTGACTGAATGAATGAATTAAGGAAGAAGGGAAAAAGTCGTACGGTAACATTATTATACAGAATGGGAAATGAGAAAATGCATAAAAATTAATTATCAGCAGTAATAGAATTGGGGTGAAAAAAAAAAAAAAAAAAAATAGTAAAATTTCCAAAATACGTGACCTACCATGACCTTGCCTTCCCTGATGACCCTGGTTGGTGAGTTGTTGACCTTGTTGTCCTCCTTGTGTCTGAGCCAGTCCTCGTAGCCTTGTTTCACCGCCGTCACCGTGATTACAAATAGTAGAGGTAAGATGCTGGTCAGTGGCGATACTGGACTGTCTATGGTGCTCTGTGTGTGTGTGTGTGTGTGTGTGGAAGGGAAGGGATTGTGTATAAGTGTGTAAGGAAGGGAAGGGAGAGTGAGTAAGGGAGGGAAGAGAGAGTGGGTAAGGGAGGGAAGGGAGGGTAAGTAAGGGAGGGAAGAGAGAGTGTGTAAGGGAGGGAAGGGAGGGTGTGTAAGGGAGGGAAGGGAGGGTGTGTAAGGGAGGGAAGGGAGGGTGTGTAAGGGAGGGAAGGGAGGGTGTGTAAGGGAGGGAAGGGAAGGTGTGTAAGGGAGGGAAGGGAGGGTGTGTAAGGGAGGGAAGAGAGGGTGTGTAAGAGAGGGAAGGGAGGGTGAGTAAGGGAGGGAAGGGAGGGTGGGTAAGGGAGGGAAGAGAGAGTGTGTAAGGGAGGGAAGGGAGGGTGGGTAAGAGAGGGAAGAGAGGGTTGACAACAAGAGGTAGCCTACAGTACGTTTATATCAACCATCCATTCCATTCCATCTCATTTTTCACTAAACTGTTAGAATGCACTTGTGAGTATCAAGTTTAATTTCCTCTGACATTATCTATATTGTAAATCATTTCTTGTTTTCTACAGCTAATATCAATCAATTTAATTACCCTGTGATCGTGTGTGAAAAGTGGAGGCTTCTGATTTCTCCTGACCATGTATGCCACAAAACAAGCTCCTTTTATATAGGTGTGTGTGTGTTTCGTGATGATATTTGAAGGACTCACTTATCTCCAATGTCCAGACTACATCACAGGGTCCCATAATTAATTAAGGGGGTCGTGCAGTGTTGGTAAATTTGGAGCAAGTGATTTCTCCAAACTATTCCACACAACAGGCCACCATTTATAATCGTTAATCCGGTCTTGTTTCCTGGCATATACAGTCTATACTTAGGAGAAATTAAAGTATTCCAATGTTCGAATGAGTGTATTAATTATGTCCCCCGTCTCATTCGTCCTCAGTTCACGAAGGCTTACGTTTGAAACACTAGAAAATATAGATAATTCAAACGGAGATGAGAGGTTATAATTTCCTGCCGATAAATTTTAATACCAGCAAGTTATTATACAGCAATATCGAAATTATCCAGTGAAATATAAGAGGTGAGAGTCATGCATTTGAAAAGTTTAAGGTATGTATGATCAACGCGACTTAAGGTGATTTTTAGGATAAATTTGGTTCATAGAGCTCCTTAACTTCCCCCCCCCCAAAAAAAAAAAAAAAAAATGCCAGGAAACAGGACCAAATTAATTAACAAAAATAATGGTGGTGTGTCCTGTTGCTTAGAATAGTATGGGGGAATCAGTTTTTCCAGATTTACCAACACTGTACTTTCACCTTAAACACCAAATTCATTCTGTCCATGCCCGAGTAGAGTAGATAGTGGTAAAGTTTTTATTACCTTCTTATCTGACCTTGTGATAATACTGTAACTTAAGGGACTCTGTGATATAGTCAGAAAATTGGAGATATACGAGTCCTTCAAATATTGCCTCGAAACACCACCTATATGGAAGGAGCTTGTTTCGTTACATGGTCAGGTGAAATCAGAAGCCTCCAGTTTTCATACACGATCACAGGGTCCTTAATGTTACTAATAGAGGATAATTATGTTGTTTCGTGCAAGACTTTGAATTTATCAGTAGCACTTCAATTTATCTTCAAGAAAATTTCCCCCTTAATTAAGGTTGTAATTCTTTTTTGGTATATTGGAGTGCCTTGATTCCTCCAAAATATGCTAGGAAACAGGACCAGAAGAGCAAAACTAATGATGTTCTGTTGCTTGGAATAGTTTGGAGGAATCAGTTGCTCCAGATTTACCAACACAGCCTTTCCTCTCCCTTAATTAAATCCCTATAAAGTCCCTGAATGTGTGTAGTGTGCATTTCCTCCCTTAATTAAGTCCCTATAAAGTCCCTGAGTGTGTGTAGTGTGCATTTCCTCCCTTAATTAAGTCCCTATAAAGTCCCTGAGTGTGTGTACAGTAGTGTGCATGGAATGACGCTATCACTGCCTTGTGTTTCAATTACAGAATGACCAGAGATGATAGATAGTCCACCTTATCTCCATTATCACACAGTATAACGAGTTGGTTCTGTCTGTGTCAACCTGGGTACAAGGATATTACTAGACAGATATTATCACACAGTATAACGAGTTGGTTCTGTCTGTGTCAACCTGGGTACAAGGATATTACTAGACATATATATATTTTAGCTGTCGATATTATGAATGTCTGATTATTTAGTTTTTATTTATGTTTGAATTAATACATGAACACACAGTCAAACACACTTTCTACGTATATGATTATGAATTGCAAGAGGTTAATATACTCAGGTGAATGTATAATGAGTCAGATGGATGTATAGTGAGTCAGATGAATGTACAGTGAGTCAGGTGGATGTACTCAGTGACTCAGGTGAATGTACAGTGACTCAGGTGGATGTGTAGTGACTCAGGTGTACAGTGACTCAGGTGGATGTACAATGACTCAGGTGGATGTAAAATGACTCAGGTGGATGTACAGTGACTCAGGTGGATGTACAGTGACTCAGGTGGATGTGTAGTGAGTCAGGTGGATGTGTAGTGACTCAGGTGGATGTACAATGACTTAGGATGATGTACAGTGACTCAAGGTGAATGTAAAGTAACTTAGGACTAAATGTGTAGCAGTGACTCACGTGTATAATGGCCAGACACAGGAAGTAGAAGTTGGCCAGCCTTCGGAACTGCTCGAACAGGTTCTTGGGCAGGAAGGTGAGGATAGTGTACTGCAGCAGGAGAAACCCAACAACAACAACCACAACAACCCCATCAACACCGATCACCAACAACAGTAACAACAACAACACCAGCCATAACACCAGCAACACCAACACCATTCAGTCACGAGTACCACCAACACCGATCACCAACAACAGTAACAACAACAACACCAGCCATAACACCAGCAACAACAACACCATTCAGTCACGAGTACCACCAACAGCGATCACCAACAACAGCAACAACAACAACAACACCAGCAACACCAACACCATTCAGTCACGAGTACCACCAACAGCGATCACCAACAACAACAACAACAGCAACAACAACACCATTCAGTCACGAGTACCACCAACAGCGATCACCAACAGCAACAACACCACCAGCAACAACAGCAGTCAACAACAACATCACCAACAACAGCAACAACACCATACAGGCACCAGTACCACCAGCAACATTACCATACAGCCACCAATGCCATTAATACAGCATCATTCCACCAATCATCACGAATCAGAAGCACACACAAGGCACCACACACCAGCACCAACAGGAAGAAGAGGGGAATATTAATACATTGTACTATCAAAATGTTTATAAGATTAATATTTTATCCAGAAACAACTAAAGGGTTTTGGTATAAGTAAGTAATTATATTGAGTATGGTACCCACCTTCCCCAACACTCACATCTTTATACACACATCCTCACACATCCTCTCCTCATTCACCCTCCTACACTTACATCTTTACACATCCTCTCACATCCTCTCCCCAGCCACCCAACACTCACATCTTTACACATCCTCTCCCCACCCAAACTTCTCCACCCACATCTTTACACATCCTCTCCTCCCTCACCCTACTCCACCCACATCTTTACACATCCTCTCCCAGCCCACCCTCCAACACCCACATCATTACAATTCCTGTCACATCCTTTCCTCACCTACCCTCCAACACCCACATCCTTACACATCCTCTCCCAGCCCACCCTCCAACACCCACATCTTTACACATCCTCTCACATTAACTAACTCGTGTCCCTAATTAACCTCTCAGCATATATAGCACCTGACTAGTACCTTAGCAGTGGTGATGCTATTGTCAGGGTAGGATGGAAGGGATGTTGATGGTGTGTGTGTGTGTGTGGTGTCAGCAGGTGGTTGTGGTGGTGGTGGTGGTACACGGTTGCCCCACACTGTACGGGTCCCTCTGTCCTTCTCATCATCATCCCCACCATCAACTTTTTCTTCCTTAGACGCCTCACCTGATACAGTGAAAAATAATAGACATCACACTCTATATTCTATACTGATAAAGTAAAACATAGAGACCCCATTAATTAAAGAGAATTGAAGGTTAAGATACAAGGCATATTTTAACGAGATAAAAACTTCAATAACCCCCAAAAAATAATAAAGGCCCCATTATTTAAAGAGAATTGAAGGCATATTTCAACGAGATGATAACTTCTCAATAACTTATATAATGCAATAATAACTATATTTGTGGCGTGTGTGTCAGAAGGAAAAATATCAATGTATATTACTGTAATGAACCTAACTTTTGTGTGTAGGAAGGTAATTATGATTACAAGCTAACCAAACAAAGCTCACAGATTGATGGATGAATCGTAAACTTTTGCCTTCTACTGTATTACATCTAAGCTCACAGATTATTGAAAGAGACGTACTGTACAATTTGCTTTGGACTGTACTGTACTATATATATACACACACACACACACACACACACACACACACACACACACACAGCTCCAGGTCTTGTTACACACACATACACACACAGCTCCAGGTCTTGTTACACACACACACAGCTCCAGGTCTTGTTACACACACACACACACACACACAGCTCCAGGTCTTGTTACACACACATACACACACAGCTCCAGGTCTTATTACACACACATACACACACAGCTCCAGGTCTTGTTACACACACACACACACAGCTCTAGGTCTTATTACACACACAACATACACACACACACACACAGCTCAGATCTTGTTACACACACACACACACACACAGCTCCAGGTCTTGTTACACACACACACACACACACACACACACACACACACACACACACACACAGCTACAGGTCTTGTTACACACACACACACACACACACACAGCTCCAGGGTCTTGTTACACACACATACACACACAGCTCCAGATCTTGTTACACACACATACACACACACACACACACATACACACACGGCTATAGGTCTTGTTCCTACACACTTTTCTTATCTCTCGTGTTATTGCAGTTTTGGTTCAGTTATCAGTGTTTAAATGAGCTGGGTCCAGTGTTGTTTGTAGATGTTTGATATTGCCAGTCACTATTACTATACACCTACGTATGTTTCTGACTCAATACACATTCACCTGAGTCACTATACATACACCTGAGTCACTACACATACACCTGAGTCACTACACATTAACCTGACTCACTATATATCCACTTTTGACTCACAACACATTCATCTGACTCACAACACATTCATCTAACTCACAACACAATTCATCTGACTCACAACACATTCATCTAACTCACAACACATTCATTTGACTCACAACTCATTCTTCTAACTCACAACACATTCATCTAACTCACAACACATACAACTAACTCACAACACATTCATCTGACTCACAACACATTCATCTAACTCACAACACATACAACTAACTCACAACACATACAACTAACTCACAACACATACAACTAATTCACAACACATTCATCTAACTCACAACACATACAACTAACTCACAACACATTCACCTGACTCACAACAAATTCATCTAACTCACAACAAATTCATCTAACTCACAACACATTCATCTAACTCACAACACATTAACCTAACTCACTACATATCCACTTTTGACTCACAACACATTCATCTAACTCACAACACATACAACTAACTCACAACACATACAACTAACTCACAACACATACAACTAACTCACAACACATACAACTAACTCACAACACATACAACTAACTCACTACACATCCATCTGACTCACAACACATACAACTAACTCACAACACATTCATCTAACTCACAACACATACAACTAACTCACTACACATCCATCTGATTCACTGTCGTACTTATCAAGGCTCAGGATGACTCTCTACTCATTCATCTGACTCACAACACATTCATCTGACTCACTATCGTACTTACCATGACTCTGGGTGATGATCCTTTCTTCATAACAACAACAACAACAACAACAACAGCAACAACAACAACAACAACAACAGCTGACCACCTACACTATCTTCTTTAAGGGGAAAACAATAACAATAATAATAATGCACTTTGGGTTACACTGGAGTGCCTCGATTCCTCCAAAGTATGTCAGAAAACAGGGTTAGATTAATAAAAAATATAATGGTGGCTGGCCTGTTGCTTGGAATAGTTTGGAGGAATCAGTTGCTCCCCATGACCAGCAGGGTGTTTTTCTCTCGCCCTGGTGACGTCCTAAGGTTTTTAGTTATGATTAATTTCCTTTAAACGAAAACTCAGAAGAAAAAATATTTATACTGGAATTTTTTAATATCTTCTTCGTTCATGGTATTAATCTTTTCTTACTAAGGGGAGTAGAGTAACCTGATGTGGATAAATTGGAGCACATGTAGCCCTCAAAACTCTTTCATAAAACACAATCTATGCAGTCTTATATAGGGAGGGATTCTGTTTCCTGGCATAGTTTGGAGGAATCAGAAGCTCCTAATTTCCGACAGCCGGTCACTGGGGGATTTCGACACATATGGATGACACATAAATTTCTTGCTGACGTTAAGGGACCCTGTGAAATAGTCAGAAAATTGGAGGTGTAAATGAGTCCTTCAAATAATGCCACGAAACACCATGCACCTCTAAGGAAGGAGCGTGTTTCGTAGCATAGTCAGAAGGAATCACAAGCCTCAAATTATTCTCCTACATGATCATAGGGTCCTTAAGAAGATAGATATCGTGTTCCTATTTCAATATAACAGATTCCTTCACCACCAAAAGCCAGGAATTTTTTTACGTGAAGCTGAGATCGGCTTGGCAAGGTTTTAATTACTTGTATACAAAACACAGTTAATGGTATACTTTTAACTGCACCGTTTGTTTTCACTACATTCAATTTCTTAGTTAGTTGTGGACGTCAATATTTTTCGTTTACAGACGTCTAGCACTGTGATTGTTACGTTCAGTGATTCCCATAAGGTAAACGCCTATATTATTTATAACCTCTCTAGGGGGAACGGCGTTATAACTATGAAAGTGTATGCTGTGTTGTTATATGTCTTGGTAATTCTTCATGAATCGTGGTAAAGGTATACGCGATGATTCCAAAGACACACTACAGAGCCATTGATTGCTATAGGCTACGACACTAAGACACACAGAGGTTGTGGAAGGAACTAAGGGTGTAACGGGTTGGGTGTGTGACGGAGGAGACTAAACTAAACCTTCCTCACTGTTGATAGAAGATAAAAACTTTCCTCGGCCGGGTTATCTCGCTATCAGCTAGCTTTCCTACTGATAGTGAGGGGAAGGTGGTGTATATAGGCCGACGCTTACATGACCTTGGTTATCGAAAAAAAAAAAAAAATATATATATATATATAGTTTGTGTGAATTTTATCCTTTACACACTTT
>JAWQEG010002155.1:0-47500 GCA_033782935.1 Petrolisthes cinctipes | reverse complement strand
CTCGTGGTGGGTTTGTGTGTGTATGTGTGTGTGTGTGTGTGTTTGCGTCTGTGTCTGTGTCTGTGTGTGTGTGTGGCAAAAAAGAGAAGAGTGAGTGAGTGAGTATGTTAGCAGTAGCAACAGTGTGAGTGAGTGTGAGACAAAGAGTGAGTGAGTGAGTGTGTGTGAGAGTGGGAGTGGAATAGTGTGGTGTAGTGTGGTGTGGTGTGGGGTGGCCACACTGTAATCTGGACTTGGTTCAGATAACGTGTGGAGGAGAGTCTGTGTGTGTGTGTGTGTGTGTGTTGGTCAGGTGGAGGGAGGGAGGGGCGAGGTTAGAGGAGTGTGTGTGTGTGTGTGTGTTGGTCAGGTGGAGGGAGTGAGAGGGAGTGAGGGAGGGAGGGGCGAGGTGAATACAAGCTCCGCCTACTGTACCCCACCAAAACCACCCCACCATACCACACCACAACATAACACAACACAACACAATACTCTACGGACTTAGTATGTCACTTCTCATTACCTTTAAGGGGACCCTTTTGTCTTGGTAAATCTGAAGCAACTGAATCACCCAAACTATCCCAAGCAACAGAACACCATTATTTTTGCTCTTCTGGCGCTGTTTCCTAGCATACTTTGGAGGAATCAAGGCACTCCAATGTACAGCCATGGGTGACAGTGCCGGACCTTCACACAGTTCGAAAAAGTGAGTCTTGTAAACCTCTGTCAACGTTGAGAATGGTTTGGAAAATTCACTTATTGGAACTGTGTTGAGTTGTTGTCCAACACTCCTTGTACCCTAGTGGTCCAACACTATCACCCATCATGGCTCTACCAGAAACAATGACTACCTTAACGGGGGTAATTAATATATTTGAGTAAATCTGCAACTACTGATTCCTCCAAACTATTCCAAGCAACAGACCATCATTATAATATTTGTTCATCTGGTCGTGTTTCTTGGCATACTTTGGAGGAATCAAGGCATTCTAATATCCCATAAGTATATTTATTACCTTCTTAATTAAAGGTGTGTGATATGTTTGGTACATTGGAGTGTCTTGATTCCTCCAAAGTATGCCACGAAACAAGGCTAGATGAACAAAAATAATGGTGGCCTGTTGCTTGGAGTTGTTTGCATGACTTTGTGATGATGTAGTCAGAAAATTGGAGGTAAATGAGTCCTTCAAATATTGCCACCACACACACACACACACAGAAACACACACAGAAACACACACAGAAACACACACACACCTATATGGAGGGGGGGGGGGACAGGCTTGGAGGGGGGAGGGGGGGGGGGTTTAGGGGGGTGCGGGAGTAGGGGGACAGGCTTGGAGGGGGGGGAGGTTTAGGGGGGTGCGGGAGTAGAGGGACAGGCTTGGGGGGAGGGGGGAGTTTAGGGGGGAGCGGGAGTAGGGGGACAGGCTTGGAGGGGGGGGGGGGTTAGGGGGGTGCGGGAGTAGGGGGACAGGCTGGGGGGGGGGTTTAGGGGGGTGCGGGAGTAGGGGACAGGCTTGGAGGGGGGAGGGGGGGTTTAGGGGGGTGCGGGAATAGGGGACAGGCTTTCTACCCACCCCAAGCCTGTCCCCCTACTCCCGCACCCCCTCCCCCCCCAGTCCCCCCCCAAGCCTGTCCCCTACTACCGCACCCCCTTAATTCCTCCAAACTATACAACGAAACAGATCCCCCCTATTTGTACCTCTCTCTCTCTCTCTCTCTCTCTCTCTCTCTCTCTCTCTCTCTCTCTCTGCCCCACATCATCACTAACTTCTATAGTCACATCTTCACTATCTTGTATTGTACACATCATCACTATCTGGTATTGTACACATCATCACTATCTTGTATTGTACACATCATCACTATCTTGTATTGTACACATCATCACTATCTTGTACACATCATCACTATCTTGTATTGTACACATCATCACTATCTTGTATTGTACACATCATCACTATCTTGTATTGTACACATCATCACTACTCTGTACACATCATCACTATCTTGTACACATCATCACTATCCACTTACCATAAAGACTATCAAACACTATCTTCACTATCCACCAGTCAGTCAATAGCTTCAAGATTAATTTACTAGTGATCTTGTATGAAAATTGAAGGCTTCTATTCATTCCTACTGACCATGCCACGAAACAAGCTAACTCCTTCAATATAGGTATGTGTGTATGTGTGTGTGTGTGTGTGTGTTTGTTTGTTTCGTGGCAATTAATTGAAGGACTTGTATGTGTATGTGTGTGTGTGTGTGTGTGTGTGTGTTTGTGTTTGTTTCGTGGCAATTAATTGAAGGACTTGTATGTGTGTGTGTGTGTGTGTGTGTGTTTGTGTGTGTGTTTGTTTCGTGGCAAGTAATTGAAGGACTTGTTTACATCCAATATTTTTACTACATCACAATGGCTACAATTGTTTTATATAATATTATTACTTGGTTCTAGGTTACCTATAATTGATTCGTATTAGTGTGATATAGATATACTTCACACACACATATCAACAAACAATTTATTTGAACAACGGCAAACAAACAACAAGATGATGGAACAACAACAACAACAACAACACAAGTGGCCTAAAAATAATCTTGTGGGGATCAACATTGAGATTTTTGGTGTCAAGATCAAAGCCTCGAATTCCCCCAACCCAACATCACTGGAGATTAAGTTGATCATTCGTAAACACAAGAGAGGACAATACCACACCTACCAACACACACTGGACACAACCTCGGGCACCTGGAGGAGAAGTACTGATGAAGACAACTATTTACACTACACCTTTCCCTGTGATGGTGGTCGTGGTGGTGGTGTTGGTGTTGGTGTTGGTGTTGTTGGTGGTGGTCGTGGTGTGTCTGGGGTTGGGGTTGGTGGTGGTGGTGTCTGTGGGGTTGGTTTTGGAGATGTCGATGGGGTAAGAGATGGTGGAAATAATAATAGTAGTAATGATGAAAATAATAATAATCATAATGAAATACTGTCTAATGATATCGATAGTAGAAATAATAATAATAATCTGGATACCACAACCAACAACAACAACAACAACAACAACAACAATAATAATAACAACAATAATGAAAACAGTAAACAAGGTATACTTCTCCAACTCGACCCCCTCCTCGTCAACACCAAATATCCGAGTGTGTTGAAATGTAAAGTGAAATTGGGCCACAAAACACTTTACACAATACACAGCCTCGTTAAAGTGGGTTCGGTTATTGATGTCACTTGTCCTCGTTGTCTTATACAGTATCGAGTTACTAGTGATGTTATTTCTACTACTGCTACTGGTGGTGGTGGTGATCAAGAAGAAGTGGCTAGCGAAGGAGAAAGTGGAGATTGTAATACAGGTGGTTCAGTTGTTATTCCTCATTCACCCTCTCATCCTGCCCCTCTCCCCCCTCTTCCATCTCCTCCTCATCCTTCCTCACTCCATTCTCTTCCATCCCCTCCTCATTACTCTCTCCATTCTCCTCCTTTCTCTTTCCCCCCTCTTCCCTCTCCTCCTTCTGCCTCTCACTCCTCGAATTTTTGTACAGAAGGTGTGGGTATTGTGTGTGAAGGGATGTTACAGGCAGCATTTCTGTGTGTTATAATTGTCATAAAGCCAGTTAGGTTTATTGTTAAAAAGTGGAAGAAAAATGGAAAAAATAATGAAAGTGAAAATGGTGATAATGAAAATGATGATGATAATGAAAGTGAAAATGGTGATAATGAAAATGATGATGATGATAATGAAGGTGAAAATGGTGATGATAATGAAGGTGAAAATGGTGATAATGAAAATGGTGATGATAACGAAATTTATAATGAAAATAATGATGATAACGAAAATGATAATGAAAATAATGATGATAATGAAAGTGAAAATGGTGATAATGAAAATAATGATGATAATGAAAGTGAAAATAATGATGATAATGAAAGTGAAAATGGTGATAATGAAAGTGAAAATGATGATGATAATGAAAGTGAAAATAATGATGATAATGAAAGTGAAAATGGTGATAATGAAAATAATAATGGTGATAATAAGAATATTTTTGGAGGAACAATGAAAGTGTCGGAATGTGGCGTAAATTTAACCTCATGGAAATCCTTTATTAAAACCATATTTACGAAAAAGCCTAATAGGAAAAATAATGGTGATAATAATGTTAATGGTGATAGTGAAAATGTTAATGATAATAATGAAAATGGTGATGGTGAAAATGTTAATGATAATAATAATGAAAATAATTATAATAATGAGAATGGTGATGGTGAAAATAATGATGAAAATAATAATGGTGATAATATCGAAAATTATAATGATAATAACGAACATGAAAATAATAATGGTGATAGTGAAAATAATGATGAAAATAATAATGGTGATAATATCGAAAATAAAAATGATAATAACGTAGGTGATAATAATAATGAAAATAATAATTAATAGAATTATAGTTGTTGATAATGACGTGGAAAATAATAATGAAAATGATAGTGATGATATATATTTTTTTTTTTTTATTGAATCAGAAAGGAGGAAGGAAAGATAATATAATAATAATAATAATAATAATAATAATAATAATATCATCCACCAACACTTTACTTCCATTGTAGTAAATATCTTGGTAATAAAGAACAACACATGTATGATTTTGCACCACCTCATAATAATAATAATAATAATAATAATAATAATAATAATAATAATAACCAACACTTTCCTTCCATCTTAGTAAATATTTTGGTAATAAAGAACAACACGTGTATGATTTTGCAGCACCTCATAATAATAATAATTGAGGGGGTTGAGTTGACGTAAAGTGTTGTTGTATGATTATATTTTGATATGATACTGATTTATTTGCACGATGGAAGGAAGGTGTTGGTGGTTATTGAAAGATGTGATGATGAGGTGTTAAAGTGATGATGGTCAACAGTCCTACAACACTTTCCAATGAGATAGCTTCGAAAAATGATCCGAAACTGTATATAGCTGTTAATTGGTCTCAGTAATATTGGTTCATAAGATTCACTCAAATGGCTCGATCACTTTTATTCACCAGGTTGCAGTACTTTTGACCATAACTGTACCATTAGGACAAGCTCATCCCAACATTTAATTACCATGATAATATCTATAAAATAATGCAAGGAATACTGTACAACATTTTTTGGTATCCACTTTCATTTGTTTGTGTGCTTACCAACCACTACCGACCATTGTGGAATCGACCCTTAATCCTTACACCTGCAGGATTTGATCTCTTTGGATTAAAACTTTTGATTACATGTAAACATACGAGTATAATATGTACTAAGTTTGTAAGTAATTTATTGGCTAAATAAAGAGATGGGAAAAGATTGTTATTTTGACGTTCATTACCATAACCACAAGTAACAAATGTATATTCTATAATACTACATATATAAATTATGACAAAACAACACAAAAGATGATATTATTAATTAAATATTTATTATCAAATATATGTTGTACATTATACATATATTATTATTATACGTATAAAAAGAGAAAGCATCCATGGTAAAAGTTATCTTGGTCACTATTATTATTTATGATGTCACATTTGAAGTGAGTTATAAATTAGTTTTGGAATGGATTGATTGTGGTGAAAGTTTGTTCTATGATTGTAAGTGGCTGTGATCCTCTCTCTCTCTCTCTCTCTCTCTCTCTCTCTCTCTCTCTCTCTCTTGGTTGATACATATGGAAAGCATTAATTAACTGATTGGTTAATACTCTTCCATACTCGGTTAATGTTGTGTATAGTGGTGTAAATATAGGATTAGCCAGGCTTAATTTATTAATTAACTTACACCTGGAATAAATAGATACTCCGACGTAAAATACACAACATAATTAATTTTGTAGTTCCCGCCCATCATTAGTATTATTGATTAAGTATGGGGTTAGTTTGTAATTAAATATTCATGTTAATTAAATATAGACGTTAAATAAAATCCCAATAAGTAGATAAACAGCAATCCCTAAATTTTACTGAATATTATAATTATGAAATGAAGAAGATAATTATGAACTGAGCTACTTTGATCATTCTTTTTAAATATTGTGTAAAAACTATAATACTGTGTTTGACATCTCGTGGGTAGCCTAGTAGTAGGAGAAGGAAAAAAACTTAATAGTCTTAGTTAATGCCTAGTTGTTGTTGTTGTTGTTGTTGAAGTTGCCAATATGTCTTTTTATTTATTTATTTTTTTCCTACGGTAAAGCTATTAAAAAAAAAAACTTATACTATCACGATTATAATTTATATCGGGTGAAATAAGTGTACAGGGATGCATAACGAAAAAACATACTATGATGAATTAATGTAGTAAACAATGGTAATGAATAACAGATGCATAGAAAAACAACATTTGGTAGTCTTGAATGAATTTAAATGTATATTGAAATGGTGGGTAATGAATAACAACAGATGCATGGGAACTACAAAATACAAACTATTATTACGAAACTTACAACAAAGGTGAAATAATAATAAAAAAAAATTAAACCGCAAAATAATAATGATTAACAGATGCATTGGAACTACAAAATACAAACTATTATTACAAAACTTACAACAGAGGTGCAATAATAATAATAAAAAATAAATAAATAAACCGCTAAACTAGCAACTAAAATTAAAATATAAGCATTTGTTGTTTCCCGCCAATAATTTCCCGCCAATAATAATTCGGCCATGTTGTTTTTTTGGGTCAGTCAGTCACCGGCAGTCATGGAGGAAGGACGTGGAGGGTGGTGTGTTTTAAGGCCATCCATCATTAACTTTAATATTAATTCGTGTTTTTGGTGAGTATTTAATTAGTTCGGACTTTGAATAATAATGCATATATATATACAGTACACCTTAGATATATAATTAATAAATACTTGTATACATCACTGTTATTGATTACTATTTAACGTTAAAAGGATATAATTATTTTATATATTTAATCTTATACGGAAGGAATACTGTACTACGTTATAAATGTGATAGTGTATTTATATATTGGGGTTAGTGCCTTAGTGGGGGTGCTGGTTTGGGGTTATTGGGGGGTGCTGGTTTGGGGTTAGTGGAGGGTGCGGGGGGTTGTAGGATAGTGGGGGGTTTGTTGGGCTTGGGGTTAGTAGGGGGTTCGGGGGGTTGTAGGATAGTGGGGAGGTGAGATGAGGTGGTTCAGGAGTTTGGGGGGGATGGGAGTGATAGTAGAGAGGGGGGAGGCACAATGGGGTAGGTCTAATAGGTGGGTGGTCTTGTGAGATGGGGTGTGTGGGGGGGGGGGGTTCTGGGTGGCGTATAGGTACAGTCGGCAGCATATATTCGCGTCCATCTCATGTACTTAATTTTGATATGACCAGATAGTTGCATTCTGAACCAGTTTTTATTCCAACAACAACATACGTAATTTACCATATGAGAACTATATCTGTCATCTCTCCATTAAAATTGTATTACAACATCACTATAACTAATACATACGCAGGTGGAAATGAAGCCAACTTATGCTGCCGACTGTACTTCCAAACTATTTTGTAAGAATAGTTTGGAAGGAATTAGTTGTTGCTCCAAATTTACCATCAACATTGTACTACCCATTCAATTAATTAAGGGGAGATTCTTGTGTTGGTGAATTGGAAGATCTTCGATTCCTCCAGACTATTATGTGTTGATTCCACAGTGGTATTGGTTTGTTAGCTTCCCAACCAACCACACTTGTAAGGCTTTATTATTTGAGGGTTGATTCCACAGTGGTATTGGTTTGTTAGCTTCCCAACCAACCACACTTGTAAGGCTTCATTATTTTCCAAAAGCTGAGTATCCACATTCACAAAATCTGTCCAACAGTTGGATAATAATGATCACTGTATAGTTTATTCACCAAATTCATTAAATAATTCACCCATAAGTCATTTAAACGGCTAATATTCTTTCGTTTGCATGCTTACAAACCAATACCAACCACTGTGGAATCGACCCTATACCTTTTGTTTTCATCTGTTGTTTTTTGTGCTGACCGTCCCACCTTTCAAACGCCTTCTTCCCCGGGTGCCATATGACCTCACTGTAGCGGCGCCTAATATATATCAATCAGTCAAACTCTCCCATCCAAAGTAAACATGAATCAATCTTCGAGTTAAGGGGGTGCGGGAATAGGGGGACAGGCTTGGGGTGGGTAGAAACCCTGTCCCCTATTCCCACACCCCTCTGACCCCCCCCCCCAAGCCTGTCCCCCTACTCCCACACCCCTCAAAAAACCCCGCACCCCCCTAAGCCTGTCCCCCTATTCCCGCACCCCCTTAATTTTATAGAGGGTGGTGGGTAAGGAAGGATTTGGTTGATGTGGAGGTCAGGGCAGGTGAGATGGAACTGGTAAATTAGGTTATTAGTATTGCTCTCTCGGGTATTTATCTAGACTATTGCCATTTTGTAGCAGTGTTGCCAGATCCGGCTAGGTCCCAGTATTTTGCTCCGGTCATTTCCTGGTACTTTACCACGGTTATTTCCCAGTAGTTTGCCCAGGTTAGGTCCCGGTAGTCTGCTGTGGTCTAGGATAGGTTAGGTCAGGTCAGGCTAATTTCAAAATGCCGAAGAAAATCCCATAGAAGAGAAGTGTCTTAGAATGTTATAAATTAGTGGGTAAAGAAGGAAAAAACGCGTAATAAAAAAATGGCAATAGAGTAGATATTTACCCCCTCGTTGGTGAATTGGAAGGTTTCTGATTCCTCCAAACTATGCCAGAAAACAGATGCCCTCAGTGATACAAATAGGGAATCGGTTTCGTGGCATAGTTTGGAGAAATCGGAGACTTTTTCAATTCACCAACAAGAATCTCCCCATAGGTTAACCCTGTGATATATACATTTTTATTTGTATATCACATTACAATTTATTTCATGCATATTGAAATTCCGTGTTTATTAAATTCTCTCGTCACTTGTCTGTTTTGTTTTCTACTGACTGTATGGAATGAATGTTTTTTTATGTACACTCGCGGTCAGAAGTTGTGTCCTGATCCCCTGGCAAAATGAATCGCAAACAGCCTAACTTTAAAGGTTCGAACAACGGTGCGTCTCCCTACAACACACATTTGTTCGAATCATCAAAGCTCGGCTAGTTGCGATTCATGGTGCCAAGAGATCAGGACACAACTTCTGACCGCGAGTGTACAGTACAGTAAACCTTCTTTGTACATTACGCACCCATACATAAACCCAGTGGTAGATAATAATCAGGGTTTACTGTACATGAATTCTTAGAGAAATGGTATTATAAAACACATCAACAATAACAACAATAATAGTGCAAAATAAACAAAACATTACTGTACTGAGTTTATTATTGGAAAAAAAAAATGGTATCATATTTTATAACACGTATTTTTCTTGCAGGTGTGGAAAAATGATGGTGAATTTCTCAACACTTCAATGACTGTCACCATCACTGCCTTGGTATTATGGTGTGTCACTACATCACCATCGAACACTATTATAGCGTAGAGGATTCCGTCTCCATCACTGCATTGATAGTATTTTGGTATGTCACTATAACACCATCAAACAACATCAAAGGGTAGAAGTTGCCATCACCATGACTACCATGATAGTATTATGAGGGTTCACTATATCACCATTAATTCTTCATGGTTACTGAGGGTCGATTCCACAGTGGTATTGGTTTGCAAGCTTCCCAACCAACCACACTTGTAAGGCTTCATTATTTATGGGTCGATTCCACAGTGGTATTGGTTTGTTAGCTTCCCAACCAACCACACTTGTAAGGCTTCATTATTTATGGGTCGATTCCACAGTGGTATTGGTTTGTAAGCTTCCCAACCAACCACACTTGTAAGGCTTCATTATTTTCCAAAAGCTGAATATCCACATTCACAAAATCTATCCAACAGTAAGATAATAATGATCACTGCATAGTTTACTCACCAAATTAATTAAATAATTCACCCATAAGTCATTTAAACGGCTAAGATTCTTTCGTTTGCGTGCTTACAAACCAGTACCAACCACTGTGGAATAGACCCTTAAGTCCTGTCAATTATTTTGTTTGTCTGTCTGTCATTCCTCCAAACTATTACCACAAAACAACAGATCCCCTAATTGTACCTCAGTTTTCTGGTACAGTATAGTTAGGAGGAATTAGTAGCCTTCCAATTTACCAAGAGAATATCCCCTTAAAACAGAAATCCCTGAAGGGGGTAATAGAGTGTTGATAAATTCAGACCATGTTGTTATTCCTCCAAACTATTCCAGGAAACAACAGGCCAACACCATTAATTTTGTTTGTCTGGTTCTGTTTGTTTCCTGGCATACTTTGGAGGAATCAAGGGGCACTCCAATGTACCAAAAGTATACCATTCCCTTAAGGGGGTGTGGGAGTAGGGGGGACAGGCTTGGGGGGGGGGGGTAGTAAGCCTGTCCCCTATTCCTGCACCCCTCTAACCCCCCCCCCCCCCAAGCCTGTCCCCCTACTCCCGCACCCCCCAAGCCTGTCCCCCTACTCCCGCACCCCCCAAGCCTGTCCCCCTACTCCCGCCCCCCACAAAACCCCCCCAAGCCTGTCCCCCTACTCCCTTTTAAGGTGGTAATTCACTTTTGTTACATTGGAGTGCCATGATTCCTCCAAAATATGCCAGGAAACGGGACCAGATGAACAAAAATAATGGTGTTCTGTTGCTTGGAATAATTTGTAGGAATCAGTTGCTCCAGATTTAACAACATTGAACTTCCCCCTTAATGCATATGGTTATGTTGGTAAATTATTAATTGCATAGGAAAAAAGTTAATGCCGTTATTTTTTGTAGATAATAATGTAGTGCATGATTTATAAGAGAAAAAATAATAGGATTTTATAAGAGAAAATTAGTCACGTAGGATTTTATAGAAAAATTCATACTGCAATGTATGATTTTATTAGAGAAAAAAATAATAGTGTATGATTTTATAAGAGATAAAGATAATCATGTATAGGATCATTAAGATAAATTAATGATGTACCAGGTAGTGTATGATTTTATAAGAGAAAAAGTTAATGTTAATTATTATCTTACAGGCTGTGACCAAGACAACACAAGATATTTAATTGATTACAAAACTCAGACTTCAATCTTCACCTCATATTACTTTGGTCAGTATTATGAGTTCACTAGTTGGATATTGGTTAATTATTGGTAAATTTGGAGCTATATACCACCAATAATGTTGTACTAGTATACCGTACCCTTAAGGGACTAAATGGGGAAACAGCTTAATTGTCTCTTACTTGAAAATGTTAATTGTTTAATCTTAGTTTAAGATTCTCACACTTCCTTTTCTCAACATGGGGAGGCATTGTGATGGATAAAATAGCAAGAAATAATTCACAATCGCATCGGACAGATTTGTTTAAAGTTGTCAAATAGTCAGGTAGAATCAGAGTAATATAGTAAATCTGATAACTCAGGGTGGTATTATTAAATAACGGCTACAATAAAAAAAAAAAAAAAGTACTCATCACCCAGTTTCTATTTGTTTTGTTTTTTTGCAATACAAATAGTCGCACCAAGAGCCTTTTCATCAAAGAGTAAATTTAATAATACCACCCCATTGTGATACTAAAGAGGAGGCTTGCAAGGTAGCTAACTCCTCCAAACTATGCCATACAACCAGACTCCTTCACAACACACAATGAGAGTCTGTTTAGTGGTACAGTCTGGAGGAGTTAGTTAGCTTACCCTCCTGTTTGTTTATAGAATACTCAAGTAACTTTTCTCTATTTTCAGATTGCCACTGATGGACTCAAAAGATGTAACAACAAGGAAGAGAAATAAAATAAAGATTTTAAAGAAAAACAGACAACCTGGGAAGAATTTATTATCTGTTAATAAATAATAACATATTATAAAATGTTATTCTCCCACTATACTGATCTTTATGATACTTCACAGTGTCTCCCCTGCAAGACAAAATATTTTCAAGAACACATTATTATGCAATTAGTTGTGGTACAGTAAACCCTCTTTGTTCACTACACAGACCCATATGATACTCTGAATTATCCCCCCTTACAAAACAAAATATTCTCACAACTCTGCCTTTCATTCTCCCAAGATGGTCAGTGTATTGGTGGTAAATCTGGAGCAATTAATTTCCCTAAAGTATGTCTGGAAACGGGACCAGATGAAAAAAAAAAAAAAGTTTGGAGACGATCCAGATTTACCACCAACACACCGACTACCTTTCATTGTTTTTAAAGCCAGGAGATGAATTGGGAATAAGAAGTATGGTAATAACTTTTTAAGGGAAATTGGAGGGCTACTAATTCCTGCAAACTGAAGAATCCCCCCCATATTATAGTAGGGGATGTTGTTGTGTTTCAGAGTAGAGTTTGGAGGGCTACATCGACTCCAGTTTGTCCACAATAACAAATTACTGGAGCAACCGATTCCCCAAAAACTATTCCAAGCAACAACAGGACACCAATATTTTCATTAATCTGGTCCTACAGTTTCCTGGCATACCTTAAAAGGAATCACGGCACTCTAAATTTACCCAAAGTGTATTACTACCCACCCCATAAAATACTGAATGGACTGCAATAGCCCCTCAATATAATATAACATGCATTTACAGTCCTTGTTTTTCCAATTAATGATGATAAAAGTTGCAGTGGAGTGGAGGTTGTAGTATTGGTGGTGATTCTAGGAGTGGTCCTGTTGTGATGATCCAACATAACTGCAAAATAATATACTGTACTATAGACATAAATAAAATGAAAAATATAATGTGCTAAATAGGGTAATCTTATTATGATACTGTCATAATAAAAGTGGTATTGTAATGTCTTCTTTTGCACTATGTTGTTGATGTTGTTATGGGTGTGTGTTGTATTGTTTTCTATGAAATGTTGTACAATAGATATAAACCTTCTGGATAATGATAACACGGATTCATAGACAATGCTATAATACACATCCATAACAACAAACACTGCAACTACTGTCATAATAATATTGAAGACAGTAATAACAACAACTAACCTTAGGATCCAAGTAGGATTTTCTCGAGGCCAATGATTGGACCTTCAGAAATGAGTGAGACGATCACCGCGATGATCCCCGATATAAATAGCATCCCACACGTCTGAATGAACTGGAAGGAGGACCATATTGTATCGTTATCATCCTTGTTTTGAACTGTTGTTGGTGTACAGTAAACCCTCAATATTATCCACTACTGGGTTTATATATGGGTGTGTAATGTACAAAGAAGGTTTACTGTACACACATTCATTACAAATAAACAATCCGTGCAATATCCACCTATAACAACAACAACAGCGCAAAACAAACATGGCATTACTGTAATACAAGTATATATGAATCATTGACTTGACCTGGTTGAAATAATTAAGGGGGTGTGGGAATAGGGGGACAGGCTTGAGGGAGGGGGGGGTTGGGGGGGTGAGGGAGTAGGGGGGTGCAGGAATAGGGGACAGGATTTCTACCCCCTCCCCACCAAGCCTGTCCCCCTATTCCCACACCTCTCAAGCCTGTCCCCCTACTCCTACACCCCCTTAACACATAAAGTAATCATAATAATAATAATACATATATTTTATTAACTGACCTGGTTAAGATGGTTGAAATACATTGGTGTGTAGATAACACCGACATATAACGACTGAACCACAAAGGCAACGAGGTACATGCTGAAGGTAAGACGACTCAGAGGCTGCCAACTCGGATGTGCTAAGAAAGTGTTGATGGGACCTGTAACACACAATGATATAGGGTTGATTCCACTGTAGTTGGTATTGGTTTGTAAGCACGCAAACGAAAGAATTTTAGCCGTGTAAATGACTTTTGGGTGAATTATTTAATGAATTTGGTGAGTAAACTATGCAGTGATCATCATTATCTAACTGTTTTAATAGATTTTGGAAATTAATGAAGCCTTACGAGTGTGGTTGGTTGGGAAGCTAACCAACAAATACCACTGTGGAATCTACCCATAATCTTTAGGGGATTGTAATGTGTCTGGTCCACTGGAGTGCCTTAATTCCTCCAAAATATGCCAGGAAACAGAACCAAATGAACAGTAATAATAATAATGGTGTTCTGTTGTTTGAAATAGTTAGGAAGAATTTCCAAATTTACCACCAACTTTGTATTATCCACTTAAGAAGGTTATACAGTGTTGGTGATAAATCTGGAGCAACTGATTCATCTAAATTATTCCAAGCAACAATAGATTACATGATTCAATAGTAGTAATCACCTCCATAGCCTTTATTCCAAGCAACAAAAGATTACATGAGTCAATAGTAGTACTGTACTCACCTCTGTAGCCTTTATTCCAAGCAACAATAGATTACATGAGTGAATAATAGTACTCACCTCCGTAGCCTTTATGACAGGCCACAATGACCCAAAGGAGAGCAATACCCCAAGCCATTCTACCGAGGACCTCGAATGTGATGCCAACGCCTAGTGTGATTGGCTTGTAGTTAACCAATGTGTTGTAGTCGGCTATACCATACACCACCAACAGTGCTAGTGTGGCTGCTACTAACCATCCCACCACTGCCTGCCACTGATGTAAGGGGGTAAGTAACCTTCTTTGTACTATTATCAAAGACAAAACTCGTGTCGCTGTCTTGTACAAAAATGTAATATAACTTGTGAAACATGATGAAAACCCCAACCATAGTAATGTTTAGGCCCAGTATGTTTATAGTCCTCTACCATATATTTTTTCATCAGAATTCCCGCACCACCCAAGCCTGTCCCCCTATTCCCGCACCCCCCAAGCCTGTCCCCCTATTCCCGCACCCCCTTAATCATTGTTTTCCTCTACATACCATCTTCAACTTGAGGTGCCTGTCCTTATAATGATGAAGAAACATTCCTCCCCACATCCCCACTAGATAGACACCAGCACGACACCAAGGCTTTCCATACACGTCCACATAGGCCTTGGGTTCAACTGCCGGGTGGCTGGGAAAGTAAAGAAAGTTGTGTGTCAAACTGTGTACAATACTTTTCGATATACAATAAATAAATACTTGTATCCACCACCACTTTATAATACACTCATTTGAAGACCACCCAATGTTTTCCCAGGCTTGTGTTATTCATTACCCACCACATTATTTTACATTCAATGAAGACCACCAACAGATTCATTACTGACAAACAAACAGTGAAATACACACCCAAAACACAAACAAGGGATTACTGTACTGTCATCAATTATTATTTTCCTTCCTATTAATCATCAAAATTTTTTATTACTCACTCGAACACCAGAGTTCCAGGGATGGAGTAGACACCCATGATGATCATTGGAATCATCATGGCGATTATTGTGACCACACCCATCCAAATCATTCCTGCCAAAAGAATTATGGTATGTTGTAGTATGGTATAGTAGATGGTATAGTAGTATGGTATAGTAGACCCTTAATATACAATGAATGAATATTAGTATTAACTAAATCATTTTACACTCAAGTCACTGATTAAAAACCACCTATGTACTGTTTTCTGAGGCTTGTGTGACTCAGTCCACTACCCCATTACCTTCTTACAAACTCATCTTACCAATCTTGGGTTTGTAAAGTAGTGGTATGAGTACAAGTGGTGCCACCAAGTACAGCTGTAGATCAACACACACATACCAACACTGTGGTAGACACTGTAAGGAGAGAGATAGAGTAAACCTTAAACACACACTGGACGGATCTACAGTCTCAACCCTCGATGTAAGGGACTCCATATTCTACCTGACATACAAACAAACAGGATCATTTATCATATCCACACTAGCCTACTTGAAACAGAATTTTGCCTGCTGGGTGATTACAAAATGTGGTAGAACAAGAGACATTTTAAAGAAGGGGACATTTTCAAGTAATGGACAAGTTGATTCCTCATTTAGTCCCATAAAGTTAGGTTTGAGTGTCCTGTATATCAATATTCCTTTATAAGTAATAATCAAATTACCGGTAAAATGAAATAATATAAATCACTATACTTACCAATTTCATAATATTAGGAAGGTTACTGGGAAAAGTGGAGAAGTGAAAGCCTTTCTTAGTTACAAATTACAATGAAATAATAATATAAATCACTATACTTACTATTTTCATAATATTAGGAAGGTTGCTGATGTACAATATGTCATGCCACCAATATTCCCTACACACGTCAACAACGGACCTCTCCACCTGGCCAGCTTCGGGTCCAACAAGGGCGAACCTGGCGATGGTGGCGGTGGCAGCCCCGGTGAGAAGAATGGGTGGTGTCAGTCTGCCAACACAAGTAACTTATTAACCTCTAAATTATGCCAACCGAGTACTATAATAATCCCTCAGGACTGCATTAATCCCTATAGTCTGCCAACACAGTATCAAATTAATCCCTATAATCTGCCGACACAGTATCTAATTAATCCCTAATCTCTGCCAACACAGTATCAAATTAATCCCTAATCTCTGCCAACACAGTATCAAATTAATCCCTATAATCTGCCAACACAGTACCAAATTAATCCCTAATCTCTGCCAACACAGTATCAAATTAATCCCTATTCTCTGCCAGCAAAGGGTACTGTATTAAGGTGGTAATTCATTTTTGTTACATTGGAGTGCCTTCATTCCTCCAAAGTATACCAGGAAAGCAGAACCAGAAGAGCAAAAATAATGGTGGTGTTCTGTTGCTTGGAATAGTTTGGAGGATTCAGTTGCTCCAGATTAACCAACACAAAATTTCCCCCCTTAACATATAATGGTATCCTGTTGCTTGGAATATTTTGGAGGAATTAATTGCTACATATTTACCACCAACAACACTGTACTATAATATATGCCCTTCACTCCACACACACACACACACACACACACACACACACACACACACACACACATATACACACACACACACACACACACATACATATACACACACACACACACACACACACACACACACACACACTCACACACACACACACACACACACACACACACACACACACACATACATATACACACACACACACACACACACACACACACATACTCACACACACACACCCTAACTTACCTTACATAGCGGTGAATATAGTACTTGAGCCAGTTGATCTTGTTAGCCCTTTTATATTCCTTTAAGACTCCATACGTGACCAACAGACCACTCATGAGGAAGAAAGAATCCACACTGAAGTTGCCACCCATTATAGTCTGTTCGAACACATTGTCTGTTAACTGAAAAAATAAATATAATAGTCTATTGTCTGTTAGCTGAAAAAATAAATATTATAGTTTATTGTCTGTTAGCTGAAAAAATATATATATAGTCTGTTGTTTGTTAGCTGAAAAAATAAATATAATACTCTATTGTCTGTTAGCTGAAAAAATAAATATTATAGTTAAGGGATAGTACAGACATTAGGAAGAAAGAGTCCACACTGAGGTTGCCTTGTATTATAAAGTAGGCTAGTCTGTTCCACCACATTGTCTGTTAATTACAAAAATACATTGGTGGTTAAGGAGATAGTGCACGCCTTCATACGCATGCACACACACATACACACACACACACGCATCCTCAGGGGCTCTGGGCTGCTCGGCCAGACAACTTGAGGAACTTCAACAACAACAACAACAACAGTGTAAAATGAGGGATTATTGTTACACACTCGTGTAATCAACAGTACAAAACAAGGGATTACAGTAACACACACACCCATAATAATAGACAGTGTTTTGGGTATTGATATCAGCACTTTACTGTACCTGAGTAGCATATGCCAGGTTGACGGTGGCTCTGAAGTCAATGAAGTAACTGTGTCCCCAAACCACCCAAATCATTGACATCGCTCTGAAAATTGTAAAAAAAATATAAACTCATTGAAGACCACCAAATGTATTCCAAAGGCTTCTGTTATTCATTACCATACAGACAAAGTGATTTACTGAGCCTGTGTTAAAAGGATAATGATAAATATATTAATCTTATCTCTCTCTCTCCGTCACTCTCTCTCTCTCTCTCTCTCTCTCTCCCTCTCTCTCTCTCCCTCTCTCTCTCTCTCTCTTTTTAGGCCTACTGTCATGCAATGGTGTTATTTCTTTACCTGGAACAGAAATAAATGAAAATAAACATTACACTAAACCCTCAATTTATGGGATATCTGATTTAAGAGACTTCCTATTTTACCTGACAAACAGATAGGACCAAATAAAAATATCCTCTGCTTAAAAAATCTATTTGCTAGGATGTGTTTATGATTATTTCTCGTTGTTTTTCTTTACTTTGTCCATCACATTCTTTAAAAATCTATTTGCTAGGATGTGTTTATGATTATTTCTCTTTGTTTTTCTCTACTTTATCCATCACATTCTTAAAAAATCTATTTGCTAGGATGTGTTTATGATTATTTCTCGTTGTTTTTCTCTACTTTATCCATCACATTCTTTAAAAAATCTATTTGCTAGGGATGTGTTTATGATTATTTCTCGTTTATTTTTCTTTACTTTGTCCATCACATTAACTTTATAACGTGGTAAAACAATGTATATAATTAACTTAGGAACATTTTCAAGCACCGACAATGTATGTAACCTAAACTGGGGTAACCTTCCCAATTCTACCCTATAATTAATTCCTTTGGGGACAAACCTCATGTTTTATAGGACTTACTTGGACAATCTTCTGGAACTACTGTATGTTAGTAATAGGATACACACACCAACTTCCTTTTGTTTCATATGAAGGCAAAGAAATATTTTTTTTATGTTTGTTGTTTGGGATGACATGTCATAAATTTTTTTACAGTAATGTGCAACAGAAATAATAATAATAATAATAATTGAAAATACTGTAATTGTGAGGTATAATCTGACCCCATATATAATTTTTACAAATATAACTCCAACTAATATACTGTACAGGACAATAGTGTAAAATAAGAGGTAAAATTATTGTACAGTTTAAGGGAAGGTATTATTGTTGGTGAATTGGAAGGTCTCTGTTTCCTCCACACAATGCCATGTAACAGATCCACTATTACAGTCAGTAGTACTATTGAGGGTAGAGTCTGTTTCCTGGTACCATATACAGTAGTTTGGAGGAATAATATACCTTCCAATTCACCTATTGAGGGTAGAGTCTGTTTCCTGGTACCATACAGTTTGGAGGAATAATATACCTTCCAATTCACCTATTGAGTGTAGAGTCTGTTTCCTGGTACCATATAGTTTTGAGGAATAATATACCTTCCAATTCACCAACTAAAGAACCTCTCCTTAATTAATAACACCTACCTGATGCCATGTAAACAAGAGATAACATGGGGACCTTCCTTCAAGTTGATGTGGAAGATTTTGTTGAGGTTCATAGAGACAGAAAACACCAATAGGAAACGAAGAGGCCCTGAGAGAGTGGGGAGAGAATTAGTTAAGAGTGAAGTACAGTACAGTGTTGGTAAATCTGGAGCAAATGATTCCTCCAAACTATTCCAAGCAACAGGCAACCATTATTTTTGTTCATCTGGTCCTGTTGTTTCCTGGCAGTATACTTTGGAGGAATCAAGGCACTCCAATGTAACAATAGTGAATTACCACCTTAAGGGATGGTACAGTAATATACTTTTAGCACATCAGAGTGCTTCGATTTTTCCACAGTATGAAAGGAAACAACACGACCAGATTAACAAAAATAACACACTAAAAGTATACCTTCTATCCCCTTACTGTATTTAAGGGGGGAAGTTTTGTGTTGGTAAATCTGGAGCAACTGAATCCTCCAAGCTAATTCCAAGCAACAGAACACCATTATTTTTGCTCTTCTGGTCCTGTTTCCTAGCATACTTTGGAGGAATCAAGGCACTCCAAAGTAACAAAAAAGAATTACCACCTTAAAAGTCACCAACCTACCAACCAACATACCTTTCCGAAGTTGCTGTTTATTGTAGAAATTAATGTAGACATCAGCAATGGTAGCAAAGAGAAGGACAGACCCAATGATACCAAGGAACACACTGTAGGTAAACAATAATATTTTAACATATAAAAACTTTTCACAATACAATTCTACTTCAATATGTAAGCCACAAATGTACTGCTGTGTATTAAGAATTAATGTACAGTCACGAGCACTAATAAGTATACAGCTTTGGTTGAAGCTTTGAACAGTCCAATTCACCAACGAACTAATTCCAATGGAGATCTTATTGTGCATTTATTTACTGTCTCTAGGTATTCGAAGCACACCTGTCTACTTATTAGTGCTCGTGACTGTACAGTATTAAATTTATGACATATATCCTTTTAACACAGGCACAGTAAATCACTTAAACATTATAGTAGACCCTTGATAATTAAACTTATCCCATAATATCCTTATAAAACAGGCTCAGTAAATCACTTACAGTACATATACCTGTACAGTATTCCCTTGATATGAGATGATTAAATTTTTCACATATATTCTTTTAACACAGGCTCAGTAAATCCTTTATAATGAATAAATACTAACCTGGGAATTGATTGATTGAATTTATTTAGCAAGAGTGACATACAGGACAGAGGAATCATACAGTGCACAAACTTGTAATAACCAACCAGACCCACATGATCACCCCCACAAGGATAACCTACAAAAGTTAAATATATAACTTATTTCCAGTAGGGTCCTTCAATGAGTGTAAAATGAAAAGGTGATGATGGATACAAGTATTTATTTATTCACTGTTGTATATCCAGGGTGTAGAGTAATATTTTTGGGCTCTCTATACTCAGTAGCCCCTTTCCTTTTTTCTTAGTTGTTGTAGTCTCTCTTCAGTACTCCCCAGGTATTTTGTGTGGATCCATCTATTGATGTGTCTGCACCCTGTTGGGAGGCTATGACAGCTTCTATAATAATAATAATAATAATAATAATACTCACATGAACACAACATCGCCTGCATTCAGCCACTTTATCTCATCTTTGGTATGGCAGTCGACGGTCAGGTCAGAAGAGTAGTTTCCCAGCACTGCCTCTATGCTGACCTGGGCAAAAGAGAAGTTAAAGGGAGAGTACATTATACATTGTTGGTGGTAAATCTGGAGCATCTGATTCCTCCAAACTATTTCAAGCAACAACAACAAACCACCATCTTCAAAACAATACCCAGTAAACAATACCATACACAAATATTATCATCTCTTACATCCTGCCCAACACAAACCAGTCTCCAGAAACATATCCATACTTAAATCACTCACTAATTCATCCAAACACTCCAGAACAACACCCAGCTGCATACACCACCTCCTGACATCCACCCATCTGCATCCTCCCTTCCCCGTGAGGACAGAATCCACCTGGCCAGGCTGCAATGTGGCCACCACCCGGCCCTTCTGACATATCAGAAGAAGCTGGATGGTACTCCCTGGTCCAGTAAGCTATGGTCCCATTTCCCTGGGATGTGCTTAGGTAGCCCAGGCATATAGGGACATACAGCCACTCCTTTATTTCAATTTGTTTTTTCACTGTGACCAGAATGTACCTGGGGTCTGTGGGGCAGGAGGCCATTCTGACCCGGGAGAACAACAACAACAACAATAGGCCACCATTATTTTTGCCAATGTGGTCCGGTTGTTTCGTGGCATATTTTGGAGGAATCAAGAGGCTTCAATGTACTAAAAGTATATGATAATCCTCTTAAATTATCCTCACAGCTTCTCACTCACCAGGAGATCAGAAGGTGTGCAAGAGGAGGGCATACAGGTACCATAGGAGACCAAAGGTAAAGGAGAGACAGAGTGGAGACTTCCCATCCTTGCCTGGTGTCTTTCTTGTATGTTATGTTGCAAATCTTGTACTGCTTGTTGTTGTTGCAGTGTTGTGGTGGCTCCCTCGTTATTTCTGTGTGTATTTGGAGTTTGATAATTATGTGTAAAGTAGTAATCTTTTCAACGTATATATGTATAGATATTTACCGACCTTAAACATATAGGTAATCAATTACTATAGGCCTATACTGTACAATGACTAGAGTATACAGAAATGCCTTGTTTTTCACTGTTGTTGTTGTTGTTACGGGTGTGTACTGTACTGTTTGTTTGTAATGAATCTGTATACAGTAAACCCTCTTTGTATATTACACACACATACATACATACACCCAGTGGTGAAAAATAATGAAGGTTTACTGTACACAGATTCATTACAAACAGTACAATACACACCCATAACAATAACAAAGCAAAATAAGGCATTACTTTATATTAAATTAACCTCTTTCGTCTTCCTTCTCCTCTTTCTCTTTTCTTTCTATCATCTTCTCCTCTTTCTCCCACCTTGGTTATTTGCCAATGAAGCAGAAAACATCAAAGAAGAATGATAAAATTTGAAAAAGAAAGAACGAAAATATGTAATTAAGAAAGAGTCTGACTGAAAGAATAAAGAAAGAGAACATGAACTCCAGTTGTACAGATTCAGGGTGCTATTATGAAACTATATATATCTTCGAGGAAAAAGCTCTTTGTTGCTCAATTCGTGTTGTATTACAGTATTTAGTAATACGAGTTGAATGACGAAGAGCATTATCCTTGAAGAAATGTTTAATATCACCCTCAAACTTGCACACACACACACACACACACATAATAAATTACCAGAAGAAGTGGTGTGTGTCAAAAAAACATACATAACTTTAAAGAAAAATATGATAATTGTGTTTTAAAATACGGGACATTACGAGCTTGACTCAATCCTGTAAAGATACAAATAGGTAAGAAAACACACACACACACACACACACACACACACGCACACACACACACACACACCACACACACACACGCGCACACACACACCTGTACTTAACGAGGCAGTAGCGACCTCTGAAGTGTACATCTAGCACTGGGTCTTCAATTGTAGTGTTGACCAGTATACGTGTACATTCCTCCATTACACCCCATGTTAATATATTACCATACATTATACCATCAGGAACCTTACCCCAAGAGTCTGGTACTGGAGATCAAAACAAATGGAAGATTATTATTCACTAGACTCTTATTGCTAGATGAGTGAAGTTAGTACTATCATTTTACACAGGCTCAGTATATCACTTACTTAAATATACACAATCTATATCTATAAAAAGAGAGGCGTCTGTTTGTCTGTGTGCATTTTTCTCCCAAAGCAAAAGAAATAGACCGTACAAATCATATATATTCTGAAAGGAAAAGTTTTAGGTACGGTACATAAGAACTTCACATATCGAAGATTACAATACCATCTTTTGGAATGACTATTAATAAGAGCCAAGGTCAAACCATGATATCTATAGGGCTTGATCTCTCTGAATATCCAGCCTTCACACATGGGCAGCTCTATGTTGCACTTTCACGTGTTGGAAATGCAGAGAACATCTATATATTGACTCCAAACCAGAAGACAACAAATTTTTGAGGGTGAAAGTTTGACCACAACACAGAACAGTTTATGCTGTTTATGTTTTATACAGGTTTTTTCAGTACATCCTTTACCCGCCACACTACGACATCAGCTTACAAAAACAAAACTTAAGAAAAGAAAGAAAACTCTGCAGGTAAAGGATTGAGCAAAAAACCCTGTAGGTTAACCATGCTGAAATACACAAAAAAAAAACACTTGAAAATTGATTGTTGTTACTCTTCCTTCTGGCACTGTACCTAATCACTTCAAGTTTGGTTGGACCAGTGAAGTGGGCCGGATACAGCTAGTCACCTATATAGTACAGTAGGCCCTTGATATAATTTGATTAAATCTATTACTATTCTTTCAACACAGGCTCAGTAAATTACTTAGTGTGTATGGTAATTCATTGTATACAGTCGGAGAATTCTCTAACTGTTCATCACTGAAAAGGAAACTGTTTGGAAATACACCATTATGTCTGCCATTGAGGATATTTTTCACTTAAACATTAAGTTTGTTTTTCTCTCCTTGACTTTTCATCTCAATTTAGATCCAAGAGGCAATGAGGTTCCTCCCTGTGCACTGATGATGATGGCAAGGAGTTTGTAGTCTGTCACCACCCTAAGGAAGGATGAAAGAAAGGAGCAACAGATACACTGACAGATGGACAGAGAAAGGTGTACAAATAATAATCTACCCCAAATCCATCTTACATACACTTGAGTGGCCATAAGGATGATCCCTCCTGTGCAATGACAAGGGCCAAAAGTTTATAGTCGGTGACCACCCTAAGGAAGGCGTCCACATCGCTGCGGCACTGTGCATTCTCCACGATGATGGGGTCGGTGGACGGAAGGTAGGTTCCAAGAATATCGCCCCAGCTCCTCTCTCTGCTGTGGATAATAATGTAACGGGAATTAAGGGGGTAGTAGTATAGTGTTGGTGATAAATATGAAGCAACTGATTTCCGATGTCTCCAACTCCTCTCTCTGCTGTGGATAATTATGTATTGGGAATTAAGGGGGTAGTAGTATAGTGTTGGTGATAAATATGAAGCAACTGATTTCCGATGTCTCCAACTCCTCTCTCTGCTGCGGATAATTTTGTACCTGTGGTATTTTCGGCAGTGTTAACAGACAGTAGTAGTAATGCCTCGTTTGTTTTGCACTGTTGTTATAAATGAGTGTGTATTTCACTGTTTGTAATGAATCCATGTAATGTAAACCCTCATTATCCACTGGTTTTATGTGTGTATAATGTACACAGAGGGTTTACTGTACACAGATTCATTATAAAAGTGCAATAGGCACCCATAACAATTAACAACAGTGTAAAATAACAAGGGATTACTGTATAATATGTGTGTATAATGTATAAAGTGGGTTTACTGTACTGTAGGCTATACAGATTCATAACAAACAAACAGTGCAACAAACAATGCAATACACATCCCTAACACCAACAAACAATGCAATACACATCCCTAACACCAACAAACAATGCAATACACATCCCTAACACCAACAAACAATGCAATACACATCCCTAACACCAACAAACAATGCAATACACATCCCTAACACCAACAAACAATGCAATACACATCCCTAACACCAACAAACAATGCAATACACATCCCTAACACCAACAAACAATGCAATACACATCCATAACACCAACAAACAATGCAATACACATCCATAACACCAACAAACAATGCAATACAAACAAGGCATTACTGTAACTAAAATACAAACAACATACATATACCAGGCCTTCATCTCCACCTCACATTGCACACCCTCCCAAACGTAGAACTCCCCCCCCGCCCCCTCCCCCTCCCCACCACACACACACACACACACACTCCACACTCCAACCCCCTAAACCCTAAACTAAAATAATAAAATACAAACTTTTTAACATTGCCTTGTTTGTGAAGTAGTCGTGTAGGTAGCCCAGGACTTTTGAAATTATCTAGTGGTGTCCATATGAAGGGATCTGAGTTTGACCATACATCCCCATCGTTATTATTATGCTCTGCCTCCACCACAACCACTACTACCAATGCCACCACCACTACTATCACCTCCTTCCACCGCCACCACCACCACCCTGCCATCATTCCTCTGCCACACACAAAAACACACTTCCTATTTGTTGTGTGTGAGAGAGAGAGAGAGAGAGAGAGAGAGAGAGAGAGAGAGAGAGAGAGAGAGAGAGAGAGAGAGAGAGAGAGAGAGAGAGTGTGTATGTGTGTGTGTTAGTGTTGTTTTAATCACTTGTTTGTCATCCAGTCCAGTGCAGTACAACCACAAACTTCAACAACCACAACCACCAGTAAAAACCTAGCTTGAAATACAATGAAGGAATTAATTAGAGATACCACCAACTCTGTAACTTAGGTACTTTTTCTACAACTTCAACAACAACAACCACAACCACCAAAAACGTAGCTTGGAATACAATGAAGGAATTAATTAGAGATACCACCAACACTGTAGGTACTTCTTCTACAACTTCAACAACCACAACCACCAGTAAAAACCTTGCTTGGAATACAATGAAGGAATTAATTAGATTTACCACCAACACTGTAGGTACTTCTTCTACAACTTCAACAACCACAACCACAACCAGCAAAAACGTAGCTTAGAATACTATGAAGGAATTAATTAGATTTACAACCACCAACACTGTACTACTTCTTCTGACCACCTTAAGAGAATACTTGTACTTTGTCATGATCTTTCACCTACTCGTTAATTAAGAGGGTAATTCACTTTAGGTTGGTACATTGGAGTGCCTTGATTCCTCCAAAGTATGCCACGAAACAACAGGACCAGCAGATGAACAAAAATAATGGTGTTCTGTTGTTGTTGTTGCTTGGAATAGTTTGGAGGAATCAGTTGCTCCAGATTTACCAACACTGTACTTCCCCCTTAACTCCTGGCATGATAAGATAAATTTTGTTGTCATCTTATTAGTGAAGTGAGAGAGGGAGAGGGAGGGAGAGAGGGAGGGAGAGGGAGAGGGAGGGAGAGAGGGAGAGGGAAGGGAGAGGGAGTGGGAGAGAGCACTAAAACATTGACTGATAACAATATACTTTACTGATAAATACGCATTTTTACCCACAAATTAAAATAATGGAACTTCAAATTAAAATAACGGGAAATATTTATTGATGCTCTCTATCATTACACACACACACACACCACTTACACACACATTACTTACACACACACACACATACCACTTACACATATATTACACACACACAGACACATCATTTACACACACATTACACACACACAGACACATCATTTACACACACATTACTTACACTATGTATTATACACATAACTTACACACACATACCACTTACACATATATTACACACACACACACACATACCACTTACACATATATTACACACACACATACCACTTACACATATATTACACACACACACACACACACATGTCCATCCCTAAATCCTGATACTCTGTGGTCACTAAATTTCCACCTGTAGAGAATAATTATGCCTTTTTTTTAACATATTACACACTGACAATAACATTCACCTGTCAACAACATGCCGCCATCTTGGAATTTGGTTTGTTTACATGGTGGGGTGTACAGCTTTCAAATCATAAACTTTAATATTTTAATTTTTATTTCATTTATTAACAAACTAGTACACTATAATATTCGATCTCCGTTCAATGTGATATAACTCTTATTATTTTCATCTTTTTTTTTTGGTTCATCCTATAATATCATCTAAATTAATCACGATAGTATATACATTTTTCAAAACATTCCTAAAATTTTTCAAAGCATAATAATCAGCAGGAAATTACATATCCAAGACTATTGTTTACCCCGTGATTATTATTAATGAAATTCCATACAGCCGGCCATATATATACACGCAGATCTAGCCTGTCCTGCCGTCTGCCGATGAAAAGGGTTCATTACACACACACACACACTGTTACACACACACACACACACACACTGTTACACACACACACACACATATATACACTGTTACACACACACACACACACACACACACATATACACTGTTACATACACACACACACACACACAAAATACACTGCTACACACGCAAACACACACACACACACACAGGCCACCTCAATATATGGCCTCATGAAAATAAAAACTATATACTGATCGGATCATTGAAGGGGGAAGGAAGTACAGTGTGGTTGGTAAATCTGCTGGAGTCAATGATACCTCCAAACTATTCCAAGCAACAGCAGAACACCAATTATTTTTATTCATCTAGTCCTGGAGGAATAATCATGTCACTCCAATATAACAAAAGTGAATTACGTGTCCCCTTTCTGCATTACACAACAGCTTGGTGGTAATGGAAAATAAATATAGTAATAATAATAATAATAATAATAATAATAATAATAATAATAGTAATAATAATAATAATAATAATAATAATAATAATAATAATAATAATAATAATAATAATAACAATAATAATAATAATAATAAAAATAATAATAATAATAATAATAAAAATAATAATAATAATAATAATAATAATAATAATAATAATAATAACAATAACAATAACAATAATAATAATAATAATAAATAAATATAATATGTAGCTATTTTGACAGTATACATATGTTAACACTATATAATAATAATAATATAGGCCTATATCTTGACATAATTATATTTATGATAATGAGAGACTGTTTACATTTTTTTTCTCTTTTACACTTCCCTCTCTTTTATCCTCATTAGATATTTTCCTATTCTTCCAATTTTCTGTGAGGAAATCCTGCTGATAATAATAATAATAATAATAATAATAATAATAATAATAATAATAATAATAATAATAATACAGTAATAATAATAATAATAATAATAATAACAATAATACAGTAATAATAATAATAATAATAATAATAATAATAATAATAATAATAATAATAATAATAATAATAATAATATACTCTTTCCCAGACCACCAACATCAACAACAACAACAACAACAACAACAACAACAACAATCTAACCGTTACCATAGCAACCTGTATGAAGCTATCTTTAAATCATTAGCTGAGTTGCAGTGTTACAAATTTAGCGGTTACATTATTATTATTATCTATTCTATCTCAATCATTATATAGCCGAGTTACAATGTTACCAGTTTAGCAGATTATATTATTGTCACGTACGTAGTCAATGATGATGTGGTAAAGTTTCTCCATGGGTTTGTTGTTGTTGTTGTTGTGTTGTTGTGGTACCCAGTTGTTGATCTCGACCCCTTCCTTCCCTGAGACTTGATTATACCAGGACCAACACACATACCCTACCTGTTTTTTTGTTTTCCTTCGGTCTACACCTTAATTAATTCCCCTCGGGCTATTCGACTATCTCCCCCCTCGGGTTACTATTATTATATACCTTCCCCTGGGCAGCATGACGAAGGATTTGTGGTGGCCTCTGATGGTGGTACTAAGAATCCTCACATTTCTCGGTGGTTTTCCCTACACCTACCACAAATCCTCGTCTTCCTCTTTGTACTCTTCTTCCCCCTCCTCAGTCTCCTCCTCCTCCTCTTCTTCCCCCTCCTCCTCCTCCTCCTCCTCTTCTTCTTCTTCCCCCTCCTCCTCCTCCTCCTCCGGTGCCTTCTTCAGGAAAGGTGGTGGGTTCCTCCTTGCTTGGTCTGGTACCTTCTCTCTTCTAACAATACTACTAGTGGTGTTTTCATTGGTGTTCTTCGCCTTCAAGGATCTGGGCCCCATCCCACTCGTGTTTAGGGTCACATTACTGGCTCTTAATAAATCTTGGAATGTGTCTGTGTTGTGTGTGGTCCTCAATGCTGTCTTTAATCATGGTAGTTTGGTGGTGGTGGTGGAGGGATTGATGTATCTATTACGAAACCATCACCATCTACAACACCATCGCACATATTATACACCAGCAGAAAACAAAGTGGATTCCTGTTGCTACCCACACACATATACACCAGAAAACAAAGTGAATTCCTGTTGCTACCCACACACATATACACCAGAAAACAAAGTGAATTCCTGTTGCTATCCACACACATATACACCAGAAAACAAAGTGGATTCCTGTTACTACCCATATCAAGAAGACGAGGTGGATACAGTAGACCCATACTTCCCAACTGTGGATAAAGTCAATTCCTGCTGCCCACACACACATACACATACAGAAAATAAAGTGGATTCCTACTGCTACCCACATCAAGACGAGGTGGGTAGTGTAGACCCCTCCTCCTCCTCCTGCTGCTGCTACCCACACACATACACACCTACAAGCAAAGTGGGGGTGGATAAAGTCATGGATTCCTACTACCCAACCCTAAGCAAGATAGATAAAATACTCCTGTTGGGTATTACCTTGATGGGAGCTCTACACTATCCAACCATGTTACTCCTTTGGCATTTCGTTATTCCCCCCACACAGATCTTGGACTCAGTGTTTTTCTTCGTGTATCTCATTCTTCTTGATGCCAGTATGTTCGTCTTTCCAATACTATTCTACCTCTTGTGTAAAATGGCGGCTTGTGTGATGGAGAAAATCATACTGAGGACCTTTCAAACCCCACAGGCAATGAGAGGACCAAGTGACAATAACATCAACAACAACAACAACAACAACGGTACCTCCAGCCCTCCCAAAGAAGATGATGAAGAAGAAGCATACAGACCACAGTGGGGGGAAATTAAACAACAACAACAACAACAACAACAACCACAACCACAACTACAACAACATTACCAAGAAAGGACCACCAACATACCAACCTGCCAGAACCACAACAACAACCACAACAATCACACCAACAACCCCCACAACAATAGCCCACTCTCCTCCTCCTCCTCTTCCTCCTACTCTCCCCACTCCTCCTCCTCTTCCCCCTCCTCCTACTCTCCCCACTCCTCATCCTCCTCTTCTCCCTCCTCCTCCTCTTCCCCCTCCTCATCCTCTTCCCACTCCTCATCCTCCTCTCCCCACTCCTCATCCTCTTCCCCCTCATCCTCCTCTTCCCCCTCCTCCTCCTCTTCCCCCTCCTCATCCTCTTCCCCCCACTCCTCATCCTCTTCCTCCTTCTCTTCCCCCTCCTCCTCATCCTCCTCTTCCTTCCCTTCTGAGGACTTATACCATCTCAACTCACTAATGGAACTCTTGATAAACTACAGCGAGCTTCCCTGTTGTGTGTTACTACTTAACGAGATGATTGAACAAACAGCCCTCAGTTATATCATCACTACAGATGATAGGGCTGTAGTCAAAGGAGCTTCTGTGTGGCTCAACGTGTCTTTCATCATTGCTAGTCTTATGAGGACTTTTATTGTTCTTGTGGCACCGACTCGACTCGTTAAAGTGGTTAGTTTTGTAGTGTGTGTGTGTGTGTGTGTGTGTGTGTGTGTGTGTGTAATAGCCTGTGTGTGTGTGTGTGTGTGTGTGTGTGTGTGTGTGTGTGTGTGTGTGTGTGTGTGTGTGTGTGTAATAGCCTATGTCTGTCTTTGTGCATGTGTGTGTAATAACCTGTCTGTCTTTGTGCATGTGTGTGTGCATATGTGTGTGTGTGTGTGTGTGTGTGTGTGTGTGTGTGTGTGTGTGTGTGTGTGTGTGTGTGTGTTCATCATTATCAGCATCCATTATCCCCATCATCATCATCATCACTATCTTAAATCACCATCATCATCATCACTATCGTAAATCACCATCATCATACTCTCCCTCCTACTCTCTTTTCACCTCCTTTCCCTCCCTTTCCTTTCCTCTCCCTTTGTCTCCCCCATCTCTCCTTCATTCTCCTTTTTTCCCTATACCTTCTTCCTCTCCTCACCTACTCTCCTTTCCTCTCCCTTTGTCCCCCCCCCCCTTCTCTCCTTCATTCTCCTTTTTTCCCTCCCTTCTTCCTCTCCATACCTACTCTCCTTCCCTCTCCCTTTGTCCCTCTTTCACTCTCCTTTTTTCCCTCCCTTCTTCCTCTCCTTCCCTCCCTTTGTCTCTCGCTCACTCTCCTTTTTTCCCTCCCTTCTTCCTCTCCTTCCCTCCCTTTGTCCCTCGTTCACTCTCCTTTTTTCCCTCCCTTCTTCCTCTCCTTCCCTCCCTTTGTCCCTTTTTCACTCTCCTTTTTTCCCTCCCTTCTTCCTCTCCTTCCCTCCCTTTGTCCCTCTTTCACTCTCCTTTTTTCCCTCCCTTCTTCCTCTCCTTCCCCCTTCCTTCTCTCCTTTTTTCCCTCCCTTCTTCCTCTCCTTCCCTCCCTTTGTCCCTCGTTCACTCTCCTTTTTTCCCTCCCTTCTTCCTCTCCTTCCCCCTTCCTTCTCTCCTTTCTTCCTCTCCACACCTACTACTCTCCTTCCTTCCCCCTCCCTTCCTCTCACTCCTGCTAGCTGTTACCAAGTTGTTTGTTTTCCACTCACCTATAAGCACCGACCAACCAACCACCTGGGTTTGTTTACACCATTATCGTTATCTTCGGTAAGTGGATGGCGGGTTTTCAACGGGGCCACACACACACACACACACACACAAACAAGGGGATATTACACTTTTGGTACTGTACTTTGTAGTGCCTTGATTCCTCCAAAGTATGTAAAGAAACAAACAAGATCAGATGAAGCAAAATAATGGTGTTGTTGGTTTGTTGTTGTTGTTGTTGTTGCTTGGAATATTTTGGAGGATTTTCTGTTTTTTTACCTGTATTTTTTTATGTGAACTGAACTGTATTTTCTATATGTGTTTTCCTGTATTTTTTATGTGTGTTTTCCTGTATTCTCTATGTGTGTTCACCTGTATTATCTATGTATGTTCACCTGTATTCTTTCTATATGTGTGTTTTCCTGTATTTTCTATGTGTGTTCACCTGTATTATCTATGTATGTTCACCTGTATTCTTTCTCTATGTGTGTTTGCCTGTATTTTCTCTGAGTGTATATTTTTCTATCTGTATTTTCCACCACGTGTCCTTGTGTTTATTTTCTGTATTGTGTGTTTACGTGTATATATATTTTTTTCATTGGTCCCTTCCTTCCCCCTGCTACATATAAACATCCGCCTCTTCCCCCAACACACACACACACACACACACCAGCTGATGTCCCTCTGATTTTACACAGACCTTGGTGCTGGTATGTGTGTGTGTGTAAACAATGTTGGTCCTTTCCACTTTACTGTCTTCCTTCCTTCCTTCCTCACTACCTTCCTTTCCTTCCTCTCCACCTTCCTTTCCTTCCTCTCCACCTTCCTTCCTTTCTTCCTCACCACCTTCCTTCCTTCCTTCCTCACCACCTTCCTTTCCTTCCTCACCACCTTCCTTCCTTCCTTCCTCACCACCTTCCTTTCCTTCCTCTCCACCTTCCTTCCTTCCTTCCTCACTACCTTCCTTCCTTCCTTCCTTACCACCTTCCTTTCCTTCCTCTCCACCTTCCTTCCTTCCTTCCTCTCCACCTTCCTTCCTTTCTTCCTCACCACCTTCCTTCCTTTCCTTCCTCTCCACCTTCCTTCCTTCCTTCCTCTCCACCGCCTTTCCTTTCTTCCTCACTACCTTCCTTCTTCTCCATTTTACTTTCTACCTATACTTAAGCATCGTAACCTAACCTAACCTAACCTAATCAAACCAACTTAACCTAACTCAACCCAACCTAACCTAACCTAATCAAATCAGCTTAACCTAACCAAACCTAACCCAACCCAACCTATCCAAACCAAACCAAAACCCAACCTAACCTAACCCAAACCAACCTAACCTACCCTAACCTAACCAAACCTCTTAATTAATTAAACACTAAACATTGTACAGTCACGAGCACTAATAAGTATTCAGGTGTGCTTCGAATACATATATACTGTACATAGAGACAGTAAAGAAATGCACAATAAGATCTCCATTGGAATTACTTCGTTGGTGAATTGGTGGACAGTCCAATTAAAGCTTCAACCAAAACAACAATATACTTATTATTAGTGCTCGTGACTGTACATACTTTATTATTACCGGTATTATTTGACAGAGACAAATGTGGGCTAGGAAACTTAGAAGGTGGAGAGGTGTTATGACGAATAAAGAAACAACAACGACGAAAGAGGTGAGAGAATGATGATAAAGATGAAGATAGAAAAGGGTTTGTGTGTGTGAAAGTGAGTGAGGGTTTGTGGGGTGAGAGTGAGGGAAGGGGTGAGAGTGAGTGAGTGAAGGTTTGTGGGGGTGAGAGTGAGGGAGGGTTTGTGTAGGTGAGAGTGAGTGAGGGTTTGTATGGGTGAAAGTGAGGGTTTGTTTGTGGGGGTGAGAGTGAGTGAGGGTTTGTGTAGGTGAGAGTGAGTGAGGGTTTGTGTAGGTGAGAGTGAGTGAGGGTTTGTGTGGGTGAGAGTGAGGGAAGGGGTGAGAGTGAGTGAGGGTTTGTGTAGGTGAGAGTGAGTGAGGGTTTGTGTGGGTGAGAGTGAGGGAGGGTTTGTGTAGGTGAGAGTGAGTGAGGGTTTGTGTAGGTGAGAGTGAGGGAGGGTTTGTGTAGGTGAGAGTGAGTGAGGGTTTGTGTGGGTGAGAGTGAGTGAGGGTTTGTGTAGGTGAGAGTGAGTGAGGGTTTGTGGGGGTGAGAGTGAGTGAGGGTTTGTGTAGGTGAGAGTGAGTGAGGGTTTGTGTAGGTGAAAGTGAGGGAAGGGGTGAGAGTGAGTGAGGGTTTGTGTGGGTGAGAGTGAGTGAGGGTTTGTGTGGGTGAGAGTGAGGGAAGGGGAGAGAGTGAGTGAGGGTTTGTGTAGGTGAGAGTGAGTGAGGGTTTGTGTGGGTGAAAGTGAGGGTTTGATCATTGTGTCCTGTCCTAACTAACTATTTAACTAACAAACTATTTAATTAACTACTCAATTAACTGACAAACTATTTATCTAACTACTCAATTAACTAACAAACTATTTAACTAACTACTCAATTAACTAACTACTCAATTAACTAACAAACTATTTAACTAACTACTCAATTAACTAACAAACTATTTAACTAACTACTCAATTAACTAACTACTCAATTAACTAACAAACTATTTAACTAACTACTCAATTAACTAACTACTCAATTAACTAACAAACTATTTAACTAACTACTCAATTAACTAACAAACTATTTAACTAACTACTCAATTAACTAACAAACTATTTAACTAACTAACAAACTATATAGTTAATTAACTAACTAACTAACTAACTAACTAACTATGTGTCAAGAGAGAGAGAGAGAGAGAGAAGAGAGTGTTATTATTATTATTATTATTATTTTTATTTTTATGTAAACAAAGGTACCGTCCCCAGATTGAGAAGGTGATTACCGCCTTGGAGGACACCCCGACCTTCTCTGTTTACGGCCTCTTTACTCTGGGACCTCACTGCTTTCTTGCGGTTTGTATCACACACACACACACACACACAAGCACGAGGAAATTAATTCAAGCAACTACACACACACATACACACACACTCACACACACACACACACGCACGCACGAGGAAATTAATTCAAGCAACTACACACACACACACACACACGCACGCACGAGGAAATTATCAAGCAACTACACACACACACACACACACGCACGCACGAGGAAATTATCAAGCAACTACACACACACACACACACACACGTGGAAATTAATTCATGCAACTACACACACACACACACACACACGCAAATTAATTCAAGCAACTACACACACACACACACACACACGTGGAAATTAATTCAAGCAACTACACACACACACACAAATTAATTCAAGCAACTACACACACACACACACAAATTAATTCAAGCAACTACACACACACACACATCATCATCAACCAACCGCACACACACACACACACATCAAAGAACGGCACACAACACTCACACACGAAAATAAAACACACACACTCACATTATCAAACAACGGCACACACTCACACACACGAATATAAAACACACACACACACACACACACACAAACACACGCACGCAGTATGTATTTCTTTTTGTGTGTGTGTGTGTGTGTGTAATACTGTAGTGCCCACATGTGATTGTGTGTGTGTGTGTGTGTATGTAATATCGTGGTAACTAATGTGTGTGTATATATGTATGTGTGTGTATAATATCGTCGTATAACTAATGTGTGTGTGTATGTGTGTGTAATATCGTGGTAACCAATGTGTGTGTGTATATATATATGTGTATGTGTGTGTATATATATATGTATGTGTGAGTGTGTATAATATCGTGGTATAATTAACTAATGTGTGTGTATATAAGTGTGTATATGTATATGTGTGTGTATAATATCGTGGTATATCTAACTAATGTGTGTGTATATAAGTGTGTATATGTATATGTGTGTGTATAATATGGTGGTATAATTAACTAATGTGTGTGTATATATTAATTACAGATGGTTAGTTTTGTTAGTACCCACGTTATCATTGCCCATCAACTGGAGGAAGGGGGAAGGGGGTAGGAAGGAAAGGGGGGGAGGGGGGAGAATTACAACCCACTACAACCCCTCCCCTCCCTCCCCCCCCCCCCACCCCACCGATAATATTATAAGGTGTGTGTGTGTGTGTGTGTGTGTTGACATATTTTTGATGTATGGTATAGGGGAAGGGAGATTAAGGTAGGGTAAGGAAGGGGAAGGCAGGAGAGGGTAGGTAGGGTAATGTGTAAGGAAGGGCAGGGTTATAAGGGAGAGGAAGGCAGGATGAGTAAGGCAGGGTGGATAAGGAAGGGTAAAGCAGGGTAAGGCAGCCAGGGGAAAGAAGGGTTAAGGCAGGGTGGATAAGGCAGGGTAAGGCAGGGTGGGTAAAGCAGGATAAGGCAGGGTAAGGCAGCCAGGGGAAAGGAGGGTTAAGGCAGGATAAGGCAGGGTGGATAAGGCAGGGTAAGGCAGCCATGGGAATGGAGGGTTAAGGCAGGGTGGATAAGGCAGGGTAAGGCAGGGTGGATAAAGAAGGGTTAAGGCAGGGTAAGGCAGCCAGGGGAAAGGAGGGAAAGGCAGGATAAGGCAGGGTGGATAAGGCAGGGTAAGGCAGCCAGGGGAAAGAAGGGTTAAGGTAGGGTAAGGCAGGGTGGATAAGGCAGGGTAAGGCAGCCAGGGGAAAGGAGGGTTAAGGCAGGGTAAGGCAGGGTAAGAAAGCCAGGGGAAAGGCAGGATAAGGCAGGGTGGATAAGGCAGGGAAAGGCAGGATAAGGCAGGGTGGATAAGGCAGGGTAAGGCAGCCAGGGGAATGGAGGGTTAAGGCAGGATAAGGCAGGGTGGATAAGGAAGGGTAAGACAGCCAGGGGAAAGGAGGGTTAAGGCAGGATAAGGCAGGATAAGGCAGGGTGGATAAGGCAGCCAGGGGAAAGGTTATAAAATAAATAATATATCGTCTATGACACATTTCAATACAATACTCAGAACTAACCAAAATATGTAGTATAATTAGGAATACAATGAAAAACTTGACAAAATGTGTGAATGACTTATATTATGTTACAGTTTACATTACATTCTCCATTTTAATGTTATAATATTACTAGATATATTCACCTACCACCTTTTTACACAATAATTATATACTTCTTTAAATATATTATACATTGGATTGATTTTATTTAATAGGGTATATATAACAGTTTTATTAGTCTACCATACATGTTATTTGTTGATTATTATTATATTAAGATTCTCCATATAAGAACCATCGTTATAATTATTATGATATTAACTCAGATCAGATGTTTGTTAGGGAGGGATATCCATATTATGCATCTTTTTTACTCTTGATATCAGATAAGATGTTTGTTTGGGAGGGTTCTTAACTTACTACACACATATTTATATTACTGCTCACAGGGATAATTATATAGGTGTGAGAGCACTACCCATCTGTCATCTTCTCGTCTGGGAAAATAACCATGCACTGATTGGTTGAAAGTTCAGGGGGTGTGGGAGTAGGGGACAGGTTTGGGGGGGTTGGGGGGTCGGGGGGCTTTGGGGGTTGCGGGAGTAGGGGGAACAGGCTTGGGGGTGAGTTAAATGGGTACGGGAATAGGGTACATACTTTCTACCCACCCCAAGCCTGTCCCACTATTCTCGCACCCCCACAGTCCCCCCCCCCCTCCTCCAAGCTTGTCCCCTACTCCCGCACCCCCTTAATTAACATCCTTAATCTTCTCCCCAGCCTCAGACTTCTCATGGTGACTGACTGCAAGAACCTTCATTCCTCCAAGCGTGGATATCTTCTTGTAGGTCTAGGAGGAGACAGAAGGAGTCATGTTGGAGAGGTGTACGTGTGAAGGGACACTGTGGTGTTTTCTGTAGCAGTAGGTACACCAACGTTGACTCGTCCACAGTCATCTGGGATTTGTCCAACAACACTGGCGACTCCATCACCGACATTGTCACACAATCTACGAACCTGTCACACAAAAAGAAAAATTAGAACCTTTATAAATTCAATACTTAGCAACAATCGGATATTGTTATGATGTCATTACCACGCACATAGCCAAAACAAATAAAAAAGTCAAGTTACATAATATACAGAATAAGCTTATTACACCTCATAGACTATTATATAACATTGCCTTCGTCATTGTACAAGATATAAAGATGACAACAATACGGACAGAAAAATGTTGATCTTGATAATTCCATTTAGTATAATATCAAATACACATTTGTATTTAAACACATGGAATAACAAGTAAGTTACATATTAACAGTAAAGTTTATTTCAATACATGGAATAACAAGTAAGTTACATATTAACAGTAAAGTTTATTTCAATACATGGAATAACAAGTAAGTTACATATTAACAGTAAAGTTTATTTCAATACATGGAATAACAAGTAAGTTACATATTAACAGTAAAGTTTATTTCAATACATGGAATAACAAGTAAGTTACATATTAACAGTAAAGTTTATTTCAATACATGGAATAACAAGTAAGTTACATATTAACAGTAAAGTTTATTTCAATACATGGAATAACAAGTAAGTTACATATTAACAGTAAAGTTTATTTCAATACATGGAATAACAAGTAAGTTACATATTAACAGTAAAGTTTATTTCAATACATGGAATAACAAGTAAGTTACATATTAACAGTAAAGTTTATTTGCTTACCTATCAGGGCAGTTTGTCATGTCTTCGTCCTCCTCATTCTTTATGTCGATCAGGATACCTTCCTTGGTGGCATTACTTTTGATCTTTTTCAAGTCTTCACCATAGTCCCTCTTAAGTATTGTATAAAGAGTCTTTGACTTTTGGGAGTTTATCAGGTAATCCCATATAGACGTGAGAACCATGATTGTGTTACCCAATGATGCTTTCAATTGATTTTGCTTAATTATATCCACATTTTGTTCCGCTCTATCAATATTAAGACTAGCACGGATGGTGGGAATGACAGCCAAGGTGGAAGAGGTCACCTGAATGAGAGCAGTGAGTGCTACACGGGCAAGACCAAAAGAGCTGAAGGTCTCAACACTGTGTGAGCAGAATACCAATATTTGTAGCAGGCACAAGGATTTAAATATACACCTCACTGCTTCAGAACAATTCCAACACCCACATTCCAATAGTCTATGTGTAGCAATATTAGTCCTGGTAGCCAAGAGTTCCACCACCCTGGCTAGCCATCTTGCTTCATTGTCCACTCTTAAGGACTTGATCTGTATAGCAGCTTTTTGGTACACTTCCAACAAGTATCCGTCTGTATACAGAGTATACATAATTTTAAACCAAGTAGAATCCAGATTTAATCCTGTGCCATGAGGAAGTAGATGTTCTTCTACACTCAGGTACTCAGACAATTGTATCAATCCAAATGCTGTACTTTCACCTAGATTTGAATTCTCAAACTGACCCTGAATGCACCATATCTTAATAATACTAAGCATTTGAATACGAATGTGAAAATTTGGACACCAATCTGCATAACAAAGTACTGACAAAACCCAGCTTTTTAGTTCGTCTGTGGGATAAGATCCTCCAAAAAGATCTTGAAGGCCACTCTCTCTAAAAAGTGTGATCACAAATTGGACGGCATCCTCCCACTGTGCAGTCACATGCACATTTAGACGTGCCAAGGACTCAGCTGCCTCCGTAGCCAGGGAAAATTTGTTCAACACTTTTGGATTTATGTTGTGTCCATGTGTTGCTGCCTCCCATCCATAACTTAATATTTGCGTAAAGTTATGGGGGCACAAAGACAGGTGGAAATGGTAGAGTATCTCATTGAATACATTCTGATAACTAACAATACAATTTTCACCATATTGTTTGAGATATTTCAGATTTCGACGGGTTTGATCTAAAACCTCCTCAGAATATTGACTGGTACAAGAACAGGTAGGATTTGGCCTCTCATTCGTTTGTTCTGACTCCATTTTTGTTGTTGTTGTTGTTGTTGATTGTGTTGATAGTTTGGCTTTTGTCACAAGTAAATTTTCTTGTTGATTGTCTTAATAATTGATGGTTAAGTTTGTAGTTAACCTAATAAAAGTTGTACTGATTCCATACATACATCTGACTTAATTGTAGATAACCTGGAATTTCCAATGTATCTCAACTAGAATTGCTTATCTTAACTATCGATCAAACTTCCACACTAATAACCCACTCATCTTCACTACCAACCACATCATTACTATCCACCATACATCTTCACTATCCACCATATATCTTCACTACCAAACATATCATTACTACTCACTACACATCTTCACTACCAACCACATCATTACTATCAACCACATCATTACTATCTACCATACATCTTCACTACTAACCACATCATTACTATCCACCATATATCTTCACTACTAACCACATCATTACTATCCACCATATATCTTCACTACCAACCTTATCATTACTATCCACCATATATCTTCACTACCAACCATATCATTACTATCCACCATACATCTTCACTACCAACCACATCATTACTATCCACCATACATCTTCACTACCAACCACATCATTACTATCCACCATACATCTTCACTACCAACCACATCATTACTATCCACCATATATCTTCACTACCAACCACATCATTACTATCTACCATACATCTTCACTACCAACCACATCATTACTATCTACCATATATCTTCACTACCAACCTTATCATTACTATCTACCATACATCTTCACTACCAACCTTATCATTACTATCTACAATATATCTTCACTACCAACCATATCATTACTATCCACCATATATCTTCACTACCAACCACATTACTATCCACCATACATCTTCACTATCCACCATATATCTTCACTACCAACCACATTACTATCCACCATATATCTTCACTACCAACCACATAATTACTATCCACCATATATCTTCACTACCAACCATATATCTTCACTACCAACCATATCATTACTACTCACTACACATCTTCACTACCAACATCATTACTACTCACTACACATCTTCACTACCAACCACATCATTACTACTCACCGCACATCTTCACTACCTATCACACATCTTCTCTACCCACCACCACCACATATCTTCACTACCCATCACACATCTTCACTACTCACCCACACATCTTCACTACCCATCACACATCTTTTCTACCCACCACACATCTTTACTACCCACCACATATCTTCACTACCCACCACACACGTTCACTACACACCACACATCTTCACTACCCACCACATATCTATACTACCCACAACACATCTTCACTACCCATCACACAATATCCATACTACCCAGCACATAATCTTCACTACCCACCACACATCTTCACTACCCACCACACAATGTCCTTACTACCCACCACACATCTTCACTACACATCACACATCTTCACTACCCACCACATATCTATACTACCCACCACACATCTTCACTACCCACCACACATCTTCACTACCCACTACACATCTTCACTACCCATCACATATAAGGATAGGGCAGGAAAAGGCAGAAAAAGGCAGGGTGGATAAGGTGGGGGTAGTAGTTGTGGTAGTAGTAGTAGTAGTAGTGGTAGTAGTGGTAGTAGTAGTAGTAGTGGTAGTTGTAGTAGTAGTAGTAGTAGTAGTGGTAGTAGTGGTAGTTGTTTATATCATCATTCAGTAACTATTCCTGGTCATTTCTGGTTGTGTGTATGTCTGTTGTCACTTTTAGTAAACAAACCAATCTGCCTCTCTCTCTCTCTCTCTCTCTCTCTCTCTCTCTCTCTCTCTCTCTCTCTCTCTTCATTTCTCATTTCTCTTCTCTCTCTCTTATCTTTTCTCCTCTCTCTCTCTCTCTCTCTCCTCTCTCTCTCTCTCTCTCTCTCTCTCTCTCTCTTACAAACTCTGACATGTGTTTTGGTGTGAATGGTGTGGAGAGAGAGAGAGAGAGAGAGAGAGAGAGAGAGAGAGAGAGAGAGAGAGAGAGAGAAGGTAGGGGAGGGGAAAAGAGAGAGAGAGAGAGAGAGAGAGAGAGAGAGAGAAGAGAGAGAGAGAGAGAGAGAGAGAGAGAAGATAGGGGAGGGGAAAAGATGGGGAGAGAGAGGGCAAAGTTAAAAAGAGAGAGAGAGAGAGAGAGAGAGAGAGAGAGAGAGAGAGAGAGAGAGAGAGGGTAGCTCACTTTATACCCACACACACACAGTCATACATACATAGAGCGAGGTGAAGGTAGTGTTAACATCTCTCTCTCTCTCTCTCTCTTTTCCCCTCCCCTATCTTTTTTTTTTTCTCTCTCTCTCTCTCTCTTTTTAACTTCGCCCTCTCTCTACCCCTCTTTTCCTCTCCCTATCTTCTCTCTCTCTCTCTTTTTTTTCTCTCTCTCTCTCTCTCTCTCTCTCTCTCTCTCTCTCTTTTTAACTTCGCCCTCTCTCTCCCCCTCTTTTCCCCTCCCCCTATCTTCTCTCTCTCTCTCTCTCTCCTCTCTCTCTCTCCTCTCTCTCATCTGTGTAGTGAAGCCAAAACATACATATATTATTATTATTATTATTGAATATTCTTTGAGTTAATTATTATATATTCGACATTATTAAAACGTAACTTAGAAATATGATATAATTATACTATGATTATATTATTATTATTATTATTATTATTATTATTATTATTTATTATTATTATTATTATTAAATATTCTTTGAGATAATATTATAACTTAACTTAGAAAAATATGACATAATTCTACACTTTGTTATAATTATCAATATTATAATTATATCCTGGTGAACTTAGAGAAAATTATACAGAAAAATATTACATAGTTCGACATGGCAAGTGATCAACAAGCAATTAAGAATACCAACAAACAACAACAACAACAACAACAACAACAACAACAACAACATGAAGAAGAAGAAGAAGAAGAAAAAGAAGAAGAAAATGTAGAAAGATTAACAGGTAAGATAAACCTATAAATTGATTTGTTGTTGTTATTGTTGTGTTGCAGAATGATGTTGTGTTTGTGTGTTGCAGAATGATGTTGTGTTTGTGTATGTTGCAGAATGGTGTGTTGCAGAATGATGTGTTTGTGTTTGTGTGTGTTGCAGAATGATGTGTTGTGTTTGTGTGTGTTGCAGAATGATGTGTTGTGTTTGTGTATGTTGCAGAATGGTGTGTTGCAGAATGATGTGTTTGTGCTGTGTATGTTGCAGAATGATGTGTTTGTGTGTTGTGTATGTTGCAGAATGATGTGTTTGTGTATGTTGCAGAATGGTGTGTGGCAGAATGATGTGTTTGTGTTGCAGAATGATGTGTTTGTGTTGTGTATGTTGCAGAATGATGTGTTTGTGAATGTTGAAGAATAATGTGTTTGTGTATGTTGCAAAATGGTGTTTGTGTTGTGTATGTTGCAGAGTTAGGGAGAGATGGTGGAAAGGTCATTAAGAAAGAAGAGAGAGAGAGAGAGAGAGAGAGAGAGAGAGGAGAGAGAGAGAGAGAGAGAGAGAGAGAGAGAGAGAGAGAGAGAGAGAGAGAGAGAGAGAGAGAGAGAGAGAGAGAGAGAGAGAGAGAGAGAGAGAGAGAGGAGAGAGAGAGAGAGAGGAGAGAGAGAGAGAGAGAGAGAGAGAGAGAGAGAGAGAGAGAGAGAGAGAGAGAGAGAGAGAGAGAGAGAGAGAGAGAGAGACTGATGTGTTGCAAACCTATATATGCATTGCAAGCTGGTTGGTGTTACATATTGTGTGTGTGTGTGTGTGTGTTTCAGAGTGTTGTTGTAGTGTTGGAGAGAGAATCTAATGTGTTGCAAGAATCATGTTACATGTTTGTGTGTATTGCGTGTGTTGTAAGGTAATGTATGTATTGCGTGTATTACGTGTGTTTTAGGGTAATATATTGCAAGTACTGCGTGTGTTTTAAGGGTAATATATTGCATGTACTGCGTGTGTTTTAAGGTAATATATTGCATGTACTGCGTGTGTCTCATAGTAATATATTGCGTGTGTTGCGTGTGTTTCAAGATAATGTATGTATTGCATGTACTGCGTGTTTTTTCAGAGTAATATATTGCAAGTGTTATGTGTGTTTCAGGGTGTGGTTGGAATGAGATGAGACTGGTATGGTGTTGGAGAGACAGGTTGACATCTAAGGACTGGTGGAGGGACATTATGACATCAGCAGGCAAAACATCTATCACTCCTTGTCCTCATGGTTCTGTATACGTGCTTAGGGGCATTGGTAAGTATATATACACACATACAGGAAATATATACACATACATACATACATATACAGGTAGGAAACACACACACATCCACATACACATAGTCAGGAAACACACACACATATACATAGTCAGGATAGATACACACACACACACATACACACAGAGTCAGGAAAAAATATATACACACACACACAGTCAGGAAAAATATATACACACACACACATAGTCAGGATAGATACACACACACACACACACGAAAACACACACACAACAATAACTAAACACACACACACACACACACACACAGTCAGGAAAGATACACACACACACACACACACACACATACACACACAGATCAGGAAAGATACACACACACACACACACACACACACACACACACACACACACACACACAGGAATACAGTACAAGTGGTATTAACAAATGTATAATACAGGTGTTATTTACAGGTGCTTCAGTAAGGGTGTTAATTACAGGTATTAATTACAGGTGTTTCAATACAGGTGTTCTACTTACAAATGCACAATTACAGGTGTTAATTACAGATGTTTCAGTACAGGTATTTCAGTGAAGGTATTAATTACAGGTATTTCAGTACAGGTGTTAATTACAGATGTTTCAGTACAGGTATTAATTACAGGTGTTATACTTAAAGGTGTTAATTACAGGTATTTCAGTACAAGTGTTTCAGTACAGGTATTTCGGTAAAGGTGTTAATTATAGGTATTTCAGTACAGGTATTAATTACAGGCCTTAATTACAGGTATTATACTTACATGTATTTAATTAAAGGTGTGAATTACAGGTGTCTCAGTGCATGTATTTAATTAAAGGTGTGAATTACAGGTGTCTCAGTGCAGGTATTTAATTAAAGGTGTGAATTACAGGTGTGTCAGTGCAGGTATTATACTTACAGATACGCAATACAGGTGTTAATTATAGGTATTTCAGTACAAGTGTTATTTAAAGGTGTTAATTACAGGTATTTAATTAAAGGTGTTAATTGCAGGTATTTAAGTACAGGTGTTAATTACAGATGATTCAGTACAGGTATTAATTACAGGTATTTAATTAAAGGTGTGAATTACAGGTATTTCAGTACAAGTGTTAATTACAGGTGTTTCAGTTGTTGGAATATGAAGGTGAGGCAGCAGAGCAAACAGGTAGCTTCACAACAGCTGCTACAAAGTCGACAACAAGCTGTTATCACGACTTCTCACTCTAGCATCAACAACACCTGTTAATGATACCCCTCCAGATGCTGTACAAGGTGTGTGTGTGTGTGTGTGTGTGTATTATTTATAATATTTGTCAATGATATAATTTCGTTAATCAAACAAGGCTGTGGTAGGGACGGTGTGTTGTCGTGGTTACATATACTCGCACTGATGGACGATACTGTGTTACTTACCACAACCAGACATAATATGATCAAGAAGCTGACTATGCTACAAGATTATTGCGTGGATATAATATGGCACCAAGGTGAATCACAGCAAAACGAAATTTTTTGTAGTAAATGCCAACAAGAGATGACAGAGAGCCTTTATTGGTGAACCGACTAACGGTAGAGTGGTGTGAGAGCTATGTATATATTTGGGCTCGCCCTTTACTTGTAATGGTATACTGTGTAACACTCGGTCAAAGTCCACGCTGACGCTAAGTTACCACATGTCCTGAAGTTTATATCATTTATTAATAAAAATAATGATGTGCCGTTCTCTGTGAAGCGTGGTGTGTTTGATGCTGCTTTGATGTCTGTATTGCTCTCAAGCCTGTAACTAAATTGTACCATTGGTGTTTAAAGCAATTCTTGAATATAAGGAAAACAACCTGCAACGACCTTTGTGGTATAGAAGCAGGATATCCCTTAATGACTGACCTGGTAACACAAAAGCAACACATATTTTTGAGAAGTATGTGGCGTGAAAGGTGCGAGATGGATGATGACCCACTGATTCATGTAATTAAAATCGTCATTGACAGTAATTGTATCACTAGTCGAACAGTTAGCGGCGAGTATATAAGAACTGAAGTAAAAGATTTGAAAGAAGCCAGGCAACTTATGATTCAGTCAGTTATCAATAGTAATTCCTCCCGACGTGTGACTTATAGGGACATGAATCCATCGTTAACAGTATCAGACATATATACAGAACAACACACCATAAATGAGCACCATAGAGTGGCGTTCACATGTTTTCGTATTAGCGGCCACTCGTTGATGTGTGAAACGGGTCGTTGGAATAGACGTGGGCGAGGACAAGACTGTATTTACCTTGGGTGAGGACGTCTGCCACTGGAACACCGACTCTGTATAATATGTGGTCAGGTACAGACAGAGGTTCATGTTGTTACCTCCTGCCCAGTGTCTCAGCACCTGAGAGATGTATATGGTTTTACGGATATTCATTCGTTATTTTCAGACTTTTTCTTTGGAAGTGATATGTAAACTAATATATGAGATTTTGTCTTTGTATAATTAAGCTGGTACTATTAGGTCCAGACTCTTAAAAAAATATATATTTGTTGTAAGTGTTGTTATGCCAATATTTGCCTTATTCTTTTATATTTTTGCTAGACTGTAGTATTATATGTGTTGGTGTTAGAGTTAAAGTGTATTATTTGGTTTTAGTATTTGTATTAAGTTATTTTATATATATTGTAACGCTGTGGTCAATAAATTATCTATTTATCTATCTATCTGTGTGTGTGTGTGTGTTGTGGTGGTGGTGGGATGTGTGGTTGTGGTGGTGGTGGAAGGGTGTGTGTGTGTGTGTGTGTGTGTGTGTGTGTGTGTGTTGGTGGGATGTGAGGTTGTGTTTTGTAGTGTGTGTGTGTGTGTGTGTGTGTGTGTGTGTGTGTGTGTGTGTCGTGTGTGTGTGGTTGGTTGTGGTAGTGGTGGGAGGGTGTGTGGTAGTGGTGGTGGTAGTGGTGATGGTAGTGTATTGAAAATAGTGATGATAATGGTATCTCTCTCTCTCTCTCTCTCTCTCTCTCTCTCTCTCTCTCTCTCTCTCTCATTACAGTGTCAGGGTGGGTGAGAGATTACGAAGTGGGGGTTGTGGAGGGGGGTAAGAAGGGGGTATCAGTCCTCTCCCCCACCCCCACCCCAAGATGGACTTACCCCCAGGCCCTTTTCTTCAGTGCTACCGTTCTTACTACTATAGGTATGTGTGTGTGTGTGTGTGTGTGTGTGTGTGCTAAAAAAGTATGTGTGTGTGTGCTAATAATGTGTGTGTGTGTGTGTGTGTGTGCTGAAAAAAAGTATGTGTGTGTGTTTGTGTGTGTGTGC
>JAWQEG010002154.1:2500-99286 GCA_033782935.1 Petrolisthes cinctipes | reverse complement strand
ACTATCAACTGATTCTATATATACAACAAGACTGATTGATAAACTGGTAATGATTTATTGTTACAGTATGTATAGCATCGATTATCCTGAATCCAATCAACCGGAATTGGCGCTTAACCGGACAATTAAAAAATCAATCATTCGAGGAAAAATCCAGAACCTAACCGTATTTCAAATTTACTGCGCAACCATCATGCCCGATTAACTTAATTGTGCAGCTGCGCAGAGTGCGCATGCCTAATTTGCTAGTTACTGCCTTTGATTTGAAGCATAAACAGTGTCCTCTCAGCTACACATTAATTTATATAGATTTACCCAAATATTTAGTGGAATACGTAATAATGTACTAAATGTAACATTAGTTTAAGGATACAACAATTTTAGCAGTGGTTAACATTTAAGTTTTACAGTTTGTAAACCCAAGTTAATCATTCATATCAACCGAAATTTATTTGCAGTAAGATAGGCTATACAGAAGAGGTTGAGAGGCTTAAGGGTGTGTTTGGGTGTGTTGGGACATGGATTATTCCATCCGACTGAAACATCGACAAGTCAATGCTGCATACATATTACAATAGCGATTTATTGTACATTGTAGGCTACATTGCATTAATTATTATTTATGTCGTATTATTACTGTGTGTGCAAGTCATACTACATCAGCTACATACTTCTATACTTATGTATGGCGCATAATAGAAAACGGGTGTTATTCAACTATCCTGAACAATTGAAGGTGGGACAGTAAGCACAAAAGGTAATAGAATAAAAAAAAAAAGGAACAGAAGTGAAAGCCCTTTTTATCTCCTTTTACGACAAGCAGGGGATACTGGGGAGGTATTCGTAGCCCACTCCCCCAAGGGGTTGTACAACATGATGAGCACTATCCAGTTAATCTATTCATTCTCACACTGCCAAGTTTCTCTTCTCTCCCCCTGCTTACCTCTCTCCAGAATTAATGAAATATTTGTTCCTCAATAATTGCCTACAAAAATTTCATCCCTTTATGAACCCTGGAAACAATAGCACTGAAAAAGTTCAATAATACAGTAAAGGAAGTCAGGATGACTTAAAAAAATCTGGTGTGTGTATTGGTGTGTTCCATTTTCTTGTTTCACATCAACCAGTCACCCTGGCAAGAAGAAAAATGAAGTGTGGTCCTGACTAAAACTATAAACAACTATTCAAAAGCTATCACATCAGAGTACCTGCCATATAATATATTGTTACTGGTACCATAACAGTTGCTTTCAATCATGATAATGGCCCTGAAACCTTAAGTCCAAATGAGAACATAAAACTTATACTTTAATGCTTTAAGGGTGATTCTCTAAGAGTATTTTTTAATTTACATTAGTGTTCATATATTCTTAAATCCAAATGGCCATTCATCATTGGACATGCATCATACCTTCTGCATCCACACCCATGGCCAGATCTTGTTCCACTCTGCAAAGCTTGTCTGTATATCCCTGGTACTTCTTCATGCAAGCCTCAGCCAGATGGATGTGTGTGGCATATTTGGAGAGCTCTTTCTGGTACTGAGGCATTTTTTTAATCATTTGTGAAAGATCCTTCATTGATGCTTTGTCTCCCATGTTTCGCTTTGTGGCCATGAATTCTGTAGAGTTAAAAATGTGCCAGTTTAGTTTATTATCTAATAATGAACTATATGTCAAAAAACATAAGTTATTATTACATTGTATAAGCATTGTATAGCAATACAAATGTGCTTATCAATTTCTATCAGACAAATATACTGTAGTAGTTTTCCCTTCTGCATGCAACAATCCTGGTCGACAGTGGACCCAGGGCAAAGGATGGTTAAACAGAGGCAAAGACGGGTCTCCTATCAAGCACAGTGTTCTTTATCAGAATGACATAAAACATGATTATGTCATGGTGTTTTTTATGAATTAGCAGTTTTTATGTCACTTAGCAGGTGATCAGGATTTTGAAGAGGAAAATGAGTTAGGTGTATATTGGTCAGCTGAAGAAATATTTCCTTAACAGAAGTACAGTATACTATAAAACAAAAGGGGAGATATGAAGTGCTGCAATTGTGAAATCATGAGGAATCTGAGAGGAAGAGGCAGCATGTAATAGTCAATAATGGACAGAAAGAAAAAATTATCTGAAAAATATATCAAGTGCTGTGAACTATTAACATGAAAAATACTGATATGCTTTTTCACTCTGGTATATAGTTTTCCTTACTTATTTATTGATCTGCAGCTGATAGAAACAGAGTTGAAAAGTACACAAAATTTATGGCATTTTGAAGCATGAAATCACGGTCATCTCACTCTCCAAATCCACTACAAAACAACTTAATTCACCACCACCACCAGCCAGCTTTGGCTATTTTTGGAATGGTCAGGTACTGTATATTGGAGGACACCCTAATAAACATTAGACACCTAAGTCCATTTACTGGAAATTGTAGCTGTAATCCAAAATACAGTGACATGAAAGAAAGAAATGGCCTTGACATACCCTTGGTCTTCTTGGTAATATTTTGAGACACAACAGCAATGTGGTTGTGTCGCAACTCCATCCACAGATCATCATTCTCATCAAGTAGCACCTCCTTTTCACTCTCACCCTGAGTGGCTTCATACTTGTACACATCATTTTCTATGTCCAGCAGGTCATAAGCCATTGCCTGAAAGTGCAATTTATTCTAATTTACAAAATGAAAATTTCAATAATGCTCCCTGACACACAAAACAGTCCTTCTGTAAGGTCACACGTATAGATATTTTCATTCTACCACTCATAGCTCACTTACTAATAATTGTAGGAAGCTGATTCTGGTCAAGTTTTAAAATGTGCAAGTTGTACTACATCATGCTATGTTTAAGAAAGCAATAAATACAAAGTAGAATGCAACATCGGTGTGTAGAATAGTAGTCGACAAGCAAATATTTTACTCCCTACAGGTGAAAAACTATGACAAACAAAAAACTAGTAAAGATAGAATTAAAAAGTAGCATCATGTTTCATACTTTTTATGCATGGCACATGTGAGAATTATTATTCTCAGGCACAGTGCTGTGATGCAGAGACAGATATTCACGAGTTGAGATACACCTAGTATCAGTGTGTGTTGTGCGGCTGGGACTGATCTGATTCCCTAAATGTAAAAGATAAAAAGAAATGTAACCAATAACCAAGGTCTGGTAGAAAAAAAGAAATCCCAGCAATTCCATGACTCTCCATATGCCAATAAGGTAGTACCTCCCTAGGCAGGGGACATCTACTTCTACAGGAGATGGCAGCTGTAATCATAATAAGCCCTTTAGAAGGAAGTAGAGTGTAGCAGAAAAGTCATGGAGATCAATATCCTGTCAACCCTTGCCCTACCTGTAGTGTGAGTTCATGCAGCAGTGGCGAGGTGCAGTCAAAGCCTCGGTCCAAGATGATGAGTTGGGAGCGAGCCTTCTCTGGTCCATCCCCCATAGAGGGTTCATCTGCCTTGTAGCCATCTAGTTTCTGTTGCACCAGTTGGGCTAGCTCAATGTTGCGCTCAAATTCACCACGGTACCTGGGGATATGTTAAATCAGTGTTAATTAAAGTAAATTGTATATCCTCATCATTAATAGGTTTAACATTTTCAGTCCCAATTTTCATTGGTTAAAATAAATATGCAAACAGCAGGTCCTTTACTTACAAAGCCTACAAAGCTACAGTATCTTCTCAAGCTAACACTGAACCAACACGGGTCATATGAATCAGACCCCATGGAAAGTTATGAGTGGCCAGTGCTGGTTGAGGAAAAAGTGGATGTGTGCAGACAACTGAGACAAATCTGAAGAAAGAATGGGAGTATGGAGTTGGTGTATGTACAGGAGGTGATGATGTGAGGGCAAAGTGGGCTACGACCCTAGTATTAACAGAAATAGGAAGACGATACTGGTAAGAGAATTTAGAACACATGGATCAAAGATTAGGGAGGTAAGGATTTGCAGCTATACATGGGTTTTTCCATGTATTTATGCACTAACTGAAGACCAAGATACTAGAGAGATACTGGGGAGAATAATAGCATGGAAAAATTGGGGACTATGTCAATATATATGTCAATATATTATGATATAACAGGAATTGGTAATAGGCAAGCCCACACTTTGAGTGATGTTGCCAAATGGTGATCTATTTTTTATTTGCGACCTTTTAAGTGCTGGACATGGGTAACTTAGTTAAATTTCATACCTTATTTTACACTAGAAAATTAGCGTTCTAGTTCACGACCTTTTACTTAAATGTATAAAAAAATACATACTTTTGTGTTTTCGCATAATATATGCTGAATATACTATATTTTTCATATAAATTAGTAAATAATAAAAGTCGAAATGTGTGCATTAAGCGGCTTTCATGAACTGCATGAGTATAACAGCCTACAAATATTAACAATTGTATTTAGCATGACCCATACCATGAAGCGGAAAATGTTGAAATGCCATATTTTCACATTTATTAGCATTAGAAATATGCATACCTTGCGCTGGCAGGGCCTCCATGAGCTCCGAAAATATTACCCTAGAATCGAGCCAGTTTTACCCTAAATTACTATGTATTACCCTAAAAAATCGGCAACATCGTAACTTTGAATAATGTAATGCATTATTACACAGTCATTTAGGATCATATATAAGAAAAAACTAAAATAAATTCTATTTGTAAAGATCATCATGTTAATCAGTGAAAGAAAATAAACTTACGGTATCTGGGTTATGCCCCAATACACTGTATTATGGATAATTTGATGGGTTCAGCAAAATTGTAAAGCAACATAAATATGTAGCCTCAGTATTAATTAACTTTCAACTTTCTTTTCATGTCTACAACAGCTTTGAGTACTATTCTTAATTTTCGATAGATTTTGACATAAAATATGTTTTGCCTATGAATTACCCTAAAATTACCCCAAATTAAGCCTTACCCTAAACACTACCCTAAAGAGGATCTAATTACCCTAGTTTAGGGTATTTTACCCTAAAATGGAAGCACTGGGTGCTGGGTTGGTTTGTGTACGTGTTGCTGCAGCAGCGGAGACCGTATCGTATGGACACCAATATATTATCAACATCTTATTGTGATTTAGTACTGTTACTATCATTGACGACGTAAAATGTAAAATAAAATTATAAAAGGCCTGTATAAGTTTGTATATCATTCTAATTTTGTTATCTTTGCGTATAATCGGACTAAAAAGCCTCTTCTGAAATAATAGGATATATATTTTTATTCATGGCTGTATTCGTATGAAAATAAGTCCAAGATAAGTTAAAAATATGTAAAAAATATTGAATAAGTTATAATAAGTCGTTCCACAATAGGAAGCCCAATACAACTTTGCCCGACATAGGACATTTTTTCCAGCCTAGAAATCGCCATCAAAATGCCGTTTGGCAACTCGTATTAAAGTGTGGGCTCGCCTATTGATGAGAATGGTAAGAGAAGATGATGATGGCTTCAGGAGAGGGAAGGAGTAGATGTTAAGAAAAGATTACTACTCTAGATTCATACCGGGTAACTGAGAAGCACCATACTTTTGAGAAAGGAAAGAAACTGTCATTAAAGAATTGTAATCACTAACTTGATTTATGGGTCTGAACCATAGACAATACTTGGGCATAAATCAAAAGAGACAGTAGTGGACACAAGTCTCTGTTGTGGATCTGAGGATGAAAGAAGACTGCCCTGGGTAGACCCTATGGGCCTATAGGATGAGATAGAAGGCAACAAAATGAAAGGTGACTTTAGGCTCTGTGTGAGGCATTTCTGAACGTGCAATTTGAAACGTGCATTTTCAAAGTCAACAGCAGTATACGGAGTTGTTCACATATAAATGCGGCTGTTCCCAAAAAGTATGAGTAGCAAGATCCCCATCGCAACCGCATGTTTCCAAGATACATATTAACGAATAGCACCATACACACAGAGCGGTTACCGACGCATTTTGAGGGCAGCGGGCTGCCTCATCAGCTTATGCTAGCCAATAAGGAAAGAGACTTTGCATTACCATGGCATCTCTTGGGGAACTCCACATGGAGTGATGAGATCACACGTTAAGTAATGGCGCGTTTAACGCCTCGTTTGTACAGTAGAGCGTCAAATCGCGCGTTCAGAAACACCTCTAGTGAACAAGGCCTTAGTGGAACACATGGATTCCGATTTCCTAATAAAGAAGCCTGCAATCAATACAGTGCTGAGGCCATATGCTGGAGTGTGTCTGGAGAAACACTCTGAAGGAGTTTGGACTTTGAACACATGGAATGTACAGAGAATAAGATTAGACTGACTAAATTGGTATATGAAAGGGAGAATGGTGCTGAGAGGGGGTTGTTCTTGGCCAACACCTTATTTGAGCACAAGATGATACACCAGTATACATGGAGAAAAAGGGATGATAGAGGAGAACAAAAGAGTTTAATTGATTTTGTAGCTGTGGATGAAAGATTACGGAAGGATGTGATGGATGCTAAAGCAGTGCGAGGAATGGTTCAATGCTCTGACTATTTTGCAATCTTGGTAAGGATTAAGGGATGAAGGGGGGAACAAGGAGTTGGCAAGTGGAAGATTGAATAACAGTGAGTAAAGAGAGGAATATAAGAGGAGGGTGGGTGAGGTGCTGGAGGAAGATGCTACAGGTGCTAGATGACAGAACAGAGTGGAAGAGTATGTAAGGGAGAGAAACGTGAGGGGCAGAGTAGGGTTTGACCAAGTAAGGGGGGAGTGTTGGAACAGGGGAAACTTGAGACACTTCTGCCGTGGCCACCCCCTTGGTGGGAGTTCCCAGAGGAAACGAGGCATCAGAGCTATAGATAGATAGAAGGGAGGGGCAGAAGATGAATGAGGAGGAGGATGGAGTTAAGAGGTACTGTATAAGAGCAGGACGAGGGTTGAAGGAAGACAAGGGTTGCGAGGCAGTGTGTTCACAACCAACTAATTTGGGAGTTTGGTGTTAGGCAGCAGATACACAGAATCAAACAAGGAAGAACATCAAGAAGAGAAAACGTAAATATGACCCCTCCCTCCTTAAGACTATTTAATTTTCTTTTACCTTACCTGATGGCAGGGTACTCTCCAAGGCAGGCACAAACAGTGGCTATTTGCTCTGCCATGCGTTCCAGTGTGCTCTGTCGAGCCTGGGCCTGAGAGGGACTGTAGTATGATGGGAATGCCTTGGGGAAGTCTAGAGAGAACACCTGTAAGGGAATCATACTAAATAGATATATAAAGACAGAAAAGCAGCACAAAGCATATCATCCAGGATATTAAATCATATTACAAACTACTGCAAGAAGTTCTCCACAATTTGAGAAAATGAGACTCTATACAATATTCTGAGAAAAAGTTCATATTACCCAACCATTCTCCCAATGATTTTTATATAGTTTTGATCAAATGAAACAGGTAATACAAATGCCATGCAATAGAGGGGCGGTTGGTCAATTTTAACCCCTTTGTTTTCACTGTTGTCAAAAATGATGACTAAATGAATTAATTTTGTATATTGTAAAATATAAAAGATAAGCTATTTCAGGTGTGGAACAAATATTAACCCATAAAGAATGAAGGCTGCTAAATGAGTCAGAATTTTTTTTAGTTCAGCTTGATGGCCTGACACAGTGGAGTGCAAAGCATGACTCCACTCCAAGGGGTAGCTATAGCCAGCAGGCCTGTATTTCAGAGACAAAGTTGATATCTTCTCTTGCTTTACTGAGACTACCTGGATAAGGGAAGGAACCAAGCATTATAATACTAAGATGTGTGATAGGTGGTTGGGGGCTACTGACCCTTTTTGCCTGGATGCCCACATCACTGAGTCTGCCACTGGATGGGCTGATGCAGATGTATGTGAGGTCACAATGAATTATCAATGTGTACATAGTCATGGATGACTGTACGTCGAAGATGAAAATATGAGTGTGAGGTCTAGGTACAAGACTGATGCTGGATGACGTAAAATAGTCTCACGTGATAAGTCTACACTACAGGAATTCCCCAGTACACGAAAGGGTTATGTACTTTTAAAACCTTTTGTATATTGGAGCATTTTCCCCATAAGAAAGACAAGAAAAAAGAAGATTCATTCCAAGAGCCATCCCAAAACTGTCCAACTAACTACAAGGCTGATTGTAAGCCCTTAAATCTATTTTAATAAATAAGAAATACATTGAACCAAACCCCTTTATGACCTTTTTATCATTATGTAAGTTACACTACTGGCATTAATTTAAGTCATTATATCATATAGCAATATAAAATATGAGACAATATAAGAATTTTTTGAGTAATGAATGAAGTACTATTCGAGGTGGCGAGGCTATTGAACCGCTACTCCTCCCTCCCTCCTGACCACCACCACCCTCCCTTCACTTGATTTCCACTGCCTCTCTCGATCTTTTTCTACTGCACTTTTCTTTTTCCTACCCCACTAATTCAGAAAAGTCATCAGGAATGTCACTAAGAAAATTTACTGTCCTCATCATCATTACTAGTCTTACAGTCCTTTACTTTCATTTGTCCTTTATTTCCATCTCCCATCCTCCTCCCTCCTGACTGCCGCTGCTACTGCCGCCACCACCACCACCACCACCCACTCTCCTCTCACGATCTTTTAGTCTGCATATTTTTACTTCCAATGATTCCAGAAAATCATCAGGACTGTCACCAAGAAGATTCTGTATACAGTATTCTTATCATCATCCCTCAGAGCCAAATTTGAATTATTTAGTCATAATACTTTTCATACGATCAAAGTACATGCCTATCTTATTGTGAAAATTATCCTATATTTTCGCATATCGGGGATTCCCTGTATCGTAATAACAAATGACACCATGTTGTTTAGCAGAAATTGAAGGGGAATTACAAGGGGTAGTGAACTACTTTCATAGTTTATGTAAAAGAAAGAAACCCAGAGTGACTGTTAACAAGAGTAAGTTGATGATCTTCTAATGACAAGTACAAAAGATTATTTTTGTGACACCCAACCTACCAAAATTATTCTATGCCTTCAAAAATTCCTTAATTTTAAGCAAATTCTTATTATTTTAAAATAGCACAGTACCAGGGTAAACATTGCGTTCACACTTACCTGGCCCTCGTATGGCAAGAACGCGATATTTACTTCCTTGAGGGTCTTGATATATTTGGCAACATGTTGCTTACACAACTCATTGAACAGCTCATTTGGACATGCTGGAAGCAAAAGAAAATAACACTGAATACCAAAAACAACCTGTAAATTACACTCTTTTTGGCAAATAATCAAATAACAAACAACACCTTGTGCTTGTACAGCATCGTACTTTGTATTCCTAAATTCTCTACAAATTATATGAATTGTTTCCTCATGTCACTCATAGTGAATAGGATTGGACCACAAAATATTACAGGTAAAACTTGATAATATACTAATGTACTACAGTATATTATGCAATAATATAAATAAAGTGCATGGTTGACAACAACTTACTCTCTGTGAAATAAACATGACAGGTTTTGTATTTAGCTTTGTTGACTGTGATGAAGTCTTGTTCAAGAGCACTTATAGAGTTTTTTGTGGGCTGAATGAGGTAGATGGCTTCCAGTGCTGGTAGGGGCTCTCTGCTTTTGCCAATGTCTTCAACAACTGTAATATAAAAGATTGGTTGATTTGAGGATGAAAGAAGGCAACAATAAGCCAGGAAGACCCTATTGGATGAAAGAGGTGATAGCGAGGTAGCCAGGTGGAACAGCAAGCATAATGAAATATAGAAGAAATAGAGTATAGTAGCCTACACAATAGTGAACTGTAGTCTTTAGTACTTTGTATCAGAAAAAGTTACAGTACAGAATTAAAAAAATGAAAAGATAAAATTACCCTTTTGTGGGAATTATAAACTCCATGTTTTCCAAGCAAAAAATTCATTTGGGATAAGTTTGCCCTCCTCACTAAGAAACAAATAAAACAAGCTAATACAATAAAGTGAACAACTTGGATATGGATAAATCTTTTAGTGATGCACTTGAAAAGATCAGACATGTGAAATGGAGAGAAGACAGGGTGTGAAAGCCTTTATATAATACAATGTTGCTGAATAAATGTATATGTGAGTTGCAATGTTTGGAATATGAGTTCAGAACAACATGAGAAGCAGAGGCAGAATTTGATAGTGAACCGGAATTGAAAAAATGAACAAATTAATTATTATACAGTATCTCTTATAATATAGAGAGATAGATGAGAGAGACATACAATCTAGGTTATTAAACTGCCTGCCAATTCAAATTAACCCAACATTGAAAGAGAAAAGAAAATACTCACTAGTGATGCCCTCAGCTGAGATATCGTGCATCTTAAGGCACGTGGAGACCATCCGCATTGCCAGTTGGTCCACCACCAGCACACGCCAGTCTGTGTTGGCCGATTTCCTTTTTGACCGTATCACCTCATTCATAATCTCTAAAACACAAAATAATAAATGACAATAATGAAATATATAAAATGTGTGAACTGCAGTCATTCACTTACTATCTCTGAGCCACACTCACACCTTGTTAAATTTTCAAATGTCAAACCTTAAACTTCTAAAGAAATTCATAAATATAGAAGACAATTCAACAATTAAAACCAGAAGTCATGACAACAAAACAGAGGTTATGTCATAACAACTTCAAATACACTAGTGTTCGGAGTCTGGAAACCTTCGCCAAGGATGAGTATCCAGTAACTACTTATGGAATATCCTGTAGCCTATGTGCCTGAGAATCACCCCAAAAGGTTATAAAAGCATAAGGACAGTTCTAAGGATACTGTAGAACTGCTGGAAACAGTGAAGCTACATAAAGACTAGGAAATAATTAGGATTGAAAAAGCCTGCATCAAGGAAAGACAATTTCATTAAAACTACAGTATATAGCTATGGTTTGTTCTGAATGTATTTTCAGATTTGCAGATAACACAGTCCCATTAACAGATATGTCAAAAACACTTTTATTGAGATATGTAAAATGACCAAAATAGGGAAAGTCTCAAAAGAGGGATAAAGATGAAATGAAGTTTCAACAAAATCATTTTGATTTAAAATGCAAGAAAGAACACCACCAAAATAGTGAAAAAACACTTAAAGGAGATAAAGAATACATTTACCTTGGGCAAATGCTACAACTAGTAAAAAAAACACGAACAAGAAAATAACCAGATGTAGTATATGACATTTGGATGAAGGGCCTTTAGGGTAGGCCTAACCTGGCAATATATATGAAACAAAAAATATACCATGAATGCATAATAGGCTACCAGCTTTGATGTACAGTATGAAGGAGAGTCCTGGAAACTGACAAAACCAACAAAAAATAATCTAATACTTTCTCAAACAGCAATAGAAAGGTCAATGGTATGAATATTTTTGAAAGAGCAATCTAAAATTATTGAAATAACTGAAGTCATTATGAAACAAAAAATGTAGGTGGCAAGTGAAGCAGATGAAGACCAAACTACAGTATATAGAAAAGTTTGCAGGCAAAAAATAAGTAAAGACTAGGACGGGAGAAGGTTTGTTCAGTAGTGGACTCTAAATTATATATATATATATATATATATATATATATATATATATATATATATATATAGAGAGAGAGAGAGAGAGAGAGAGAGAGAGAGAACATGAATCAACAAAAGCGTGGCAGCGTTGTAAAAATGACAGGATTGAAGTGGGAGGAGACTGATGACGTCACACTGTCTGGCAAGTTCTGACGTCATTGTGGAGCTCACGCCCACCCACTGGCTGGCGAGCAGCCTGTCTGCCAAGTGCACACACAACTCCATTTTTCATTTACAATCAAAATTAATTAAGTGCTAATTATCACATGTCCAGTTCGTTCCTACATTCTTTAATGGTGTTATTATCGCATATGACAATCTCGTAAACGAGAAAGATTTAACGACAGAAATAAAATCTTAACAGTGAGGTCACAAAGGCACCATGGGAAATATTGATCCACCAATCCACGTGGAAAACTACGCGAGTGTTGGTTCTGAAACCTCACAAAATTAGATCAACAACAGACAAGAGGACGCTATTAGAGGTTTACATCATCATACCCAAAATTAACGTATCTCTCTTCATAATTTTTACAAATTACCAATACCATCTAGAGGGGAAATATGAAGGCTTTCTGCAGGGAAATCAAAGTTAAACTTTAATAAAGGAGACATTGAGTACATAGCCCTAAGTGAGGAAGAGGAATGTATGATGCCTGAAATGACAGCACCCCTGCAACCACACGCAAGGAATGTAGAGGGCAACAAGATGGAAGAAAGACACAAGAAAGAAAGAGGGAAACAGCCATAAAAGGAAAAGGCAAAATGATAAGGGAGATAAAATGAGGCCAGCCAGGATAAGGTACAAGAGTATTACTTTCTAGAAAGCAATGAGGAAATACAATAGGAAAGTAAAACATGCTGTGAAAACGAAGGAAGATATACTGAAAGAACTCTTTTTAAGAAAACTTATTGAGAATGAAAAAGAACCGGTACATCAATGACTGTGAGTTATAACAGAGAATGAAACAATGACAAAAACAAAGGATGAAAATTGAAATTAGAATGGGAAGACAAGGAAATAGATTAAAAATATAAATGTCCATGAGTGATAGAGAAGGGTAATAGGTCAATATAAACGAAGGAAAGAAAACAACAGGGAAAATAACAGCAGAAGCAGGGAAGGTAAGAGCAACTGCATGAGGGGGGGGGGGGGTGATACGGGTCAATGTGTAGGAGGGGCGTGAAAGTGGGGCGGAGGAAAGGATTGATTGACTGGTAACAACACACCAGCAGGCTAACAAGTATCGCCATATACAGCCGAAAGAGACAGAAAGGAGGGAAGGCAAGCTCTGAAAGCAAAACAGAGAAGGAACAGTTAAAGTCGGCAGGTGATTGATGTGGGACCGAAGGGTAGTCGAAACCCTTCAAGTGTTATCTTTGCATCACTGCAGACGATATTCCCCCCTGCGAGAAGGAGGAAGGAACAAGTGATGTGGGGCAGATAGTGTTAGTGGAGAGGAAAGGTGAGACGAGTGGAGTGTTGAGGGGTAAGCTATATTCGAGTTCTGTGGTTTGCAGTGAGGGGAATTTAAATGTGAAATGAGGTGGCAGGTCAGCGAAAATAGGACATGAATAGTGGATAGATTTAGGGGAGTGGGGAGGGGGTAGGTGTAGATTAGAAATGTGGGGAATAGAATGATACAGACAGGAAGTGAATAAGAAATAGCATGTTAGGAAAGTGGAGTGCAGCAGAAAGGTAGCAAGTAGAGTGAAGAAGGGTGAGGGAGAGAAGGAGGATGGAGTAATGGAATGGGGAAGGGAAGAGGATGGGTATATGGCAAGAGGGTGGGAGGGAGGAAGAGGAGAGGGGGAAGGAGGCGACAGGTGTGGAGGAGTGACGTGAAGTGACGCCGCAGGATAGTGGTTTAAAATAGCTCACGCGGTGAACCTGGAGGCAAGGGCAAGTGAGCGGAGGGAAGGAGCTCATGGGGTATGGAGGAGGGGGTCACTGGGGAAGATTGGAATGGAGGAGAGAAGTCGCTGGGGAAGACTTCTAGAGAGGAGTACTGCAGGAGATGGTGGTGAGGAAGAAGAGGAAACAGTAAAGAGCAAAGTGTTATACAGTATAGCTAGAATGAAGACGAAAAGTGGCGGGAAACTGAATAAAATAAGTGAAATGAAGGTGGTGGAGCAAAATAAACACAGAGTACAATGAATGTAGTGAGGTGGTGGAGTCGAGTGGAGGGATGAGGTGGGGTAGCGACTCTTCAGTATAGGTAATCAATGAGAGTGTGTGCACGGGCCATTGTTAGCAAGATACACGTGCGCTTTCTACCAACACTACCAGAACAACAACACTCAGGCCAACACGAAAAAAATACACACACAATTCCATTCAGAAATAAGCATATACTACATAACTTTCTTAGTCCTACCGTAACCTATCAAAGATTTAGTGCCACTAGCAGACACAACAGAGAAAGTGAAGCCAGTAAACCGTGAAAACAAACAAGCATTAATCATATGGGGCAATCTTATAACGTTTAACCGTCCTGGATGTAGCCTATCTGTGAATATTGTACGAAGATAAATCAAAGTTCGATCCTTCTTCGTTAAATAATGGAAAGTTATTATCTGAATAGCTAAATGAAAAACAGGATATTAATACGTTCAGAAGGAATGTGTGAGTGCCGCACCTACCACTGGCCTCTCAATCCACAAAGAGGCAGCTCACAATCAATAAGTTATGTTTATTCAACGATATACTGTACCTTGGAGTAATGTTACTTAACATAATCTACCCTAATTTGGCCTTCTGCACATCTAAACCTAATAAACATATAATAAGGAAGCCTGTCATGGCAATGGACATTCCCATCATTCGAGAAACTTCGTCATAATGCCACCGGAAAGACAAAGGGCTTCTGTTGTTGTCACTAGCTGTGACATTTACTGACGAGCACGTAACCACTATAACGAGTTCTTCTTTGTACGTTTCAATATTTTACCATTAATAAAAGCTGTTACATCTTTCACAATTTAATTACAGCGCCAGTAGTGTTCAATGCAGTTGGACGATGTTTCATCAACGTAACAAGAGTAAACCATAAACTAACATCCACTCTAGAACTTAATCTCTTTCAACATAATATAGCTATTAGCAATAAACAGCAATACACGGGATACAGTAAGATTACTAGAGCTGTACGGTACTTTAATTTAACACAGAAACAGAAAGGGGTTTATGCAAGAAGTGCAGTAAACCAATTGATGAAGAGAAACAAACTCTTTACAAGAAGCATTAAAACAATACAAGCTCATGCATTACAAGCTCAAGGAAGTATCGGTACTCGACGCTATTATAGTCAAATATAAGGGCTACCGATTCCTCCCGACTGTAAACACAAAGTTGTAGCACAATTTATATAATACCGTGGCCTCTATATTCTAAACAAAATTCGTACAGTAGCTCCCTTAACTATGGACTATGCAATGTTTAAAACTATTAGTTCTCTGAATGAAGAAACATTTAATCTCTATGGATTCATCTTGATACTGGGTGAGTGCATTTTTTAGTATATCTTTGAGTGAGAGTATTGCAGGAGTGCATGAACCGAATCTTGAATGTGTTTATACTGATAAATGTGACTTATGATAGTGTGCGTGTGTTGGATTCTTTGTCTAGGTTAGTGCAAGTGATTACTGTAAGGTAAATGCGTATCTGTGTTGGTAACCATGTGTGTGATGGACAGTACAAGTGCTCGAGTACATGCGTAGCCTATGCCTTTTCTAGAGGGCATGTATATACTAATGTGTGCATGTGTATATGTGTGTGTGCTTGAGTACGGGTGGCCGAGTATGGTGTACAATGCTTGCACGTGCAGGTCCTTCAGCGAACGTGCATTTCAGCTTGAAGTCCGGGCTCTGGTGTAGCGACGTCAATACCAGGAGCTGTGGCGCCTCCCCAGCCACTAGTCCACCCCAGGCTTTTGTTTACAAGTGCTATGCAAAATCTTCATGAACACACACACACACGACTAATATATGGATACCTAATCCCATCCACTTCCATATTGGCACTACAATTTTATTTATACAGGGCCCTAAGTGTTTCAGATCCCACCACTGAACTTAGGTGTAGGCTATTGCTAATAATTTAGGCATGAGCTATAATATCCTTACTTTATCAGAGTAACCTGGTAACATCATCGATACAACATACTATACAGTAGATGTATAGTCAGTTAACACACTTGTACCTAATTCCAATACATCCATTAGGACCAGATTATAAGCTTGTAAAAATTACAGGCATCGAGGTTGTAACTCCCCTAGCCTATACCAGCATATATTTCCTTGACTAGTCCTTGTAACTGAAGCCGTACTACATTCCCATCCCCAGCTCCCCTGTCTATGGACTGGGCACTTTTTACTCCCTATACCTACCTCCACCATGCATGCACCACAAGTAACCCACCCGAACCATCCCACTTTATTCCACACTAATGGAAAGCCTGTTGGTCGATCCCGCACCCGCTGACATTTCTCTCTCGACCCCCGACCTTTTCTCCTCTTGCTTCTGATGCTGCTGCTGCCAACCTCGGTGCCTTGCTGACCACTTTGCCTCTCCTGCCCCCTAAACCTATAATATGCACAGTCATAGGTCTGTCGAAGTACTACTACAATTCGTTCTAAATGTTCTTGTAAATTCTGACCAATTCACTATATGCCAGCACCAACACCACCACTATCATCCAAGGTCATATAGGCTACTTATCATCAGTCTGCCACGCCCAACAGCAAGCAGGAAAGGATGTAAATGGAATAACTTAGAGATAACATAGGAAGGCGAAGGTGCAGTAAGGGACGAGGAGATGACAGTTGGGTAGGCAGGAATACCCTAAGCTCGGTGGTCATAGCAAATTGTGGTACAAAAATATGAGGGCTGGGGAGTTAAGCAGGTTATGATGGGAGGTTACTACTGCCCAGCCCTGTCCATTCACTCCATCTTCCTCTCTCACACTGGTTATTTCTTTCTCTCTTTCTCTCCATAATATTTTTTTTTCAATAATTCGTACTCAATATGATTTCATATTGAGTATTTACAAATGTTGGATTTTTTTTATCATTATTCTTTACACTAGTCTTTTCGTCTCCTCTCGTCCTCACCTTACTCGAACAATTTTTATATTTCGTTCTCCTCATTCAAGATGTTCTTTTATACTGTATTTCTATATCTCCCTATTCCTCCCTTTATGAAGTAGGACAGCATACTGTATATATCCAATGAAGGCAAAATACTTTCCTTTCCAAAGGCAAACGTCAAATCCAAACTCTTTTTCCTTCTCTCTCTTTTCCGTGATACCACCCGTTTTGCGTTTCGTCCGAACGAAGGTATATTATATACAGGCCAAATATTCACATATAGAACGCAATCTTTTCATTTCTCGACAAACAAGGACGATTCTATAAAATATTGCCTACTTTTCCTTCTCCTTATTACGGGAATACCCTCCCTCTGTCTGCCTTCATCATGATATCCTACGTAACCACCGCCAGCCCGCATTCTCCCCCTCTCTCTCACCAATAGACTCAACCCCTCCAGTTATTTGTGTAGGTATTGTTCGTAGCTTTCGCTGATCATCAATTCTCTAAACTAACTTAACCCGTAACATCAGGGAGAGCAATACCACATTCCCTTATCTTCATGTGTCCCCTTTTCAGTTGGTAACTCTTTATTGTAGATGACTTATACAGCAACAAAGCATCTTTTTTCTTCTTATTCTTGACCTCTTGACGTAATGGATCTCTTCACCCCATCTGACGTCAGTCAGGTGCTGGGTTAAATATAAATATAACAAGTTCACCAAGCAAAGGGGCGAGGATGCCGGGAAAAGTGAGGCTCACACTCCCCCCTCACCTATCCAACCAAGACAGCTTGAATTTTCATTCTAATATGAACTTACATATTTCCCTGAGACTGAACTGCATCAGCTCTCTAATACACCCTAAGAAATGTCAGATAGCAGTCCAATTAAAGGCGAGAGCTAAGATTACATGGAGGCTAGAAAGGGATGTGGAGGGATCGACGTGTCAGTAAAAATGACTCGTATATCACAGTTTAGTACATATAATAGGGGCTGAAAGCCTTGGGATCCTTCCAAACCATCTTTTGTTTTAGGAAGAGTCCTGGCCTGATACGAGGCGGTTCAAAGAACGGCTCCGATTAGGCCTACTGTGCTTTTATTCCTATAATTGGTTACCATGGCTGTACACGATGACTTGGAGTTGGTGGTTTCACACTCACTCCAGGAAAATCAATCCCTTCAACTGGAGAGGTCCTTCGGTCCCCTCCACCTTCTCCACACTCCACTGGGAAAACCTCTATCCTCCAGAGACTCGACGGAGTTTTGAGGTGGAACTAATGAGTACGGCTGAAACTTACTAGCACTGGAATAAGTGGACTCAGTTGAAATGAGGATTGTGTCAGAATTTGTTCCACGGGATTAATTGAAGGGATGCCTCAGAACTTTGATTTTAATCCTTAACATTCGAATTACAAGATACAGTGAGAATTTTAAGTATGCGGAATTACACCTTTAATGCATTCTTTGAGAAGATAAATTTGTGTTTACGATTTATTTACTTATATATATATATATAATCATTCACACTTGTATTCAGCATTAAGACGATTCAAAATACGGAAGACCAAGCAGGAAGGACCAGGATAAGCCTAAACGGCAAGTGAAAAGCTACTTGACACTGTTGGTCGATAAAGAGGTACAGTAACTGAAGGTATTTAATAAGGATGACTAGAGAGGGGTATATCAGAGAGGAATGGATTTAGATAAAACACGAACATGGACAAAGAGTGTGAGGATGAGGCTATATGAGGGGACGTAGGGTTTGAGAATGACGGCGAATGTGGAAGACGACGAGGGTGATGCAATGTGGGTGTTGCGGATGATGGAAAGCTAAGACGGTGAGGATGGGAAAGATCCAATGTGTGTGAGCAAAGAGGGAGCGAGTATTTAGGCAAGAATTGGACCAAGAAGTTGGAAATGAGAGGGAAGAACAGTCAAGATCAAGGAACGACGGAGAAACAGAGGACGATACAGGGAAAGAGGGGAGGATGAACGAGGATGGGAAGAGAGTTGATGAGACATCATGGGAATCATAAATGGCAGAACGACATGGAGAGGAGCGTACGGGGAGAAAAGAACGTAGTGAGAAGCCATGAACCAAGGGAGTGATGGGAGAACTCAGAATATCCATAATATAAAGGGGGGTCGGTTACGAATAAGAATGAAAGAAATGTGCTTAAGCAAAGCGAAGACTAAAAGGAGGATGGAGAGTGAAAGAAAAACAACGAAAATCAAAGCGAGGAGAGCAGAAGTAAAGAAAAGAAGTGGGTAGAACAAGAGATGATGCAGAAAGGAGAGAAGCAAGGGAAGGGTAAAGTGTGGGTGATATGGTAAGCACTGCGAAAAGCAGCACGGTTGGGAAGGGTTAAGAGGTTATGGAAAGACCCCAAAACAAAAATCATATATATATATATATATATATATATATATATATATATATATATATATATATATAGGGTAGAGGGGTAAGAAGAAATCAAGTTCAATTCGAGAAAGGGTACACTAAAACGAGTAGGGGGACGGGACAGGGAAAATGGGGAGGGGGCAGGAAAGAGGGGCAGGGAAAAGGAGGGAGGAACTGGGACAAAGTGGAAGGGGCAGGGAAAAGGAGGAGGGGACAGAAAAAAGGAGTCTGAGGAAGAGAAAAGGAAGCAGCGGGGAATCGAAGACAAGGAAGGGAAACTGCTGCAGGAGCACAGGAACCAAAATCAAAGGGGATTGCGAAGACCGGAGGAAGGGAACGAGAACAAGAAACTGTGAACATGGTGGGGGTGGGGGTCAGGGGCTACGAGAAAAGAGGAACGCGAAACAAAGGTGGGGGAGGGGGGGAGACAAGGGACAGCCAGAGAAGGCAGCAACAAAGAGCCTGAGGGCGAGGTCGAAGTCTGGATCAACGCTGAGGTTCCAAACGAGTCTTGGGCCTTCCTCCTTTGATCAATACCCGCTTCCACGCGCTGAGGGCGGCGGGGGGTTGAGGCGGGGGAGTGAGTGTGCGTGCGTGTGTGCGTGTGAGGGAGGGGGGAGTGAGAATGATAAGCACGCATGGGGAGGCTGGAATGAAAAGAGAGGAATGTGGGAAACAGAAAGAAGAGGCAAGGGATTATGGAAGTAGGTAGGGAGAGTTGTGGATGCTGACCAAAACAGCGGAGAAGCAGGGTAGGAAGAGATTAGCATGGAATGAGCCTAGTAAGTAGGGTAAGCAGAAGGCGATGCTGGGAAATAATAAGTAAACAGGCAAAGATGAATGACCCAAGAAAAATGCAAGGATGTTGAGGCAGGAATAGAATGGGAAAAGCAGGGATGAGGGAGCCTGAGTATATAATATTATGGTGGAATCAAGGATGAGAGATAAGGAAGTGGATGAATAATGAAAGTCACTACTGTAAGGAAGTTTAAACGTAAATATGGACTGAAAAGAAACATAACTACGAGAGAGAAAACAAGAAGGTAGATATAGAAATGTTCTGAGTATGGAAATACACCCAGTATATACAGGCCTATATCGGATTCCAAGTGATAGAAGCTACTTTCCGTGAGGTGAAAAGTTTAGAAAGAAAGATAGGTTTAAAGAAAGAATGAATAACAAAGAAGCAAACTATAATGGACCTCCAACGATTATTTAATTTTCGATCGAGAGCATACCTGAGCAAAGACCAAATAAATTCAGTGGACATTACCCTACCAATCGACATTCTACCCTCATTTTTACCATTTTCTTATGTAAATAAATATATATTCATTCTGGACCACGAATGGATCCAGCTACAATCTATTACTTCCTGGGTTCATAATGCCCAATCATACAGTGAAGTTTGATCAAAATCAGAAAGTTTGTGAGGTATCTTGTTCACTAACCAACCTGCCAACAAACATTCAAACATGAGTGATTACATAACTTTCATCAAACTCTGTGAAGGTAATAAAGGCAAGGATTTACAGAATGGAATACTAGAATGGTGAGATGGAGATGCTATGAGTAGGTCTGCATGGAGAAGACATCAAGAGAAGAATTACAGGAAAAGAAATGGGAGAGAAAGGCGGAAAAAGCTAGAAATGAGAGAGACAGAGAAGGTCGAAAAAGCATAGAAAACAGAATGCAGTGAGAAGTATCCTGATCAAACAAGAAAAGAGAGAGGGAATGTGTATGAGGGAGGGAAGCAGAGGATGTTGGCAGATAAGGATGTGGGAGGAGCGAGGACTAGGGGGTGAGAGAGAAGAGGGTAGAAGGGAGGGGGGGGGGGGAGACTGGCATGAGTGATAGACGTGTGGGAGAAATAAAAAGTGGGGTTGAAGAGTGCAATTACATTAATATTATACACTATAAGAGAGACTGAGGGCATTGTGGGAAAGCCCGGTTCAAGCCTTGACCTTCCTCAGGAGCTCGGTGCTGCTCGGTCAGACAGCTTGAGGAACCTCAACAACAACTATGAGAGAGAGAGAGAGAGAGAGAGAGAGAGAGAGAGAGAGAGAGAGAGAGAGAGAGAGAGAGAGATATCTGAGAAGCTAATAATAGTGTGGAAGACAATGACGTGGGCTGTGACAAATACGAGCGGGATAAGTACGCTGGGGGTGGGGATGGACAGGTGACTTAATTAGATGACGTACGGTAGCAGGTACAATAACAATAGTAAACGTAATTACGTGAGGAGTGGTCGGAAGCTTTCCCAATAGGCTATGTGAGTCATAAAGGCTTGGGAATACCTTGTGTGAAAAAATTTACAGGCGACACATATTTATCTAAAGATATTAAGTTGTTTCGTTTGTCTGTCCTGCGTTTTCTCTTATTTACTAAGGATATACAAGTTTTCAAAAACTAGCACACTCAGTGTTATACTTACCGGTGTGATAAATATGAAACACTGCATCAACTACATAATCAAGCGACACTTATGAAAAAAAAAAGTTACATTACACAGTTCTAACCTCAACAATGAAGCAAGGAGACTGGGAGGAGAGGAAGAAAATTAATGACATCGATGGAAGGCAGAGGATGGAAATACAGACCTCTCCCAAAATTTAAAATCTTGTTGCCAGTCACGATGCCCAACATTAGAAAAACAATTAGACGAACATTCTGAACCAATCACATAACATCCCTGAAGGAGGTAAACGGTGTTGAAAGGAAAGGAAAGGCAAGACTTTAAAAGGTGATAACGGAGCGGAGGAAAAGTTAGCGGGGAAGGAACAGGGCAAAGAAAAGCTGAAAACAAAGATGTATAAATGGGAAATTTCATGGAAGGAAGAGCAAATGGGTAAAGAGATGGGAGGGAAATGAGCAAGGAGATAGATAGGGCAAAGGAAAGGATGATTAGAGCATTGAGAGAGAAGGTGCGGAAGGGGAGGCAGAGTGGGTCAGGTGACTGGGTAGGATGACAGTGGTCTGCTTGCTTGCATCACGGACAGGGATACCAAGGAGAGTAAGAACGCCTTCATTCATCCAACTCAGAGACACCACCTGATAAAGCACAGTGAGTTAACTCTGTATTGCGCGGGTGTGGCCACATCTAAGACTCGCAAATCACAGAAAAACAAATCGACTACAGTCTCCCAAATTAGCCCCTATACACAAAGCACAATAATTTTAAGTATTATAAGACACCAGGTTAAAGACCAATCTCATGGCACTGGATGTATTCAACAACTAGGCTAATGACCTTGTTGAAAGGGTAGGTGGCCGAGTGACTAGTGCGTTGGACTCGGAACCTAGAAGGATTGGAGATCGAATCCGCTCAGGAGCGGGACTTGGAATATTAAAGATTTATTCGTCCTCACCTAGTTGCAGCGCTAATCATACGGCCACTAAACGTCATTAAAACACTCATTGGGATACACCCTCACATATCTATCATTGCAGCTGGGTACCCGTTCAATACTCATGGCATGTAGAAGTTAATGATGATCTGCTAGGTCTCAGTAACGGGCATTATGCCTAGGTCCAGTGACGGAACACATAAAAGAATGTATATTTAACCTAAACATCCTGTAATCCCAACCGAGTACTATATTTTTCAATTGTACCGGTAATATTATTGTGTGCAATAACTACAGCTCCAGAAATATTTCTGGTTCTAAATAGGTCCCAGGGATATATCCTACTTTTAATTAACTGTCTTTTCGTTACCCCTCTTTAGTGCTCAAAGAGTAATACCAGCAAACGTCACTGTCTCCATGGCATTGATCAGGATTGAAAAGAAATGACGTCACCCTACAGCATAGCGATTTAGGTTAAGAGGACAATTTTGCTTGCGGTATTTGTGAAGAGTGATGGAGTGAGCGTTTCCAAGGCAACCGTCTAGTGCGTCACTGTGACCAAGTAAGGTACACTGATGGCGTCATTGTTTCCCCGGCAACACCTCATGCTGTCACAACATCACTCCATTCACACGAAGGAAGACGAAAAGTGGGAAGGACACCCACATTCAGAAAGGTTCTCCATTGGTTATAACCTAAACGAGCCAGGGTAAACCATGGGATCTTTACCACAAAGTAGATTATATCTAATCTAGCTACTGTGAAAACCAGATGTGATCAAGAGATGATGCCTGATAGAGCCAAGCGCGCGGGGACAGGTATGTACCAGAGGCAATTTTGCCAAGGCAGTACTGTAGTACGAAGCACGGGTGCCAAGTAGTAAATTTTATTTTGCAAATTTCAAAGTGAGATAGATGAAGCAGCAATCAACTTAAATGACGAAAATATAGCACTGATAATTTATAAGTTGTACCTATATTTCCATATTATAATTTTTAAAAATTACCCCAGAGGGCAGACATTCAATTTATGACCCTCATGAAACCTCCCCTCTGGCTGTCACCTGAAGCAGAGTGTCCCCCCTACCCCCCTTAGTATGCTACAGATGACAGACAAAATCTCCAGTGCTATAGCCAATATCTACTGATATCACACTTAACTCGATCCTATGAAAGTACTTTATCAGCATAATCAATTATGTTGTGTGCTTACTAGGCACCTGTAAAAAGGAAATGTATCAGTGATGCAACATACCTACTGTATTCTATGATACAGCCCTTGTGACTCCAATCCATTATTAATATTATCACTGTAGGCTACAGCTGAATCAATGCTAATTATGTAATTGTATTGTACTGATTATGTAACTGGAGTGCTGCATGCTGTATTATTATTGAATTATAGCCATTACCATGTAAGTAAGGAGTTGTTCCTTAAGTTACCAGTAAAAGTACTAACATGACTGAAAGAGGCCAACTAAGGTACAGTATAATATCTAAATGTTCTTTTTACTAAACTGTGGTAACATTTCAACATTCAAGACACTAACACATTTTCCTTATTATTTAGAGTAAGCCTATGGTACACGAGTACAAAATTTCACATGTTGCTAATAAATTGCCATCAAATTTCAATTACTATTATTATGACATTTTCAATATAACAATAGGGGAGTTGGCTGAATGGTTATTGTGCTGGACTACAATCGTAACCTATAGGTTGGGAGATCAAATCCTCTCAGGTGAGGGGCTGAGAATATTTACTCTTCCAAACTGAGTTTCAGGCACCATCTATAAAGCCACCGAACGTCGTAAAACATCCTCGTTGGTACCATAACAGCTGCAGTATTTGAGAATTACCCTCACTTTCCTCCCTCTGTGGCTGCATGGGTACCAGGTTGGAAGTCGTAACATGTGTATGTGTGTGTGTGGGGAACAGTTGACCTGGGTCATGGTAACAGATTTGATGGAGCCTATGTCCAGTGTCCGAAAAAATATAAAATAAAGAGAGAAATAAAAAAACAATTAAATAATTAAATACGTGTAAATAAACAAATAAATAAAAAAATAAAAAAATGATCCTTAGGAAAACAAGTTACCGTACCTGCACATACCAATCCATCATTTTCTCACAGGTGTTTGTTCGTTATTTCCAAAACCAATTCCCTGAGCAACAGTGTGTTACAGAACATAAAGCAGGGACTTGAAAATTTTTCTCCATTTACCCACATTAATTTTGCACTGTTCATTTTCACACTAAGAGGACAAAGGTTGGATGTCGATGGAAAGTGTGGGGTAAAACAGGTTAAATCACGCAATGTGGTATGCAAAAGAGTGCTAAATGTCCATTATTCATGTTGTTTTACACGATAGAAAAAAAAAAGGAGGGATAGATGCTCACAGTTCCTCAAAATATTCTGACATTAGCAATGCAACAAGAAAATATCCCCTATAATATCACCAATCAATAGTATAGAAGATGCCCGACCATATTCCAAAATGATGAGAATGATGGTACAGTTGCTCTCTCCAGATCAATAAAGTTCTGTCATCTAGGGTGACAGATATAAAGCAATGACACCTTAAAGCCCCACTATTTCTATCAAATGTGATACAAGTGATGCACCCAACACCTACCGGTAATAGCTTTACTCAACAATCTCAAGACCTCGCAAGTCACATGCTACTAATAGCCTACAGTTGAAAAGAAAAAAATACTAAATACGAGCCTAGCAGCCATGACCCCACTGGATGAAAACATGTTAAGTGTCGATGTTTTGGTCACGCTACACTTCTGGCATGTTCAGGAAGTCTGCCAAGGTTCTGATTAGGTTAGATTCAGGTTCAGCATATTCAAAAACTGAATTAGTACAGTAACAATTTAATATATTGCTTGTGTTAACTCTCCTATTCCCTTCACCTGCAAGCCCAGCCCTCTTTGTTTGGGGCAGCCTTGAGGAGGTCCAACATGGTCAAAATTTACTGTCACTTTATTAATTAAACATATGAAAATAGGAAATAATGGCATGTAAATTCATATTTATAAGATATGGTAGCAATTTCACTTTGTGCGTCATCATCAATTTTAGTACCGGTACCTATTTTCTGGTATTTCTGTAGAACATTTGCTACTGCTTTTCTCTCAGTGTTTTAAAGGTTTTCATTTTCTTTTATTAATTAATTATCATACTATTGTGAGGAAAGATCCATTTCCCTAATCTATCCCCACAGTTGTCCCAATCCTATTAAGGCCTTATTAGGCTGGTCCGGTTAGGGTAAAGGTTCTTTCTTCAATATAATCATCAAAAATAAATATGAAACAAAAAAATTAAGAAAAAGCAGAAGCAATTAAGCAATTTTATCTTAGAAATATGGTACCCACTTTTCTCCAAAGGAACGTGTTTCAATGTTATTTACGTACGGTAGTATACAGTTAACTGGTTAACGAGGTTATTTTGCTTAATTAAGAAACATTTACTACACAAGCCTCTCCTCTCCATTAATTCAAACCCGATCTACTTATTTCCATTACCAATACAGTACACATGTTTTTATGCACAAACAAGAGTTGCACAATACACGTTTAAATAGGACAACCTCCATCACCTTACAGAGGAAATCCTCCGAGTCCACACTACATCCCCTTCCTCTAGGCTACTACGTTAGAAATAATCTTATTGCAATGGAGAAGGGGTCATACTTCCTCAATTTGCAACAATTTCAATGGAAGGAAAGTGGGTAAATATTGAAAGAATTACCGTTATTACGTACGGTTTTTCTACCTTCATTACCCACGTATTTAAACCATTCTAAGACTATTTTCTTCTATGGCATTTCCTCCGCAAATGCCCCATTTCCAAGATAGGGCATATTCAAATGGGGCATTTTGAAATTAGCCTGACCTTACCTAACCTAACCTAGACAGCATCAGACTACCGGGACCTAACCTGGGCAGACTACCGGAACCTAACCTGGGCAAACTACCGAGAAATAATCGTGATAAAGTACAATAAATGACTGGGGAAAAATACTGGGACTCAGCCGGATCTGGCAACACTGCTACAAAACGGTAATTCTTTCAATAAATACCGGAAAGTGCTCTAAAATGGTCTCAAACATCAGAAACACAAACAAAACCACACAACATTATGTGCAACATCCTAACTGATACTGAGGAGTGGGAGTAGTGGGATTTATCTCATGAGGAGTAGGAGTAGTGGGATTTATTTCATGTGAAATGATATGCCAACATCTAACATCTGACTGATGTAGGAAAAGTCACAAGATATATCTATGCATTTAAAATACTTAGCATCTTGCGCTTTAAATTCCCATCACTGTATGAAATTGCAATGTATTTAAAAGTGAACACAGTGTAGAAGAGAAATTATCAGGTGTATTGTCCAATGATTCATACTCACATGACCCACTAACTTACACAGTATGAAAATATTAGGAAACTTCTGACACACACTACAGGGAAAACCTAAACACCATATACAACGAGTGAGAAAATACACCATACTACAATATTCTCAATGGATGAATGAATGAACTCTAACAAATAAAGTATAAAACGAGTGAGAAAGTATAAAACGAGTGAGAAGGTACAAAACAAGAGGGGCAGCAGACGACTCTCGATACACCCACCCCCGTAACCACCCTCCTCTTCTATCACACTTTTCACCCTTCTCACCCTTTTAACCACCCGGAACACTACACCCATGGGTACATTATATATTCACACGTCTTATGGAATAACATGAACGACTATAAAACGTATGGTTAATACTTACTTCTGCCGACTAACTCCTTGAGAGCCATTTTGACAGGTGTGTTGTTGGTGTGTGTGTCTGCCACTAGATGCCAGATGAGTGGCAATCGATACTCAGGGAAGGGGAGTCGCAGCGGCAAGTTTGAATAGTGGCAGGGGAGCCTTCCAGATAACGCTGATGCCCTCTGTACAGAAAGCACGCACTTAGTAGTTAGAAGTTAATATTACCAGTAAACTGAACAGAATATATTAAAATGCTTTAGCCAGTTGAGTTAGGCCTCCACAATGTAGCCTAGCTTGGGATAGTCAGCTGGGCATTGACAGGCTGCAGGCATCCCAGGAGATCGAGCCAACTTTGTCTCTGTACAGACTTGTACGTGATTCATGAACTATGAGAGCACACTACAGACTATACTAATACTAACAACACACACAAGCAAAAGGCACGCCATCTGTAACATAACTGCCTTTATTAATAACCAATGTAATCCATAGTCATAAAACGTCAAAAATCCATCCATCCCACGCCAGACAATTTTATTTTATTTCCCACAGGGTTCTTGTAGTAACTTACAACATACAGTAAAATCTTCCATTTCCGCAACACTGGCGGATAACAATTATACTTTAGCCTATAAGAATGTCAGTTAGTAACAATAAATCTTTTCACCAATTCTGAGACACCCAAATTAAAGTTACAACTTTGATTAATTATGCGATTATGGGACGTGGTGCTTGTTCCTGCTGATTCTACTCTCTACCTTTTATTTAGTCCGATTAAATTAAGAAGAGAACAAAAGTAAAATGTCCAGCTAACTAGTTCCTCCACTAAGGGAATAGGAAATCCTATCCTACGTTTGTTTGATGCTGTATGTATGTCAACTACTGTGGTCATTAAGGCAGCTGACCCACATCATAATCATCATCATTAAGTCAATAACAGATTAGAAGAAACAAGATAATCCGTTGATGAATATAGAAAAGCATAGCCAGCATTGAGGGGAGATTGATTTGAGTGTGAAAGAAACTACCATAGGCCTAGAAAACCCTGTAGGACGAAGGAGAAGGCGAAAAATAATGAGGCAGTAAGCATGAAGAAAATAGAAGGAAATGAGGGACAGCTGAAGAATTGAATGGGAGTGGCTGGGACCGAAGGGGAGTCATAACCCTTAATGTATACAGATCACATCACTGCACACACTACCCCCTTCCTTTCTTCTATACGGAACATTGAGGACAGAACAAGTGGTGGAGTACAGTATATAATAGCATGATGTGGAGGCGAGTGATCACCTCGGGGTTAGTTAAATGGAAGTTATAGGCATTCTTTACTCAACGTTGGTCAGTCCGCTATCTACTTAAAAATAACTTTGCTGGTTCACAGATAACAATACAGCGTCCAATCTTTCTGTTTATTCATATGTACAGTACAATTACAACGAGAAGTGACCATTCATGAGCCTACATAATAGCTAGGCCTATACAGTGGAAGGCATAACGCACTGCATCACGCTCTGCCACTACTTTCGGATCTCCTGGATTACCTATCTTATGCACTTTTGTTACATGGAATGATTCAGAGAGCACGATTTGACTGAGTGTAAATGAAGCTTGATGTATTAATGTAAAACGCTGTTTTAAACTGAAGTTAGAGGAGTCAATTAAACTATAACCACGATTTTTCCAGGGGTGGGAGGGGCGCTAAACCAAACACATCATCCCTGATTCACGGTCTCAATCTGTCCTTCATGCCTCGTACTATCTACTGTACTTATTTTGTCCTAAGTTTTAATATTTACGGACAACAAAGATTTTAACCTAGGTTTATTGTAGTTAGAACTACTGCCCTTAACTTCAATTTATTATCACTGACATATGAAAGACATTGCATGCTTTATCTTTTTAAAACTCAGTAGGTTATTCATCCGATTTAACTGTCATATCGTTTTACTGCAATTAAGTTTACCTATTTGTTTATAGTACAATTTCATAATTTTAAAATATATTCTTTGAAGAACGCGAAAGAAAATTGCTGTGCACAATCAGTTACAGCGCTCTTTCGATGTTTTTAATGTAACCAATTCCTAACTCCCGTTCTTTAAACATAGCAAAATATTACTGATTGTAGAAGAGACTAATAGAAAGAAAATTACTAACCTCAGATTGTTCCCACAACCTCCCTCGACGATGGTGCGTTTCAGACTGCCGCAGCTGCCAGTCAGTGCCAGCAGCCAGCTGGGTGCCGCTCTTGATCCCTCTATAATGACACTACGGGTGCCAGATCCAGCCATACAAATGTAGGATTTTACTTTCACAAGTCATAGGTACAATGTATATATATATCTTCGTTATTGAAAAGGAAATTCTATTAATCTTCATGTTGGTATAGGGCACAATCCTACGTGTCTTTGACATATATGGACAAGTAGATGCAAGCTATCGGCTGTAATAGAAAGAGCCAAGTCAAAATTGCGTGGGCAGTAGTACGTTCTACCCTTCCCACCCACCAAGATCAAGAGCCACCCACATAGACGATCCGGATCATTCGCGAATTTCGCGCCCTTGTCACAGTCTCGCTCAGCAGCTGATTACTTGCTATCTTGATGTTTATTCTATAATACGGAAGATGAGGACTTAATATGGCACGAAGCCTGCTCTGTCTCCGACTGTGAAATAAAAAGAATGAGAGAGGTCCAAAATCATTTCAAATTTCGTCCGAGATACTAACATTTAAGTCGTATTGAGGGAGAAAGATGAATGAAAGTAGAGTGTTCCAGAGTTGACTAGTCGTGGGAATGAATATATGAGAATATCGGCTGGTTAACTCTTGCATCAGGGAGTGGAATAGAAAAGGGGTGACTTCTGGAAGACTATAATAAGACTAGGACGGCGACAGAGGGAGGACAGCAAACACAAAGGAAACATAGAAGAAACGTCGAGACAGTTGAAGAAATGAGAATGGTTGGGGCAGAAGGTGCGCCAAAACTCTCAACATAATTTCTTTAAGAGGGTTTTATCTAGAGATTAAAATCAATAATCTGATCAAGTCCCCAAGTTTGATCAATAAACCCTTTAAGCTACCGGCCCTGCTCCCATTGAGCCAGTAGCCTACCCACCTTGTCCTGTCCCGTAAAAAGCAAACCGTAAAATCCTTGTCTGTACTTTTCCAATCAAGGAGCAGATAACCTCTCAAAAGTAAAGCCCATCTAGAGGACAAAAAGGATGTCCCTAAAAATACCATGTCCAGCATCCCTAAGTTGTCACCCCCCACCTCACCTCCATGCTCGCTAAAACCAAGGAAGTCACTCCAGTTGTATCCAAATGGAAGTTATCAGAGGCCCTTCCGAATATAGTCCACTGCAAGAATGACTCATCTAGAATGCCAGAACTGCAGCTCAAGCCAACTTCTTAACCACATACCATCAGGATAGACACTACAAAATATATGAATTACAACTGCCTTGAGTTATCTCATTACAGTACTTGATATATTTTGAAAAATTACCCTGTGAAAACACTAACTCTTTATCAGATCTGAAAGGAAACCTAATATATAATTAAATATTCCAGTGTTTCCATACAAATTCTTCCTTTTATTAATTATCTATTATAGCTCCCACACTTACAACACATTATTTTATATAATCATTGTTTCTGCATATTGGGCAAATTATGTACACAAAACCTGTATTTATATTAATAACAAAACAAGTAAAACAGAAAAAAAAAACAATAAACAACAGACTGGTAGAACATTAACTCCCTTAACTCTCATTTACGATGTTAAGCAAAACAATACATTGGTGGGCAAAATAGGTTAAGAAAGAAGTGGCCCTAGATAATAATTGGCTTTAAAAAATTCAAATGACAGTTGGATGGGATAAAATTATGTAAGAGAACACTAGACAGGGTATATTATGAGTTGCCAGTGAAACCTAGGCCCTTTACCTGTGCAACAAAAACATACACTTCCATTTAGGTAAAAATAATCAACTGGCACTTGAAAATAGAGTATGCACCATATATACACACATGATAGTATGCTTATCTATCTCTTGATCTCATTAGAAAATTCCAGAATTAACAAAATACTAGAAGGCATTGCCAAACCTTTTTATAATCACTGTCATTATACACCAAGATTACTAATACTAAGCATAACATGCATTCCACTGACAAACCTGCAGTTTCAAATATGTTTTAATTTATGAGAAGTTAGAATATAATTTTATGTGGCAAATGAGTGAAACTCAGCAGTAGAATATGGATATCTTAAACTGTGCAAGATTCAAAAGATTGCAAACAACTTAAAGTGAATGAAAAATAGTAGTATGTGACATTTACATGGCAATAATGAAGCACTACTAAATTGCAAATTTTTCTCAAAATGAATAAGGTTTCAGATAAATATTGCTGTTAAAAAGATAGTGAACACATATAATCTATACCACATCCAGCTGAAGAAAAGATTGCCTATGATGCTATGTAAAGAAAATACAAGAACTAACACAATGAAAGGTTTCACTACTTCAGTAAAGGAAACTCTTTAAGAATTCATACTCTCATATTAGATATTCAAAGAAGAAAGTTTACTTTATATAATTGTCATGAAATGTACAAAAATTGCCTTTAGTACTTTTGGGCAGTCATAAGAATGTAAATAACACTCTCCAGTAGTTATTTTCAAAATCATAGTGGCGAGAATTTCTCACCTGCATTAAAATTGATAAAGCATATAAATCTTTTCCAGTTACAGTACCATAAGCTTACTCAAATATGAGAACTGAAATCTTCATGAAAAAACAATGTGCTGTACAGTAAAAGAGCAATATGTTACATTACCACAGTAAATCAACATTGATCCTTTGCATATTCATTTCATTCATCGAACAAAATGCATCACTGCTCGACTGCACATGCACACTCAAAAAAGTATATTTCCAGGAGGCTCCATTGTGATTCCACTTGTGTTGATAGGTATCGTATGTACAGTATGTATGCTGTGGACATACTGTTGTATATCATTAATATACAGTAAGCTAAATATGTTGCTTCCTGAATTAATGGAGGTAGCAATTCTTATCTTTATTTTTTCCAAGTAAGAAATGCTTGAGTTTTTTTCAAACATTTAGTTTCACACTGGAGCTGCAAAGATGCTTTTGTGAATGTTTGTGCCTCTTCATCATATGTGAAAACTATACACATGAAATCTCTAAGCCTCCGTCACCACCAAACCTAGAAAAGTTTCTACAAATACTGTAAATTTAATTTATCTTAGGCTTCGTAATTTTCAAGATCATACACAAAATATGATTGTGTACACCTTTGCTCTAAGTCAATTTACTGTAGCGGTTACTGGAAAAATGAAAAAATTGTAAGAGAAGGTTTTTGCTTTAAAATATCGGTATGTTATTTATACTGATAAATGGGTGTTTCTGCTGTATACACACTATCATTTTCAAGTACCAAATTTTCTGGATACAGTACAGTACTTATGATTGCAACAATAAATACAAAACTTCAGGATGTTTGTCACTACTGTGCCTTCAGCCTTAAATGAAGAATAACAGTGCTGCATTATCATATTATACTAAATGGTACTGGAAGAAAATTAATGATGGATATACTTTCAACTGGATTTCAACACAAGGCTCGTAGCATATTCCTGCTGTTGGTGCAATGTTTATTAAAAGTGAAAAGGCAAGTTGTCAACATCACTTGAAGACTGAATAATTTCTGGTTCAAATAAACTGCTCAATTTATTCCTCTAAAGATTTTCTATCTGGCAAGATTATTAAAAATTGAGAGCTGCCTCCTACATACACTGTCACACCTCTGCACTACTAGCCACCAGGTTACTATAAAAAGGTTTATAATATTCACAAAAACATTCAGTGGGTACCAAAGGCAATGTTTAGTAATGTAGTACAGTTGCAGAAGGGAGTTTCTTTACCCCCATTGGGTCCCTTTATACCCCAGCAGACACCTTTAGTTGACCATAATGCTCCCATTTAATTATTAAAGTACATTATGATTCAACTATCCTGGCAACTCATTTACCAATCACATTTGTCATGAGATATGCTACTAATGTTCATTCATAACTGTCTTCCATTATTAGACCTAGGTGTGTGTTGGGGTAGGACTCCGTAGGAGGGACCTCATGGGGGTAAAGAAACTCCCTTCCACAACTGTATATTAAGGATCTGAGCAGTATATATGAATTGGTACTAGCTTAGCAATGACAAAAAATATACCATTCCCCTACATCATTATCAGATACCCATGGAAATTGATTAACTCTTTTTTTTTTTTTTTACAATTCTCTTACAAGACAAGCAAATTACATAAACCCTTTCAACTATAAAGATGAGAGTTTTGAATTACTGTACTGTATATTGAGTGTTATTTTTTTGTCAGGATAGTTTACTTCTGCTTCAAAGTCATTTACAATGCAAGCATGTTTTAGCTTTTTATACTTGGCATTTCTCCAAAATGTGTATTATCTACTCAAGCTTTATATATAAGATCAGCAGCAAACAGTTACAAATATTTCAAAATTCACAGGATCTTTACTTATGATTCAAACATCTGCAATGTCCCTAGTTTGAACATGTGAATAATTCTCAGATACTGAACTGAAAAAACAAGTTATAATCTAATTGCCTGTGACACTGTGATCAAAAGGGTTAATGTAGCACATGTAAAATGCATTTGTCAGTACCTGTAGTTACAGTATATCCCCTTTGGTATAAAACGAAATGTGTATTTAGGTATAAAATCACATACAAGATTTCAAACTGTGGAAAGTCTGGGCCACCAAGACAGGCTTATATCCCTTTCATCATACAGGTCGCATCTCATCAACTATAGTCTCATTCATGAGGCTGAATTATTACAAATGTTCAGATTTGCTGTGAACAGGTAGCAACTCTTAATAAATATGGCATTCACACATTATTTGCAAATCTATATTTAATGAGTGTGCAACACTGATGAATGAGAAGAACAATTCATATAAACATAAACACACATACACATACAGTTCTGTATTTCCACACTCATACATTTTCCATAAGACAGGTATACAGTACAAGCATAATCACGGTATTCTTTCAGTTCCTGAATTAGCTTACTCTCACTTTCTTGTCGCCAGAGCATTAGCTAACCAGTCCATGGCTTGGTCCAGACCCTCCCCTTTGATGGCTGATGTCTTGAAAATTTGGAAAGTGCGGGTTTTGAGGTAATCTAAACCAAGGGCAGCATGAACCTCTCCCACAGTCATTGATCCCTCCATGTCTTGTTTATTGGCTAATACTGCCAAGATGGCTGATTTCAACTCTTCTTCCTAAAAGAAAATAGGTTTGTACTTAAGCAGAAATGTTTTATAGTAAAAGTTGTGGTTACACAATTGGTGGCAGATGTAAATAAAGAATTCTCATTTATTGTAGGAAAATAAATGTAGTAACATCAGTTCTATTACACAGAAATTTTACAAGTATGCCATACAGAATAAATGGCTATTGGTATATAACTAACTAGCTTTACTGCCCAAGGCAGACTATACATTTGAAAATAATTTTCTTGTGGTGTGAGTAAATATCTTGGCCAAAGAGTAGACGAAAGTGTTCTGAGGTAAATTTATAAGTACTGTACCACCCAGTCCTGGCTCTTAATCTACCTCCTATGGGTGAACCAAATTTGGCTATGCTAGATATTAATAAAAATAATGGCCTACTTGTCCTTGCAACTACCCGGTAGATGTTTGCTCTGAAACAGCCGGTTCCACAAAGGGTGACCGCATTCAACCCTCCAATTTTTGCAGTAAATGTGTATGGTGACATGTGATATTGAGGACAGTGAGGAGACAGAGTTCATGTGGGCCTGCCATGCTAAGTCTGACCAATAAATATATGATTTTATCCTACTTTTTCTCCATTACTTATTAAAATTATTTAGATGATTAATGGAATTAACATTTCTCTGCCTTGCCAAGTTATGTCAACTTCTGAGTTATCAAACCTACCTCTAACATTGAGACAAGTTCCTGTTTGGATATTCCTATTCTGTCTCTGTCTGCAGAATCCACTACGTAGATAATGGCATCTGTGTTCGAGTAATAACATCTCCAGTATGGTCTGTAAAAATATGACATAGTATGAGAGATATAACTGAAAGAAATTGTAAGCAACACACATATTACAAAATATTCATACACATTCAACATACATTGTGTCTTTATATAAAACTGAGTGCAATACTGTACTGCATATCCTATTTCATAAACAAAATGATGAAACACATCAGAAACATTACTGTTCCTTCCCATTGCTGGACCAGAAGCTGGCCTGTGATATCAACAAGAAGGCTGTGAGTTTATTATTCATAAATGAAGAGATGAGAACAAGCTCAAAAATATCTATAAAATATGCCAATATCGTTGCGTAATATCTACCAATTTGGCAGGAGTTTTGTCAGCTTCATTTATGATATGTAAAAATTTTCTTTTAAAATAGAATAACCAAATAGTGCCTTTACTGTAGATAATATTTCGTTTTTGTCTTGGTACAGTATTGTGCTTATAGGCTAATAAGATATTCTATCAATAAAATATTAAGCCAGTGATTTACCTGATGCTTGTTTGTCCTCCTAAATCCCAAACCTGGAACCTAAGGTTCTTATAAGTAACTTGTTCCACATTAAAACCTATTGTGGGGATTGTGGTTACAACTTCTCCAACTTGTAGCCGGTAAAGAATGGTTGTCTTGCCTGCTCCATCCAAGCCAAGAATCAAGATGCGCATCTCTCGTGACCCAATAAGGCCCCTGAAGTAGCTTAACAAAGCTCCTGAAAGAGATAAAGCAACAGTTTTACTTGAATATCAAAGCAATGAGCGGGCATGCATTGAGAGGTACTGGTAAAACAAGTAAACAACATACTGTATATAATAGTTAACATTTATCGTATATAAATGTTCTAGAATCAACCTCACCTACCCTAATCTGGAATGAGACAGACTACCGAGACATAACCGTGGCAAACTAACGAGACCTAACCAAAGCAAAATCTGGATATCCAAAGGGGCGCCAAAACCGTTACAGTACGGCCCACATCACCAAGGGATTCCAAGTAGTGAATAAATGAAAGAAATTAGAAAGCAGTTTCCTTTTCTCTGGATCATGTAAAATCCTACCAAAAAGATAAATTTTCTCTTATCTTTAACTTTGCCACACGATTACCCATGACTGGATACTATGACAACCAACCAATCTCATAATATAATACTAATTGCCAGTAGCCCATCAACGAAGATAATAATTACCAAAGTATATCCATCACATTGTACCCCTACTTATTAACCCCTTAACCGAGGGTCACGACATAAATCGACACCACCACCAAGTATAGGGGACGGCTGGTGATGACATAAGTCGACACTTAGATATGTAAGGCGAGTGTAAAAGTGAATTTTGAGTTGTAGTCATTCTGCGCTGGTGCAGAGATGAGGAGTCACATGTGCTAATGCAACATTACAGCCATTGTAATATATTTATTAACATATCAGTGATGTGTTATCCCCCAAGTAATAAAAAAATTATTTACATATATTCATTTTTGTAGACACACCTGACTACACACTTGGACACCAAACATAGTTTACTTCATCTCTCATTACGGACAACAAACAACCTGCTCTCTCAGTACACACACACACACTATCACTCTAGCACCTCGTTATTCTCTCTCCATCTTGCTATTCAGTATATATATATATATATATACACACTATCACTCTAGCACCTGGTTTCTCTCTCTCTATCTCTTGCTTCTCAATACACTCACACACATACACACACACACACACTATCAGGTTTGGTAAAAAGCCGTGATATTGCATATTATCTGTTGTTATATATGCGTTTATATAACGCTGAAAACCGTGTCAAAATAATATCATTATCACCTCATCATTATTTCAGTTTATGCCTGCCAGTAAGAAAATGTTTATTGCTGTTTCAGTAATATTGACACAGTAGCCATACTAACAGTGATATACTTTGTTAATAGGTAATAAGGCATTCAGTGACAGGCCACAAGAGGGAGGTGCCCTATATGTCATAACCCCAAAAGTATGATTGTGTGTTCAGTTATCACTGTAAAGATTGTTAGTCAATTTGATTAATTAATTTAACCTTACATGCCAAAGAATAATCATTCATACGAGTAGTAAATGTTAAAACCAGCTTGTCTGAAACTCTCATCTTAATATATACTGAAATGAAGAGCCATGGAGCTATGGATATTTAAGTTTTGGGTTGGATTCAGAGTCGGTAAAATTCATTTTAAAAAAATCAGGTAACTATATGTATGAGTAAAGCTATGAAGAAATATTATTATTATTAATAGTCGGCATCGGAGTCGTAATTATGAAACATCTGTGGTCGGAGTCGGATTCGACTGACAGTTGCATTGACAGTAAATATGTGGTTACACCGAGGTGTTGTATACATCCCTGCTGTACTAAATCTGATGATATATTTTTATGAATTCTTACTGGCAGAGGCAAACCAGAATAATTGAGGTGATAATGATATTATTTTGACACGGTTTTCAATGTTAGATAATCGCATATATAACAACAAATAATATGCAACGTCATGACTTTATATCGAACGGTCAAACCTGATAATGTGTGTGTGTAGGCTACAGAGAGAGAGAGAGAGAGAGACGAGGAGCTAAAGCAGGTTGCTTGTTGTCTGTAATGAGAAATAAAATAAAATATGCTTGGTGTCCAAAGTATGTAGTCAGGTGTCTACAAAAATGAATAAATGTCCTTCTCTGCACCACCACCTCTCCTTCCACCCACCAAGCCGTCTGTCCCTCCCCTCCCCCACTTTCCCTTTCTCTGACCCGAATACGGAAAATGAAGCTTTGCCGATTCGAAATATTGTCTTATATATTATTCACAGGAGCTCACACAAGCGAAGCGCTGTTGCCACGTTAGCCAAGCCAAGTGAGGAGGTGGTCCAGGTGGAACTCTTGTAGAGTGTACATAAAAATGACAGTGACATTACTTTCATATTGTTGTGTTGAAAAATGTGATTCTGACATGTTTTATAACAAAATTAGAGTGTGAAAATGTACTTAGTTATGTAAATATAGTGTAAAAGTGAATTTTGAGTTGATGTCAATCTGATCTGGCTACCCATCCTACAGATGTCCATTTAGTCTTCACAAGTACATCAGGAGACAACTAAGGTTCCGATTTGTACTTCAATATCCCCTATCATTTACTTATATAGTGTTAGTGGTTTACAAGCTATTAGCAGTCAAATGTGTTGTTTACATAGTGACCACGAATGCGGGAGAGGCTCCCGCAAGACAGAGCTGCCGCGGGTGATAAGGCCCGCGGCTTAATGGTTAAAGGGTTAAACTGGTTAATCTAAGGGCCATATTCAAGAACATCCGCATTGCATACAATAGTAGTATGGTACCAGTACAATGGCTCCATAGAAACACAATAGAGCCATCATACCAGTACAACCCCATCGTCAACACCACGGATGTTCTTGCATACGACCTAAGTTACACGAAGAATTCAATTTCAATTCATTATAGTCATATAAATAATTATCTGCTACATCTTACTGGTACGGTACAGTACGAAGCATAATCCATCAAAACAATTTCAAATTCCATGCCATGATAAATATACTGATGGCAATTGAAAGCTTGTATGGTAACGTTAATTAGAGCCGTATGCAAGAACCTCTGTGGTGCATACGATGGCGTGGTAGTGGTACGATGGCCCTGTTGTTTGTCTATGGAGTCATCGTATAGGTACCACGCCACCGTATGCACCACGATTGTTCTTGAATACAGCCCTTAGTAAGTTTTGCTTCCACGTAGGCAAACCAGAAAACTCAACTATACGCCACCCTACTATTCAACATCTAACGCCATCGTATACTACACGAATGTTCTTGATTACGGCCCTTGCTTCCACGTAGGCAGATTAGAAAACTCAACATCCAAAGTATATTATTTTATCATTTATTCCATTATACTTTCTACAGTCCTTGTGCTTCCTTTTCATCCTTACTGTACACTTTTCATATTATTTATACTTCATAAAATACATGCACCATTAATATATTCCAGCCATTTGTTTCTCACCCATTTTCTGATATTGTGGTTTGACAGCTGGCGACGAAAACACTAAGAAGCAGGGTTGCCAAGTCAGTGGTGGCTATGCAGTGTTGCCAGGTCTGTTGATTGACAATATTCCCCAACTTCAAAAATATCAGAATTTTCCTTTTTTTCCCTCAATTATTCCTTGTTTACTCTCGAAGATAGTCGTACAATACATTTACCATCTTCTTGATATTTCGTATGGTAGAAATTTCTCCATTAACTCTTGAACAATATATATATATAATTTCCCCATTAGTACCTCTAATTCCCCATGTCTAGAAAATATTTCCCATACTTGGCAACGATGTGGTTGTGTTGTCGAAATATATCGCCCCGAAACTTCCGAAAGTAGCAGTAAAATAGCGCTTTCAAAGCACTTATCAAAATTCAGTGACTCCGACTCAATCGGAAGATAGTTATCGATTAAACTAATAAGTATTAACGAAACTTGCTCTCCTAATGAGTATGTATTGTTTTCGCCATACTTATAACAATGACACACATATTGCATTCAGCACACAGAAATACAGAATACCGGCGGGGCGTATTTTCGTGAAGTCTGGCTGGCTACGTGCTAGCAGCCTATCACCTCTTACTGCTGGGCCAAAATCTGGGTGGTTGGAAGGAGAATAACGCTTGGGTTATAACGATAAAACCAACCATGGGATAATCTTTGAAATAGTTTCATTCTCTTTCCCAGCTAATTTTACCCTCCCAAGTGTTATCCTAACCAAACCTAACCAAATCAAGTTCACGAATATGCTCCCCGGTACCTTCCTCTGCCTGTCTACCTCATTCCACCTAAAAGTAGTTTTATTTGAATAAAAGTCCATTCACACATATCAGTGCCGCGTCCGCTAAGTGTCAGTGAAATCCGTGACGCATCAGTGGCCTCTTTTCAGTTTCCACACATATCCATTCCGTGGGGCCTCCGTTGCCGTTGGTCTACTTGGGCCCAATAGGTAGATCTTGCTTGGGCCTACTTAAGCCACTGATATACACGTGTCGGTATACTATGACTTATTTATTTGACACAAACCGTGAATATTCATAATTTTCAATTAATTGCAAGGACGATAAATTGCAAAGACCTCAGGAACTCTGAAATATCCGACTACAGATTCGATCACGTTGTAATTTGTATGACCATTGACCATCACGATGGTCCGAACCGATCGGACGGCGCGGGCTGTGTGCCTTGACCGCCGACAGGTTTAAGTGGAAGCACTGGAAGCTGTGGAACCCTGTTCCTTGGCCGGACAGGCCGGGCCTGCGACCTGCGTGTGTATGGCCGGCTTTACCCTGAACTGAAGCCTGATACCCTCTTTATTCAAACAACCTCATTCCATGAAATATTAAAGTGGTCCTCGACGGCTCGACCTCCTTAATTTCAAATCGTTCTTATTCTCGAGGGCTGTCACCCTCTTCATTCAAAAGACATCGGCCGAGTCAGTCTCGAGCTGTCAAGCCTCATTTAAAATATATAGAGGTTGTCAGTTCTTATCGACCTCCTAAATATTTACGTTATTTTTATAGTATTCAAAAGGATAATACATCTAGGATAGTTCTGTGTTTTATATTATCAATTTTGAATATAACGCACCACTGTTGTCATGTGAGCATTAGACTCTTAAGAAATGCAAGATTTTGGGGGGAAAATATGATGTGCATCCTCGACGGACGACGATGTAGGATAGTAATATTATATACTGTCTGTAATGTGGCAAGTGGCAACTTACTACATCTCATTCATGACGTTACATGATCCCCAAATTTGGCGCGACAGTGGTGCCATATTTTGAAAATAAAGGTTAAAAATTCTTGTTTAATTAAATTATATTTATTTTTTCTTAAAATCTAAATAGTTTGAATAATAAAAATAAGTGAAATATATAGAGATATAACCGTGGATGATGTGAATATAATATTTCACTTTTGTAAGTTCTGGAAGCGGCACCAACGAGATACATTCGTACCGGTACTCAGAAAACCCTTGAAAGTAGTACAGTAATAGTTGCTTAAAGTATGCTGATTTATTATAGAAAAGATGTTTCCATTTATAAATTATTGCTTAAATGATAATAAATGCGATTGATGTGGTTGAATGTAAAATATTGCGGCTTTATCTATGTTACATAAGTACATAAGGCGGCAGAATACATGAACACTTGAACAGAGACTCCTGATTGGTCATTCCCAACAACAGCTGGGCCAACGTTCCCGCCAAATTTGACGAATTACATATAGTCGAGTCGCAGACTGCCAGACACAGACACAGTGAGCCTTCAGGAAGGAGCGAACGTAAAGTTACCGACACTAAGCTATCTGAGAGTCTACATTGTTTAAACATACCTTACAAGATGCCTGGCAATGCTCTAGCTGAGAGGATAAACAATGTCCTACTTGAGGATAAAGAAAATCAGGTTGGTGACATTATATTGTCTGTAAGTCAAGTGAGAGTAATTACACTTCACCGTTACCTGAAAACAAATCTTTTACTAATATAAATTTAAGAATGTTTGTTGCATATCCCAATTTGAGTACCATTTTGAATGTTTTAGGTGCAGAAGACACAGGACAACCTAAAGAATACTCCAAAAAGCAGTAATGTCTCGCCGGTGAAGAAAGGTACCGACAAAAAGAAGGTATGTGGGAATTTCCTGTTTCTTTTGTGGTGTCTCCGTAGGGGGGGGGGGGTATTGCCTATAGTGATGTGGGCAATACTTTAAGGGTTTTGGCGCCCCTTCGGCCCCAGCCACTTGCTTTCAGTTCCCAACTGTCCCTCTTTTCATTCTATTTCCTTCCTACTTGCTGTCTCGCCTCTCTATCACCTTCTGGTGCTATGTGGCCTGGCTGTTGCCGCTCCTAATATCAATCAATCATGCGTGGTGTTATAATCTCTCAAAGTTAACTATATTGCTGATGCCTGTTTTGCTGATAATCTATGATCATAAGAAAAATTTTCTGCAATTTTTCTCAATGGCAGTAGGATCATATGGATCAAAATTAACCCATGGATACTTTATCAGCATTTTTTCCACACATTATGGGGGATGTTATCATGATACTTTCTATGTATATTTCAATTATCTCCCAGACACTTTGGTTACTGGCCCATTTCTGTCCCTTCTACTTACGGTATTGGGCTTGCCACATTAATGAAAGCAAAGTGAAGAAAACCCACAAAGGTAGACAAAAAGATGTACATATTTTTGTCTGCAATTGTGGGTTTTCTTCACCTTGACGTTGAAACTGGTGTTAATTATCCTATATTATTGAAAGCAGTCATATAGGGGGAGGGAATATTGGTTGGGGACCTTGCTAAAGGTTCAAATAGACTCTGAGCTGGACCCCTTGCCTGTCAAGGGTCCTACACTGGGGCTGGAGCTTCCCCACTCCTTGAAAAAAGGGAAATGGGTATTGATGTGATTCTTATTATGGAATATGTTGATAAACTTGTTGCCCAGATCTTTCCAGAACCATCAAGTTGACCTTGAGAGGGATTAAGGGGGTCCAAATTGGTTGATTTATTGGACCACAGTAGTTGGCCACTGCAAAACTGACATTATCAGAATCTGTATTACATTTTTCCAGTATGTAGTGTCCTTTACTCAGATTTTCTTTTTTTTTTAGTAGCAATAAATTGCTAACATATTGATTGGTTATCAGGTTTTGGCAGTGAACAAAGAACAGGAGCCCTTACTGCGAGAGAATCCAGGTCGCTTTGTTATATTCCCCATTGGCTACCAAGATATCTTCCAAATGTACAAGAAGGCTGTTGCTTCCTTCTGGACAGTCGAGGAGGTGGACTTATCAAAGGTATAGTAGGTGTACAATTATGAAAAATTTATTTCCTTGATACTATACGGAACTGCATATCCCTTGGTAATCTTCATGCCAAAAAGTCCCTTTCTGCTTGGTGTTGATTTCCATTACAAGTATTAAAAAAATAATTGTTTGGATCACCCAATGCAGTATGGACTTGTGTTAAGAGTGGAGAATGCAATTGCTGAGTAGTTATAATGTTTACCATAATGAAATGCATTGTTTAATGGGAGATTAACCAAAAGTGATGTGGGGTAGATGAGTAAAATAAGGGAAGAGCGTCAAAAGCAGAAGCATGTAATTATACGATAACTTGGAGGCTTGTTCCTAAGTCACCCTTTGTTAGAAGGGTCTCATGGGCATAGGCAAGGAGTTCTTGAGTATATTCACTTACTTTTCACTTTCTGAGTACTTTTTCATAGCTTGTAAGGTAGCCCATATTATCTTTCAGTTAATTTATTGACTGGTAGGTAGTGCTCCCTTTTCCTTAAGCTTGTGGAAGCCTCTTTAATGTTTGAAGATCACTGACAATAGATTGTTGAGAAATAAAAATTGCAACTCTTATTTCTACTAACGTTCTTAACATAATTCCAGTTAGTATGATATGTCCATTATCATTTGCAGGACCTAAATGATTGGGAGAAGCTCAAGGATGAGGAACGTCATTTCATCTCGCATGTGCTGGCATTTTTTGCAGCCTCTGATGGTATAGTTAATGAAAACCTTGTAGAGCGCTTCTGCCAGGAAGTGCAAGTTCCTGAGGCACGATGCTTCTATGGCTTTCAGATTGCCATGGAAAACATACATAGTGAAATGTACAGTCTGCTGATTCATACATATATTAAGGGTACTGAAGAACAGCAGCATCTCTTCAATGCTGTTGAAACCCTTCCTTGTGTAAAGAAGAAAGCAGATTGGGCCCTGCGGTGGATTTCTCACAAGACTGCTTCTTATGCTGAACGTATTATTGCATTTGCAGCAGTTGAAGGTATATTTTTCAGTGGATCATTTGCTTCTATCTTTTGGCTCAAAAAGAGAGGTTTGATGCCAGGTCTGACATTCAGCAATGAGCTGATATCTAGGGATGAGGGCCTTCACACAGACTTTGCTTGCCTCATGTTCAAGCATCTTGTCAACAAGCCAAGTAAGGAGCAAATATATGCAATCATACGTGATGCTGTGAAAATCGAGCAAGAATTTTTGACAGATGCTTTACCAGTGAACTTGATTGGCATGAATTGTGTACTGATGCGTCAGTACATTGAATTTGTTGCTGATCGTCTATTGCTAGAGCTAGGATGTGAGAAAGTGTATCAGGTTGAGAATCCCTTTGACTTCATGGAAAATATCTCATTGGAGGGTAAGACAAATTTCTTTGAGAAAAGAGTGGGAGAATATCAGAAATGTGGGGTGATGTCCACCTCTGATCAACGTAGCTTTACTCTTGATGCTGATTTCTAAGAAGTAAACTTAAATTGTGGATAATAGCATTACTAGAAACATGGGGATCCCTTTGACTTATGGAAAATGTCTCGTTGGAGGGTAAGACGAATTTCTTTGAGAAGAGTGAGAACATCAGAAATGTGGGGTATTGTCCACCTCTGATCAACATAGCTTTACTCTTTATGCCCATTTTCTAAGAAGTAAGCTTAAATTTTGGAAAATGGCATTACCAGGGACATGGCGATAATGTGCACATCGGATCAGTGCAGCCTTTGCATAGTATTTATATTATCTTTAAGATTTAGCACGATGCTGAATGTTGAGTGCAATTTTATTTTGATATATTCTCAGAATACTTTATAATTAGTCTTTTTTACAGTAATTTAGTGTAATGGAGTAAATTGGTCCCCGAGTAATATTTTTCTTTAAATTTGATTGAGATTTTAGATTAATTGCTCCAAAGGGGGTATTGCCTGTGGTGATGTGGGCAATACTTCAAGGGCTTTGGTGCCTTTTTGAACCTAAGTTGCTCCCCTTCAATTTTTCAACAATCCCTACTTTCCTTCTATATCCTTTGTGCTTGCTGTCCTCTTTATCTCCTCCATACTAATGTAAATTAATATTTGGAATACTTGCTAGGACTCTCATACTGTCTTGGTAAAACCACTCACCATATTGTACCTTCGTCATAAGCCTGCCCCACTATTGTATTCAACATGCAGTTTTCACCACCCCTAATATATATATATTATATCATTGTATATGTGTATGCCTATCTTTAAGATCAGTAAGATTGTTATCTTCCATAATTCTCCCATTCAGCAATCATAGTCGTTTGGCTATTGCAATTGTCCATACTTCCATTATCCTTTACTGTGGCATTATTACAGCTTTACTCCAGCCCTCTGTCACAGTTCCGTTTGTCCAAGCACTGATAAGGGGTTTGTGAAGGAATATTGTATTTGAATAATTTATATTAAAATATAAATACAATTATTGCCTTTAATTTACTTAGCCATTGTGTGTTTGTAGTCCAGTTTTATGTTTGTTAAAATAGAATCAAACAGGGTTCTTAGTTGTGGAAATGAACATGGCCTGTTATTTACAGGGTACATATTTTTCAGATTTTTGTGTATTTGTTTTGCAAGCAAAATGTACAAGTCTTCGTACTAACTACAGTATACTATACTTTGAAAAGTTGTGTTCGAGTTTTCTATGGCATATACCATGAAAGCATGTGCTTACTGTAATTCTATTACACTACTTGCAAATGGGATTCCTCCAGTAGGCCCGACTTACAGCATATTCTCTAGCTAATTGTAATACTCCTAGGTCATTCCAAATCATGTCACTCCATATATTCCATTGCCTTCCTCTCTGTTTCCTCCCTTCAACTTAAATATTCATGACCTACCACACCAACCAGTGCTTAAACAATCTCAGTCACCCCATCCTCATTATACCGCCAAATCATTTGATACCAAACATCGAAAGCAGGGTTGCATCATCCACAGGTACTGTCACTCAAGTAAGTACAGTACCAGACATCCATCTGGCTATCTATGTCTATCCATTCCAGTCTTCACCTTTGCTGACCAGGTATCACTCGCATACAGCATCAAGCCACCCACTCTAGCAGTACCACTAACATACAGGAATTTTGCTAATTGCTCAATAAAGCAGTGGTGATAAACTGTCGCAGTATTCCTACTTTAGTATTTATCAAAACAGATTCAAGGAATACTGTAATAGAACATCCTTAATTCCACATACAAACTACAGGCCATAAACTTTTTTTGGCATCCTTACAGCACAATACATTATGCCACATCACTTGAGTGGGTGCCTGTAAATTCCCACAACTTGGTATACAATATTAATAAAAATGATAGCCTTAATCATTGCTTTACTTTCTAATATAATGGTGATTTTAGTTTTTGATACAATAAAATATATGTGCAGTCTACTGCATTCATAGCGTGTAGAAGCCTTAGCAAATAAATACATTAATTGTCAACTGTCTACATGTTTCCCTACAACTCAACCTTCCTCTTTCACCCTCATTCTTTGAAGTTGTCACCGATTTGAATATGAAGTTCAACTTCCTCTCAGGTTTGTACAAGCTATGAGTGTGGTAGACTGTACAGTATTGGAAAAAGTAATACATAGGTTCTTATTACACCTTGAATTTATCCTTAATAAATACTGGCTATATTCTGAGTAAAATCATACTTTTACATGTTTATAGTTGCTGTATGATTAAATAATAATAGTGTAATCTAACAGGAGAAATGAACAGCAAACATATATGTACAGTATCAACAAATAGAATTTCTACCCTCAACAGAGGCCCTTTCAATATCGGTAAAGTTCATAAACCATCAGCACCTCAATATTTATCTGAGCATATTGTGTTGTCCTTAGGCAAAATAGAACAAACCACCCGGGACCACTGCACCACTAAAAATATCCCACACCATAACTGAATCTGGGTACAGTACTTGATATTCTTAACTATGTAGTGTGGATCAAATGGACTAGTGCCAGATGAAAGTCTCACTGCCTGACTTCATATAAATGACTTGAAACTGCTCTCAACACTGAATGTTACTTTATCCCAGTCTTCCTCAATCCAGTCATTGTAATGGTATGAAAACGGACTTGTTTCTACTTGAATCTTGTGAGGATGGACTTGACGAGACCATAAATTTAGTCGCTGCCCATATCAGCAGACCTTAAAATTTCAGTGAATTTCATTAAAAAATATCAGCACCTCACAAAAATTATCTTTGCACATTAATTACCTGACAGTGACAGTCTACTCAATAGGAAAGAGTTGTGAAGTACCTTCATTATTTTTAACAGTTAAAAGAAAACATACCCAGAAAAGATGAATAATGACATGATATACAGTGCTTCATCATCATCATCAATATCCCATTTCCCTTTTTCCAAGGGGTGGGGAGGCTCTACCGCCAGGTGTAGAAAAGAAAGTAGAGACAGTATCCAGTGAAATGGGTCACACACACAATCACCCCCCCTTTCGAGCCAACAAAATTCTCAGCTTCCCCCCCTCCCCCATGACGTATGTTCCTTAACTTGGAACTCCATGGAATGGAGTTCGTTAAAACCGAGTTGCAAGCCCTATGGTTCACACTTCCTTGTAAAACTCTTCTACTCTTGTCTACCATGTACCAGTTCTTTTGCTTCATTCATACTAATCCCATGCTTTCTTACACAATCGTTTACCATATCTTTCCATCTTTTCTTTGGTCATCCCCTTTTTTCCTCCCCTCAAAATCACTCTTACACCTTTTTCACCACTTGTATCATCCATTCTTTCCACATCCCTATACCATGTTGGGAGATGTTACAGTGCTGCACAGGCTGCGAAACAAACTCAAGCCCATCCTTAAAAGATCAAAGCAAGAGTGAGTTTAGTTTACAAACCAGTACACAATCTGGAGTGAGGAAGACTGGTTAAAGATAAAGTTCATTGCTGAGAGCAGGTTCTGACTCAGATTCAGTTATGGTGTGGGGTATTTTTAGTGGTGCAGTGGGCCCTTTGTGGTTTGTTCTTCCTATCGCAGGATAACACGGTGTGCTCAGACAATTATTGTGAGGTGCTGATATTTTATGAAATTCAACAATATTTAAAGGTTCACTGTTGTGGGTAGTAACACTGCTGCTACTGTATAACTGAATTAGCTACTAGTCCTGTTTTACAGCATTTTGGATTTATTATACATGCACTTGCAATCTAACCACAGTATATTGCTGAAATGAAGCCTTAATTATATGATGAGCACAAATTTCATTACTGTATGTGAAATCAACAAACACAAAGAAAATTAAATTTGGGCTTCACCAAACCAGTAACACCCTCACATCAGTAATGCCAGCCATGTATTTGGGAGAATAACATTTTGTTGAAAATAGGAACAAAACCCCCACTTTTACTCCTGGTTTTAAAAAGTACGGTAGCACCTCTACTGTCATCACTTGTAAATTTGGAGCACTGTACCTCTCAGCACTTCATACAAGCAGCATATGAAAAGAGAGGCTCCTCTTGGTCCAGAAGGGCAATAACTCCGAGAACTTTCATCCACTTCTTGAGCTGGCAATGAAACTTGGCTTCTCTCCATCCCTGCATTGATTGCATCACCTATTCTTCCACAAAATATATACAGAACATTCAAGTTCAATGACGTATTGCAGCCTAATGTGAACATCACCACATCTGTTGTGTACACAGCGGTTGCAACTGTTGACAGAGGAGACTGAGAATGGCTTATTTTGGTGTGTAAATTCAAGCTCTTCAAATCTGAAATGGTAAATTGTTGTTGGTGAATTGTGGAAAATTGGGTCTGCTTTGCATCTGGGTCGGTAAAAATGTTAAGACATTGCATATATATACACTGTGAAGGGTTTATAAACTTATTAGAGTATTATGGTTTAACTAATTGGGTAATGAAGGTTTTTTTAAGGAAATTATGGCCATATGTACACTCTAACTATTGTATGCATTAGTGTGTATCTAGTTCCATATTATCCTGCTTCTTGAGCTGTGCACTTGTTCCATTTATAGTGTCACTGAGTATGCTAAAATTATTTTCACCCATTACCTATCTATAATTTTGATGACCAGTTTCCTTCACAAATTTCCCTTAAGAGGGTGACAGAGGAGTATCCAGTTTTTCCTGTTTTGACACTCCCTTCATTCACAATGAAGCTCACCTCTTTCCCTTGCATCCCCCTTTATCATATATTCTTCTGCAGTGGATTTGTATGGAATGGAAAATAAAGTTTGTAATTACTTACCATATCCTAAACTTTGACTGGCTCGTGAGGGATGAACTTTCGCTTTACGATGTGGATATTCTTGTTGGAGAGACAGATGACGTAGCTGTGGTCACTGTATGTTACTGCCACCATAGTTGGGTGAAAAAGACATACCAATATTGTACATAAATTTGGCAAAATATTACTTGTTAATTCTGTAGCATTGTTATATCCTGAGCACTGGGACCAGCCACATGCACTATTATGTCATCATGTTTTGTTTTTTAAAGCCATTTACCATGCAACCATGTGTTAGCTTTCCATAACTTGCTGATGGCATCTCCATGTTTAAAGAGGTGAAACAACTAAAAATCTAAGCACTGGACCATTCTACCATGCATATGCCACCCAATATGATGTTAAAATAAACATATTTGAATCTACAGTACTGTACTGTACATGTGGAAACTGAAGAAGTCAACAAATGAGACAAAATGAGAGAAATTTGTAGCAAATGATGCATGTTATAGTGAACATGTAAAGAAAGGATAAATTTTGGATTTTGGACCTTGTGTTAATTTGGGAATGCCAATATTCATATTCCATGTTACCACACTGAGGCAAAGGTATTGCAAAAAGGTTAGTTAAGAGAGGGCAGCCAACCCACTCCCATTGGAGGGATGACATATGAAAAATTTCTCAAAAAGCCTCAAACTTATGCAAGATTGCCTACCCTGAGACTCCAGCCAAGCACTCTCCCCACTAGACCACCATGTAAAAAAATAAACGTAAAATGTGAGGTACCAGTACTTATTTAATAGTATTGATGTCCCATCTAAATTTTCTATTTTATCATACCTGTTTTTGAATCTACGAATGTTTTTTTGTGCACACAACTTATAATTGATTCCAGTGATCTATACTCTACTTCTGTTTGGAGATTCAGTATGTACAGCATTTCCTAATGTCTTTGTAACTATTCATAATTAGTTACTGGTATTAGTTTCTGGAAAAAGGTCTTCCCTGTCAAAATGATTACTCTCACTTACTTGATATCTTTTTGAAGGCATCTCCAGAGTCAGCAGGCCAGAGCTGGGCCTTAGTGATGCATGTGAGTATTCCCATCACAGTCCCTCCCATTTGCTCTGCATTCTCTAGCTCACCTCCAGACTGTAGATAAACAGCAATTATAAATTGCTAGAGAAATAAGTACAGAACTGCGTTGTCAGAGACAGCAGAGACATGGTATTGCAGCACAAGTTTTGTAAGAGAAGGTTGCTGTTAAAATGAACTAAATTGAAGAACAAAGCAAACCCCAGTACAACTGGGTCATATTTTCAAGAGTTATGACTCCCTACTTGCCTGTGTGCATTTAAAATTCTATGTGCCATTCAAACGACATTCCAGCAGCATAATGTGACGTGATAGGCTCGGGTTAGAGTCACACATATTACACCTTGATCTTTATGAAGCGTCCCCTATCATAAGGGGTACAAGCGCCAAAATATGGTAATCTGAGTTAAAGCCAGACTCGCATATCCTATTTTTTCCCCAACCCCCCAGTATTGGACTGGTGTTGTTATGAGCAGAACTGTAAGGGTGAGAATCCCGAATGTGAAGGTCGCTTTTTCAACCTAACGCGCAGTTTCCATGTGGCTGTGAAAATTGTCTAAAGCATCATATAAGGGCGATCCACCAGCCAGCTGATTCTTCTGAGTGTGGCTGGTAGGTGGTGTGGTGTGAAGCACCAGCCAGTGAGAACCCTTCCCCACTACTCCCAACCATCCCATTGGCTGGCACCACCACCACACCCAGTGACAGAAAACAAACACAGTCAATGGTAATTTGTGCATTCTTTTTCTCAAAGACAGTGTCGGGTTTTGTGCTCTGTATTTCTTATTCTTTTCCAGGTATATCAGTGTCCAGTAACCAATTATTATTATGTTTTTCATTCATTTGAACAACCTAGACACCAAGGAAATGGTCATAAAGTTGATTGTTTTCTTTCTTGGGTTTTCATGACAAGGGATGAAAGGGCAATATTTTTTTTATATTGTGTGTGGGATTAAAAGTTACACGAGTTTGAACATTGCCAAACTTTAACCTCAACTTTCTCAACTTATTAAAAATGGCGCTTGTAGCCCTTATAATATTGGACGCCTCATATAGGCCTGCAATGTAGATTGAAGGATCAAGCAGAGGATGAGCAGGAAGCTGTTGAAAGCAGTCTATCTACAAGTAATAGTACTGTATTGTACTAACAATAACTTTCATTTTATAGATTGCATAACAAGCAATATGGAACACCTTACAATAAAATCTCTCAGGGTTGGATTTTATGAAGAAGAAAATTTGTACCTAAATAAGTGTTTTGAATGTAACATACCCTATGGACTGAATATTTTCACTCTATAAAACATACCAATAAATTATTTAAACAGCATTTGTGTTTTGACACTAAGAATCTCCAGGGTGAGCACAGTGTGTATATTCATTGCCGCAGAGAGTCAAGTTATCAAAATATGTACTACCTGTTATGAGTTGACTCTGCAGCTCAAAGACAAAAGTGAGAAAGTTTACAACAGGAAAAGACACTTTCACTTGTACCACATTTCTCAGATACTGTATATGGAGTAATAACTCCTTAAAGGGGGAAAATGTAACAAGTGGACTCTGCAAGTCACTGAAAATAATGAAGATGATACTCCCTTAATTACTGTAATATCCCTGGCTTCTTTGAATTATTGAACTATTTATTTGACAACTGTAAAATATTGTGCCCTTGAGGGTGTGACTTGAAGGAAGTAGAATTCCATAACAGCAGAGATAATTAAGGTACTGAATAAAATTCAAAAGTATCGGCACAAATATCATGAACATAGATTTGCACTGCAGTGTAGTACTTAGGTAACTTACAGCAATGACTGCACCATCTTCACTGAGTATGAGATGGCCCACTTCATCTGGAATCCTTCCAATACCATGCATAATTTATTCTGTAAGAAACAGCAAGAAGTAGTTACAAGGAAGATAAAATGCAATTTTAAGAGTTCTTATAAAGATTTCGCTGCATAATATTATAACACAAAACTTGAGATAGCAACCATACACCAGACAAACCATCATCATATATATTAGTGCTATAGGCCAATAGTACTCTCCATATGAAACATATTTCCTGCCACTTTTTTATATTTTTAGGCATAATTCTGGTTAATAATTTGATTGGGGCAACCTCTGGGGATAGGTAAGGTCAGGTTAAAGGTTCAGCATTATTTCCAAAGTACACATGTGTGATATCTAAATGTTGGTAATTTGATATATAATGCCACTATAAACTGTCAGAAAAAAAAAATCAATATTTAAGAGCAGGTGGAACTCTCAGAATGAATTACCATCATGTGCTCCAAGGGTTTCTCTATTGCTTTATAATTATGCTATTTTTTCCAAGTTCCATATTGACAATATTATTGAGAGATCCTTAAACCTGATCTGACCTGACCCCACCTAACCTAAAGGCCCCCAAACACTATCAATCATGATTGCACAAACAGTTCAATAATTGGTTTTGGCCACACACTAGCAATGAGATTGTGCAATCATCAGTTGTATGTGATTCATCCAGTCAAGATGAGTAAGGAGGCTACATGTATTGCCATTGTCCTTGCCCTAGAAAGCATGGAACCAAAGAAGAAAAAGGTGTGGATGAAGGACTAGCTTAAGAAAAGGTGTGGACGAAGGCCTGGCTTAAGAGAAGGCATGCATTCACCCACAACAACTTGTAATCTCTTCTCCTGTAGGCTACAAGAACTTCCTAAGTATGGGTTGACGTGTTTGCCTAGTCATATGCACAATACTTCAATCATACCCACACACTTTCGATATGCTTGCACAATCACCATGTTTGGGCAATCATGACTGATAGTGTATGGGGGCCTTAACCTTAACTGGTCTAACCTAACCAACCCAATTCGGCCATAATTAGGACTGGGGTAACCTCTGGGATTAGAGTAGGCCAGGTTCAGTCAGGGTATTATTTCAGAGTTATAAATGTGAGAGACATGTAATTTTTGGTATGATATAAGTGATCTAGGTTGAATTTCTTCTGCTATGATTATAAATCTTTTGCAACTTTCAATACCAGTACAGTATAAGGGAATATACTGGCACCCCAGACAGACAAAACATGGGTTCTCCAATAGTTTTTCATGTGATTTTAAAATCCATAAATTGTAGAAATTTTCTGTTTTGGCTTTAGGAATGGTCCCAGTTTTAAAAAATTGAGTAATGTTTAAGAGCCACACAAATGGACACCACAATTTTTCCCAACTTTTTTTTGGATAATTCATCATTCCCTATTCTTATATAATGAAATGTAAGTACACCAGTACATTTTGACCATGTTTGATCTCCCCTCCTCCAAGAAAATTAAATAATTAATATTTATATGTTTCAGAGTTAGTCTGACTTTACTTGACCTAACCTAACCACATCTGGACCTGGGCAGACTACCGGGACCTAACCTAGGCAAACATATGGGGGAAATCAAACACAGTCAAATGCATTGGTGCACTGGGAAATTACTTCATAAAGTAAAAACAACCACCAACCAAAATAAGAAGAAAATTGGTAAGTACCGTATCTTCCTTTTCTGTGGCTCATCTTAACAATTCCCTAAAGCTTGCCTGGGTACTCAATTTTTTTTCTTTTTTTTCACATTTATCAGTTGCTACCTACAGTATATCACTCCATATGCTCTCCCCACCCTGTGCCACCCTAAAACCCCGAATTCTGTTGGTGTAATGGAGTTACTGGTATGGCCACAACAGGATATTTCCGCAATGTGTGGATGTTAAAATTGCATGAATCACACAAAAAACAGTAGAAGAAAAAAGCATGTGTTGTCAGAAAATCTCAAATTTACCCAAGCAGGTTAGGTTAGGTTGGGTCAGGTCAGGTAAGGTTAGGTCGGGTTATGTTGAAGGTTAGGTTAGGTTAACATTACAAGGTTTAAATTACTGTAAAAAAAAAGAATATTACAAGGTCTAAGTTACTAAAAACAAACTTAAAAGGCCTACTGTCCTAAACGAAAAAAAAATAGCATTACAAGGTATAAATTACTGACCAAAACGAAAATAATTAAAAACAAACTTAATTAACATTACAAAGTCTAATAATATTATGATACTGTCCAAAATGAAAAAGAAAAAAGAAAAAAAACTACAAGGTCTAAGTTACTAAAACAAAAACTCTAAAAAGTCTACTGTCCAAAACGAAATAATTAAACCATATTAAAATAACCCCATAATATTGAAGTAAATCACACCATATTAAAATAACCCCATAATATTAAAATAAATCACACCATAATAACATAACAACTCCATATTATCATTTTCTTACCTGTGGATTTCCGTGGTCCTATTATAATTAAATGTAACTTAAAAATCTTGTATATTATTATCTAGCTCCTCATCTCACGTGACCCAGGCCCCTAATGATAATATTTTTTGTGTTATTTTGATGTTTTCGTCGTCGACATCTGTTTATGACTTTGTGGGAGGGGGGGCAATATCTATATTCAACGGTGCCAGCAAAATTTTACGCCTATAGATTGTAGACTTAATTAAAATTGTAGCTTTTGTTTGTAGTTGTTTTCGTCTGCCTGTTTTAGTTTTCCATTCCAAATGTTGACTATATAGTATATTACGCAAAATGTTCCAGAGGTCTTCCTCCTCTTGGTTACATATTATATTTTGGCTTTCTCCTTCGTTGTATGTCTTTCACATAATATACCTTGGTAAATATTGAAAGAATTACCGTTATTCCATAAGGTTTTTCTACCTTCATTATCCACTTATTTAGACAATTCTAAGACTATTTTCTTCTATGGCATTTCCTCCGTAAATGCCACATTTCCTCCGTAAATGCCACATTTCCTCCGTAAATGCCACATTTCCAAGATGGGGTATTTTGAAATTAGCCTGACCTTACCTAACCTAACCCAAGATCTAGATATCTAGGTATTCTAGATCTTGACCTAACCTAGACCGCATCAGACTACCGGGACCTAACCTGGGCAAGCTACCGGGAAATAACCGTGGTAGAGTACAGGAAATGACCGGGGCAGGGTGAAGTGGTTCAACTTCATCAAGGGCTACGGCTTTATAACTGCTGACAGCAACAACTACTTCGTTCACAGGAGGGGCATCCTTCTCTCTGCTGCCACCACCTCACCACCATCATTGAGGGACGGAGAGGAGGTGTCCTTCACTGTGGAGGAAGGACGTGGAGGCTACCAACGTAGCCAGATTTGATGGTGGTAAAGTCCTAGGCTCACTCCATGCCCGTAAGAGGAGGACGGCTGACGCCCAACCACCACAGCGACGGCAGCAGCAGGCACACATTGTCACCGTCTGCACCAAGACTGCTGTAGTGCTGTTGCCTTAGCTGCAGAAGGGCTAGGTCATTTTTCCGACCTCCTCCAAGACATCTTAAGGAGAAGATGCTGGTGGGTGGTTGTAGTAACTTGTAGATCAGGAGAAATGGTGATCAGTGACAAGCCATTTCTGCTGAATATGTCTAGGAGGAGGTCGGAGAGACGACTTAGCCCTTCTGTAGCTAAAGCAACAACAGTCTTGGTGCTGCTGCCGTCGCTGCGGTAGTTGGGCGTCGGCCACCCTCTTCCCACGGGCATGGAGTGAGCCTAGGACTTTACCACCATCAAGTCCGGCTACGTTGCTAGCCTCTACGCCCTTCCTCCACAGTGAAGGACACCCTCTCTCCATCCCCCAGTGATGGTCGTGAGGTGATGGCAGCAGAGAGAAGGATGCCCTTCGTGTTGACGAAGTAGTCCTGCCAGCCTGGTGTCGGCAGTAATGAAGCCATAGCCCCTGAGATGGTTAAACCACTTCACCCTGCCAGCGAGACAGGTGGCAAAGGAAGTGGTGTTGTCTTGTGATGTTGACTGGGCCATGGCTGTGCGATGAGTCCTGCCAGGACCCACTCTTGAACTCCGAAGTTGTGGGTAGTATGGCGTCATTGCCTCAAAATCTCAGAGGTCCACCTCCCACCAGTCCTGAACTGTCTCTCGTAAATGTGCCACTGGAGTATTTTAAACTTATGTCGATACCTTGGCAAGAGGGGGAGTGGGAGCATGAGTGGGAGTGTGTGTGTAGGTGGGTTGGTGGGGTGTGTGTGGATCAAGGGAGTGTAAGTGGAGATTGATTGATTGATTGATATTAGGCGCTGCAACAGCGAGGTCATATAGCGCCAGAAAAAGGTGATAGAGAGGTGAGACAGCAAGCAGTTGAAGAACTAAAAGCTAGTGGCTGGGGCCGAGGGGGCGCCCAAACCCTTAAAGTATTGCCCACATCACTAATGCAGGCAATACCCCCTACGGGGGTGTGAGTGGAGATGGTGTATGTGTGTGTGGTGGGGATAAAGGGAGTGTGTGTGTGTGTGTGTGTGAGGAGAGTTTATGGTGAATTTATGTGTGTGTATGTATGTAAGATGTATGTATATATGTAGCCTATATATATATACGTACAAGTATCGGTATATACAAATAATAATGACATGAATTTAGACTTCTGTAACTCCAACTCGAGTAACTGTATAAGGTGAGAAGAAAAGTAAAAGAGCATGTGAACTTGTGAATGTGGAGACTTTTTGTATGTATGGCTGTGAACTTGTGAATGTGAAGACTGTTTCTATGTGTGGAAGTAAACGTGTGAATGTGGAGACTGCATGTATGCCTGTGAACTTGTGAATGTGGAGAATGTTTGTGTTACTGTATGGCTGTGAACTTGTGAATGTGGAGAGTCTGGAGACCATGGAGGTTAAAAGGGTGGAGAATGGAGACTCGCTAATCCAGGAGAGAGAGGTGAAGCCAGCCAAATGTCATCCTGACTCACCAATCTTACCAATATGGCGGATACTCTGATGACAGTAACAGACAGTTCACGCCCACCACGTTAATCCCTACCTCCAGTCCACTTCTACCCCTTAATATGTTGTTTGGCCGCCATATTGGTAAAGTCGAGAAATGATAGATGGACAGCTTCACAGCTCAGCTCTCAGGGCGTCTCCACCATTTATACGTCCTTGGTGGACTGTTCGTTTTTGAGGATGTGAACATGTGAATGTGGAGACAGTTTGTGTGTCTGCTACTCTGCTGGCTGTCTCCCTCCACACCAACACCGTCCTTGATCGTATACTGTATTATATCTGTATAAATAACGTAACTCAACCTCATCACTCCATTGAAAGTGTATACTGTGACGTCATGAATTCCAATATTATTTTCATAAAGCTTATCATAAATAAATAGATGTATATAATTCTAATGACCTTTTATTAATCAATCAGTAGCATGTAATGAATAAGTAAATTGCACAGATACACGAAATAAGCAACACTTTAAGAAGAACTATTAGGTTGTTATTGTTTCATTACAAGAACTAATAGCAAACCATGGCATGTGCAAACTTTTGGATTGTGGCGGCCTTTTCAAAGTGAGACCTGACATAAACCAACATAAAGTCCAAACTTATATTATATATCATAACGTCCTGACTGGTATGGTTACTAATATCTTCCTTTCATATGAAGATTCGAAGTCTAGGTTCGAATTCTGCTTAGGTTCCGACTTCCTAGGCGTTTGTCAATATTTGAGGATGACGGAAGATCGAACTATAGGTCTGGAAGACCCTGTAGGATGAGGAGAGTGGCTGCATGGGGTCAGAATTAAGGGATGCCTAAACCCTTTCAGTATTGCCCACATTCTATTATAGTAAGCAATGCCTCCCTAAGTCACGTCAGTGTAATATGCTCTGTAAAGACAAGGGTGCCTATTATATCAAGATGCAAACTTTGTAAATTTATAACATGCAACTTGTCCTATACAAGTCGAAAGGAGTACCATTGTCCACATCTTTGCAGGCAATAGGCTTACCCCGCCCCCATACAGGGATAGAGATGAGTGATGGTTATTAATTTTTAGTTTTATTTGTTCATATGTTATGTATTATTGCTTATCTACTCCCAGACTCACAGAGCTGGCTACATACTGAATTTTGCGGATCAAGTTTTGTCTGGGGACAGGAAGAATGTGATGTTGGTAACATCATATTAAAGGTGTCACCCTCTACAATATTTGCATCCTGTATACTATATAATGCTTATAAGCCAATATGATTTGCTTCCAGAAAACTGTAGTGCATGATTTGGTATCTGCATGGATTACTCAAACAATGGGTATCCAAAAAGTTTATTTTATTAAATAATTCTAGCTACTATACATAAAATTATATAATTTATACGGATTTCATATTACCCATATATACATAGGCACAACAGACTGTACAGTTGACTAAGCATACTGGGTTGAAAGGTTTGAAAATGTGATGGAGTTCTACTTTGCCCACGGCTGCACCACCAGCCCGGGCTGCCACATGCGCTGGAGGGAGGAACAGCAGAGAACACAAGTGGCGCTAGATACAACTCTACATGTGCCATGACACAACCACCCACACTCTTCTCCGCCAACAACAATAGAGTCAGGTCACCATGTTATCTTTGAGGGCTGTCTAGTATATAAAAAAAAAGTCATGGGCTTAGTAATGTTGATGTCTGATAAGATGGCTCCAAATACAACTATGGAACTATTTTAGCAGTTTTCATCATCATTGCTGCCTTTTCATGTACCCAGTGTCGACACTTCAAGTAATAAGGTCAATCGGTACAGGTCAGGTGTGTAATCGTATGTGTGTGTTTTTGTGTGTGTGTATTCATGTGTGAAAATGCGTGTGTATGAGTGTGTGTGTGTGTGTGTGTGTGTTGGTGCCTGTGCCTGGGATGACGCTTAACTATCCGCCACTGCCTTCAAGAGTGTGAATGAAGCCGCCTGACACTGCCATCAAGTACGAGTTTAATGAAAGCCACCAAACACTACCATATTACAGTCAGTGTATGGAGAGCCACCTAACACTACCATCAGAAAATAGTGTAAGAGAAGCCATCCACACAATATTACCAAGTTTGTCTTTCCAAAAAATACTACATTTAGTGACAGACAATGGGGTGACCTTTCCTACTCGACACTTTACGAGAGGAAGATGTAGCAAGAGAATTGGAAGCTACCGAGTCCTTCAAAATATACAGTGAAATATACCACTTACTGTATACTAAGATAGTCTATTTCTTGGCCCATTTTGGAGGATTCTGTACTTCTACTTTACGGACAGCATCTTACTCCATAAGTATTACAATACACATCCCTGTCTGACAGAAGTTTTTTATTGGTTAACATCTCTTCTGAGCTTTTGAAGTCAATTACTGGAAAATGAAACTGGATGTGAACATAATCAGTGACAAACAAACAAACACCTTTATGGTAAATGTTTTATAAGCTTTGCATTAATTAAATGTTTCATAAATGTATGCTAACATAATCATTCATTATAAAAATCATACATTATTAATCAAGAAAGAACTTCACACACTTATACAGTACAGTATATATATACTGTATATGGTATATGTCGTAGGATATCAGTTATGCTGTGTTGCAATTATCATATATACTCAGCACAAACATATACAGTATTACAGAGCAGTATGAAAAATTAAAGACAATATGAATACTTGTAGTTAATGTAACACAACCAGAAATCTAAATTTTTTTGCATGTTTACCATTACTGTACTTATCACTTTTACTGATTTTTCTGTCATTCTACTTATCACTGACAAAGCTTCATCACATAATATATATGTATAAATGTGTCTTACTGTATACAAGCCAAAATTACATTGAACAGTAATTATATTTTCCTTTCATGATAAGAGAGGACTTACTTCAGGTGCCAGATATCTATTGACAGTATTTATTTATTTACTGTATTATTTACACTAACACATTGAAGGCCATAGTTTGTATAAAAATGGTGTAGGAGCTGACAGGACCTTAGTTAGTTAGTTGGTGAGTAAATTGGTTATCTTGGTAAAGGATCCCCTCCAGACACTGAAGGTCAAATGCAAGGAAACACGTGTTACGTGATCAAGAGAACCTTTAAGTTGGCTCCACAGACACTTCATCATACTGGTCATGGTCATTGCCTGGCCCATCACCTTTCTTGTAAACAGCCGCAACACTTCTAGCTATATTGTGTATTTTGGTCTGACAGATGTTAAATGATTCCAGCTTATATCATTCAGGATAACTATGAATAATCAAAGCCTGCCTGCCACACACAGGTTAGAATTCAGGCATCAACCAATAAAATGCAATCAACTGATAATATCAGTAGATTGTATGTCCACAGGTAATATTATTACCTGTGGACATTTATTATCAGGAATCAAAGGATCAATATACTAGTCCAGTGAGTCCATGAGTCCAGGGGTCATATGCAAGAGAGTCGAGCTGTGTGATGATGTGGCTCGTAAAATGGCTCCTTGTTATGTCTATAGAATCATTGTACAGTACCAGTTGTCAGCAATAACCAGCTCATTACATCACTTCCATACATTCCACATAGCCAAGTAATTTAAATATGGTTTGTATTATGTTTTTATGATTGTAAGTGCACAACATATTCAAATTTACTCGACATAAACTGGATACTATTTTCAACAGAAAAAAGCTTATGAAAAAAACATATTTTGCAGTACTGTACAGTACGTATTTGTAGAATTCTATAATACAGGGCTATTCAAGATAATTCATCTGAGTTCTAACAAAAATTATTTTCCATATATCATTCATGCATTAACTGGGCATGCAACATATGAAAGAGGAAATCTCTCATTTTATAAGATCACTGCAACTTTGCCAAGAGAAATCAGCTGCACTGTCGTTTTAAGTTACTGTTATTGGACTGATTGCAGTGGACCCCATGATTTAGTGCTCCACTGCTGGCCCCTAGATCACCAGAGCTTTTGTCTGACTTCTTTCATTGAAGGTTTTTGAAGGATATTGGGTTTGTTTCACCACTGCCAATATTATTGGATAGACTCAAAACTCACATTGTTACTGCCGTAGAGTCAGTGACAATGGACATGCTGGTGTGGGTATGAGAGAACTTTGACTACTGTGTTGACACTTTATATAGCTAGCGGAATTAACAAGGAGCATTTATGTGGTGAGCCAAAATTTGGACATTTTCCTTTTGGCTGGTGTAAAAATTTTTCCATAATTTTCAACACTTTAAGATATCAATTGAAATCAGAGGAATAATTTTGAGTAATCCTGTATACTGTATAACTCAATAATTCAATGTATAAATTATAAATAAAACCAAATGTGTAAGTGATTCCTGAGGTCTTTTGGTTCCAAAAATTGCTGGATAATCTCAATACTTACTATATATTTTCATATATCTTTTTGTATTTTATGCCATTCAGTAAGTTCACTGAATCCAATCATAACAACAAAATAAAAATGAGAATAAACAATGTAAGCCAAGCTTTGTGGTGATACCTACATATCAAATTTGTTCATTTTTGAGTATTGTACTGCTTGAACTGCAGAAGACTGATATTGTGTATCACTACTGTACAATATATATGTTGATTAAGTAAATAAACAAATAACTGAAGTAATACCAGCTAGATAGAGTCATGATTCTTGTGTGACATACTGTATCAACAGATATATAGAAGAAATTATTCATCCTGGATTGAATTACTGTATGGGAGCAAGATGATTATCAGGAAACTGGAGGCTACTGATTCCTCTAAACTTGACTGAGGAACAAACTTGCTCAATATTTGTTACCTGTAATATTTATATTTTAGCAATTTTGGTTGAACCCACAAATCTCCATTTCAAAGAAATCATCATACTCTTAATACAGTAAATTGTAAATAATATACCCTGGACATCTGACCATTGTATCTCTGCTGGCATATACCCCTTATGAACTTAATTATTGTTTTCAATTAAGAGGCAAGATTTCTGTAAAGTGTAAGCTGGTGATTCCTCTAACCTGTGTCACAATAAAAGGGACCACCTTAGCTGAGGTAGTGTGTTTTTCAGCACAATTTGGAGGAATCGCTCATAAGGCTCCAATATACCAATAATATCTTACCTCCTTAACTCTTGTTCTGTACATGGTATATTCATGTGTGTGTTATCTCATATTTCGTGAATAGGTGTTTCAGGCCATGAAAGCTGCTTGTTAACTTAGACCATATCATAATGTTTTACCAGGTACACATATGTTTGGTCATATTAGAGAGGGTGGGTGCACAAAGTACCTGTACCCTGGGAAAATGGAGATTATCATTGCTGTATAAATGGCTTATCACGAGCTGGCAACCAATGTCCAGTGGTGATATCACAAAAGGGAACAGTGATTGGTCTAAGCTCACCATCCATGGGTTAGCTACCTTGATGCAACCTACTGTATTGATCAGCTGTGGACATTATACAATCTGTTAGAGCTAAACACACTATACAAGATAAACGACACACATAAGAGTCATCCATGTACTAGAAGGCTATTGAACTACATTGAGGACTGGGTGATGAAACAATCAACTTCTCTCAATTTTTCATATTTTTGCTATTAGCCCAGTCTAATAAAAAAAATTATGCAAAGTTAACTTTGTGGGGTTTAAATCATGTTACTTCTACTGAATACATAGTATACAGAGCAAGAATATTTGACTTAATAAATTTTCAAATGTGTTGCAGTATTTGTATGTGTGTGAAAATACCAAACCATAAATATACATTTTATTCTTCAATATTCAAGAATTCCTATGAACATATTTACTAGTTCAGAGAACATCATTGTAGTTTTATAATTAATGAACGGAGAGATTAATTATAAATTACTCAATTTTAAAATGCTTTGGTCCGACAATATTCTTACTGGTAAATTGTTTTGACCTGATAAAATATCAATTGAAAAAAAATAAACTTCTTAAAGCTGTTAATGATTACCAAATTAAGTTCATATGCCAGTACAAAACTGGTAAAAAACTGAACAGATGGGTACTTCAATATACATGTACAGTAATAAATATTGAAGATAATATTAAATAGAAAGTTGTGCTCTCATTAACAACTCTTACTGTTCAATAATCACAGATGATCTTTTAAAATTACATAAAATATATATATATTTATATATAGATATATAACAAAAATTGGCCAGAATCTTGTCATCCACCTGGGAGTCAAAATTTTGGTGTAGATGCGGACGATAACTTCTTCTTTTTTTTTTTTTTTGTGTCAAAAATATTTTTCGACCTTTTGAAGCTGAAAGAAGGAACTGATGGCTTAGGTACCTATGAATGGTACAAGTTGACACCATCTCCAACAATACCCCAAAATGGTAGTGTTAATTCTTTATACAGTATTGTACAGTACAGTACTTTCTTAACATTGACGGGTAATGGGTTTATATTTACGACAATTATATGATGGTTTCTTTCAAGCTGTATTCCTAAATGCAGGAAGAGTCATCTTCTTACCTACAGGACAGATAGGAATTTCATTAACAGACTTTGCCTGTGAACAGAAGTTATTGTCCGTAACTATACACGCTCACCGACCCTTAAAACTTGCAACGCTCTGTGCTCATAATTCATTATTTATTCATTTAAGCTTGTCTCATAAGAATAGCATAGTGAAGGAAAATTAGTTGACATGACATGGCCTTCCGGAAATGGAAATGTGCAATCAGTAGCTATCGAACCTGCCTGTTAGCTGTTAAAAGTGAATATGTTGTGCATTCAGTTCAGCCTTTTGTCTGTGAAGCCAACAGCTGTTAAGGGCAAAAATAGCATATTTTCAGTTATAGTACTCTTTTTTTTTTCCACAGACTGAACATGGGACTAAAAGGCAACTGAACATCTCTGGAAGGTTGCTTGTCACTTGCAAAAAAAAAAAAAAAAAAAAAAAAAATCACCTTGTGTGGGAATGAAAGGTAACTATTAACAGACATTATTCAGGATGCCTTATATGCAATAGGAATACACTACAAAGAGCATCAATCTAGTCTGTACAGATGTTCCAGAAGGAAGGGCCATGTGCAAGAAAGATAATGGGCTAGGTAATGGTGATGATTGGGTACCATGGAATCATGTTGTTTCTGAAGCCATTTTATTTGCCATTTTGTCACCTAGTCCTTGACCCTATCTTGCATATGGCTCAAAGTGTTGCAGTTGACACCTAGACCTGAGGTGTGAACCAATGTTAGTACTGTAACACAAAATATATACATTATGTATATATAAAAATAAGTTTAATATGCAATACTGCTTAAATACTCACATATCTTATTATACACCTGATAATAATTACTTGCACCTCAGTATACATGTAAATACTTAAAAATGATACACATGTATAGGAGATACAACTCTATATAAAGAATATTTGCAGAGAGGAAATAAACAATTATTACATCTCTGATCAACCTGTATACAGTGAAGACAAGGCTGAGGTTATCATCATCATCATCATCATCATTATTTACTTCACACTATAAAAATAAATATCTAAACAATTTAATATGTTCACCTGCAACCCAGCCCTCAGGTCCGGTAAAAGGGAACATCTGCAAAACTAAATGTCCCTCCATCATCATCATCATCATCATCGATACACTTAGATAACACATCATCCCCTTGTTACATACATACTTATTTGTAGTAGTAGTGGTAGTAGTATTGGTAGTACAGTAGTAGTGGTAGTAGTAGTGTTGTAGTAGTGGTAGTGGTAGTAATAGTAGTAGTAGTAGTGTAGTAATATAGTAGTAGTGTAGTAGTAGTAGGGATGATTGAGTGAGGCTCAGCTTATCATTTGGTAAAGCCACAACTATGCAACACATACACTATGGGCAAAATTCTGAGAACATGGCTTGAGCATCCCATAAGAAAATTGCAGTCAATTAAAAGTGCAGTGTAAATGGTAATCATAAAAATCCTGTAACAAAAATGTAGCCAATAAAAAGTAAAACTCTGTATATAGTCAGTATTAACCAGTAAAAAAATAACTGTAAAGCAAAATGTACAGTCAGAAAAATATCAAAGTTGTTTAAAAGATAAACATAAAAAGATGAGGTAGAGCAATATTTTTTTCCAGCTTGTATATGGTTTATATACCAGCATACTATATTTGAACATAAAATGTGGGCATAGGAGGCCCTCACAATAGAAAATTATGTGTGCCTCTTGTCTTTCTGTTGAGTGACAGTTGGGATCAGAGTTGAGGATATACAGAATATGCCACATTTTTTGTCTATACATGACATACAATTTTAACAGAATATGAACACAGAAACCCTCAATAAAGATTATAATGTCAGTTTATTGTTGTCTTTTAAGGGGGATGAGGGAGGGATGACAGTGGGTGGTCTGTAGTAGTAGCATTAAAACCTGGGGCAGTGCTGCACCTTTCCGTCTTGGTTAACTGACTAATGCTAGATGATTTCATATTCAGCATTGTAAATAATAATAATGCAACTATTTGTACGCATAAAGGGATAGCAATACACCTTCCTATTGTTCTGAGAATAACATAACTGCAAGATGCATCAGTGAAAGGAAGGTGCAGTACAGTTAAGAAGAAACTCTGAGTGCTAGCTACAACCCTCTACAAATGTGAACCCTGTACGACTACATACCCAATTAATTCTGAACCACCTCATAGACAGGTTCACTGACACCAATTTAGTGGTTATTCTACAGTCAACAGTGTAAGCTGTGAGTGCTTTTTGGAACAATTGAATGACACCAGTGGCTTAAATACATTATCAGTTGGCCAAAAATAACTCTTAAAAAAAATAATTTATTCTATACGATGTAGAAAATCCACAAAATTGGCATAGGCAGATGTGCCATCAACATAAATGTCTGTGAACATTGTCTAGGAGTACAGTGGAAGGAAAGTGCTTCCAGATCACAGGCACATCACTAGTGCAAAAACAGCCGACTTCCCTATAGGGTTTGGTTGATGTCTTTTGGAGGCAAATCATTATATTAAATGGGTTTACAGTAGTCATGTTCAAAAAGAGCCATTTGATATCTACAATGGGCCAACTGATGTCCAAAAAGTTAACAGATGATAAAACTGGCCCTTCCTTTTCGCTGCATCAAGACCCAAGGTTACAACTGGCTTCTTATTTGAGCATGTCCCTGCAGGGTTCAATTGAGTCTGTTGGTGGTTACAGCACCTAGAAATTTTCCCAGCTGTACCTCCCCTGATTTTAATGCCCTCACCACAACCATTCTCAAGCCGTGCTCCAGGAAGCAGCCCACAATAGACTGACACAAAGCAGCAGATGGAATACAGCATGATGCATACTATGTTCTCAGTACTTGGCATTTATCACATGGGAGAATCACTACGGCTATCTATTTCAAAAGTATACTGTATTGAAACCATATGTATGTTTAACATCTAGGACAGTCTCAAAATAAGCCATCTAAAAAGATTAAAACCTGAAGTGTTACACTGCAAAATATAAAACTACTCACGAGCCCTGCATGATATTAGGATAATGAGAAGATGAAGATAGAGTTAATGAAGGTAAAATTCAATTTCAGTTACTACAGAAACCGAGCAAATAAAACCTTCTAAGACTTATTACGCTTTTGTCACAAACGATGATGTCACTCAGGTTGTGACACCTGGCACAACTCACCGCCTGATCTGCCATCACACATAGGCAGCTCCTGGTGGTCACACATCCACCATAAATACGAAGCAATAAATTATCTTTGGCTTCCGTGCTTTCATGTGTGCTTTAGGTCACAGGCAGCAAACCCTGTCAAGAAATTGCTTTGCAAAAGAGCAATGCCTTACACTCTCAATCATGACTTAAGCACCAGCTATGTGTCCATTATCAATGCCATAGTCTGATATGTACCACACTAAAGCCACAGTCCTCACATTGGGACATAATTACTTCTGTTCACGTGACTGTCACATATTCACTTCAATAGGGCCCATACTTCATAAGGAACAATTTGGCACTGTTCACTGTTGTGACCTCCTATATCTCGGTTAACACTAAGATTATATTAATCACAATAGGCAAGGATGGGTTAGCTGAGGCTGGGCAAATGGCACAGTTTTCTAAAGCTCAGACAAACCCACGCGAACATCCCCGAACCTGCAGGGTGCGCTATGGACACATGGCAGAACGCACACTCGCCTCACCAAGGAGTTGCACAAACAACACACCCACATACTTGCACAACACACTCTGTCCCTAGTGCAGAGAAGAGCAGGTGGCCAGTGCTTACGTGGCTAATAATAATGATAATATTAATAATGATTAAAGAAAATTAAAAAACATGAGGTACAAAGGTAAAGTTGAAGACGAGGCCACTAGCGCAGAGGAGGGTAGGGGTGCAACAGGCACCCACCTCCCAAGGAGTTGGTCACTTGAGGTGAAGCCACCTCATCACTTTGCGCTTGAGTTTGGTACAGTAGGACGCTACCAGTGGTCACATTGTAGGGTCCTCCCCCTGAGCATCTTCCGGCGCCCCTCGTCTACCATTTCCTTCGTCGTCAAGCGTAAACTGAATCTGGATACGATCTGCTGCAGCACAAAGCTCCTCCTCTGGAACATCCTGGGAGTATTCACCCTGGTGATTTTCCTCCTCCTTTAGGTCGTTAGAAGAGGATGAGGGTGATATGGGGATCATTCGTTGATACCAATCCCGATTCTCCTCTAGAGTGTCTAGGATGTCCTGTGCATCAGGATGAACCAAGTCCGCCCATGTTTCCCACAGTGGATGGACGATGTAGTCAATAAAGCCAACCTGTGGACATTTTCTAGGTCAGACTACAACAAACAAGGAGATTCAGAGCGTACCATTCAAAGTGCATTAATATACACCTTTCAATAAAAATTGGATAGGGTGTGTAATGATACATTATTGCAGCAAATGGTCTTCAGTTTACTGAAACAAGGAAATAAAGAGAAAACATTTCCTTGAATATACTCCCTATAACATAACATATTTATGGCCAAGTTAGAAGTAGGTACTATTTTATCTTTTAAAGGAATGATGTTGGTTATAAAGCAATCTTCATCCAAAGGATATAAAGGATAGATGGCATGTGAAATGTATGACTGGGGAAGAATACATCATGAGCAGTAGGTTTACAGAAAAGTTTTTTGGCAGGTTTCTGGTAGAATGTCATTGATTTAATCTGGTTACTCATGGTGGTGGAATGGGGAAGGAATGGTATGGCAGGAAAAGATAAGTGGTTATGGTGTAGGGAAAGGATCGCTAGAATTTCTATATGCTGTGGCCATTCTCACTGAGGGACTAACTTAAGAGTTGGAACTTTTTCCAAACCCTGAAAATATTTCTTGAAAGCTCTTACAAAAAGATATAGGAGATAAATGCAAGGAAATAGAATTACATCCTAATGATTTTTATCTTATCTGATAATATCATGGTGAAGCATTTATAGATACTGTATACAGTACTGCAATATAACAAGATTGGGGGTCTACTTGCATTACTAATTTTTAAAACTTTTACCTTTAAAGTGTTAATGATGTTTATTTCAATGCACAATATAATATATTCACAGCACTGTGAGGCAAAGCCATAAGAGACAGAATATAATTTTTTTCACTAATTTTACCTGTGACTTTTCAATAGTGGCGGAGAGTCTGTCACACATGGGAGATATGTCCATACCCTGGTCCCTCTCTCTGTCACCCTGCTGGAAGAACTCCTCCATAATGGATGACACCCAATCCCTATATAGTTCCAGAGGCTTGGTTGGGTTGCTCAAGTCTGCACAGTGAACCATATTTTGCAGCACCTGAAACAAATACAATATAGTAACATTCAAGTGACCGTATAATTATGAGCTACTTGGTATTATGGGAGAAATACTGCAATGAGTAAAATAATACAGCAACTTAAATAAATTAAGATGTTTGTACATCATGAACTACTGTATCATACATTATATCAAAGTAGAAACAGCTAATTATATATTTGGTTACAGGATTAGGCTAACCCATTGAATAATGCTTCGATGTTCAAAGTTTCACTTTTCCAATAATTAAAAATTGGGAGATATTCTCAATATTCCTATATTCTTGTTTTACTTTTTTACTTTTTGAATTGTACACCACTCGTGGTCAGCACTAGCCTGACATGAACTATTCCAGTACAGTACAGTCATACCTTTTGTCTATAATCTCTGATCACTTGGCACTTTCAGTTGTTGCACTTAATCTTCCAAGTACAGTATTGTTTATAAATAATTTTGTCATTAATCAATATTATGTGTCTGGATGATTCTTTCTCCCTCTATGCACCCTCTTCTCCTTTCTCTGACCATTATCTTGTTACGCAAGGGGGTCTTATGTGTCCAAAAAATGGTGACTGGAGTAAAAGCCAAAGCTGAGGACTTGTGGTGTTTAGGAGATAATAAAAGTAAATTTTTTCCCTCCTGCCTCAATACAAATATAAAAGTATATCCCCTCACCTGTATTCTGTCAGTGTAGTTATCCAAGAGCAAAACCCCTGAACCAGCAACCTTCTTTGTCTCCACCATTGTCTTGAGGTCAGCCAAGAGGCTCATGTGCTTGCTCATATCTGTGGCCAGAACCATGTCAATCACCATCTTCCTTAGTGTCTGCCTCTGCTTCTTGCTCAGGTTGGCGAAGATATCACAATCCTCATTCTGAAGGAGTTTGAAGGCGACAGCAAGATGGTGATTTTCTAATACGCTTTCGTCGTTATACATGAGGGCAAGCTCCGAGGATGAGTTGATCAGGTACTGATTGGTGAGACCGGGGTGGTCAACATCATGTATGGCTGCAGCAAAGATGGCTGCCAGGATCTCCAGGTTGGTGAACACCGACTGTGGGTAAAAGTAGCCGATTAGCATTGGGAAATTTATGAGCATATTATGTGGATTCCATAGTTAAAACATTAGTAATTCATAACCTTGTAAAATATGAAGAACATGAAGATTAAAGTGCAGTAAACAGGGAAAGAGTGGTACCTATCTGTCTACGAGTATAGACTGATGCCTCATTCTCTATGAGAAGTTTCCCCAAGGGAATGCTCATGACAGACCAGTAACTAGTTTTCCCTCATCAGACACTCCTTTCTGGCAAGAGTGATCCCTTTTCTCTTACCTAAATTCCTCTCTTTGACTGGTGGCTTCTCTATCATACCAGGATTTTCAATCTCTCCATTTGTAAACTCCACATTTTGATTTTTTCAAATACAAATACTGTAATTAACCCACTCAACCACTCCAAACTAAACCCCAGCTGTTCTCACATCTGTATCACACCTATTATACACACTCTTATCACATTCATTTTTGTCTCATCAAACCATATGCTCCTTTCAGGCAGGTTATTTCTACTGCATATACTGTGGTAGTAACTGCTGTGGATAAAGATATTATTTCATTAAGATGGAAGCAGAAATCATCTGTTGGAAGAAGAAAACACGAAGTTGGGTATAGAGAGGAGTAAGTTGGAAAAGGAAAGAATTAAGTAGGAAGGGAAAAGTACCATAATCAGTTGGAAGGGAAAAAGTAGTCAGTTAGAAGAGGAAAATAGTTAGAAGAATTGGATAGGGAGTGGGTACATGACAAGAGAAAGGCATATTGTAGCTAAATGAAAACAAACCTCAAGGGCAGGAGAATTGAGAAGGACATGTGTGGACTGTGCGACATCAGCTGCATGGAGAGAATTGTGGTAGGGCACGTCCTTCAGGTAGTGGTTCTCCAGTGTCATCATAAAGGTGATGAAGGTCTTGGGCGGAATTTTGAATGTCTTCATTAGGTCTCGCTCCTGTAAAAGTAAAAACCGTGTTATTTCTATTCCTCAATCTAGCTTATAGTACATTAAGATGTACAAAAATGGTAATTTATCTATAGATTTGACTATCCATGATATATATACTGTAGAATATTATACTGTACAGCACATCTTTTCATTGTTCTTGACCATTCTATGGCTATGGAAATTAATTTCATCTGAGATAAGCCATACAGGTCATGTATATTATGTTACAGGAGAACACTACCCCTCTATACCTGGTATATAGAGCAATGATGAACCCCAAATCTGGGCCATTCAGGCAAGAGGCTAAAACAGTACCACTGAACCAATCCAGTGCCCTGATCATTCTAACAAGTTTACCTCCATGGCATTACTGTTGAAAATCTAAAATATTTTACAAGTAGCATACTGTATAAATATCACTAAATACAGTATTTGTCTAATGGTACAGTAGTTGCTACAACAACTAAACCAACAACCCCTACCTATGCTGACCTGGACTTCCTACCAATGATATTACTGGATGTTAACAACATTAACTTCTCTACAGTGAACTCAAATAAATCATCCATTGTCAATTGTCATAAACAAATTTCCTGCTCCAGATAGGCTATTTTTAGTAAAAAAAATCCACCAGTACACTATTTGGTCTTTAAAGGAACTCAACAACAAATGTGGACCATCAAAAAAATATTAAAACAATAACCTTAAACTTATAATTATCATCAGAATCACTATACAGTACTATATTCTTCAATATCCTTACATTACAATGTTGAAATATATGTCCCTATACATGTACTATTGGTATATAGTCCAGTTTCTTTCTTTAAGGTGCTGATTATCAATTTTAGGTGTAAAATTAACTTGAAACTTACCATGAAGATTGTGTAGGAAATGGTGGTCAAAGGTTTTCTGTTGGAGAGCTCTGATATCTTGAATATATTAATACCCCATTTGTCTATATCTTCTAATATCTGAAAGAAAAGTATCACTCATTAAATACAGTATGGTATATTGCTATCATATCAATCAGCTTGACATCATATAATATAGTTTTCAGGTAATGACAGAGCAGGCTAGACCTTCAGTATATACTGTAGCTAGTAAAGATACCATATGCAGTTTACTAATCAATTAATACTTATTGCTTCAGTACCAAACGCATTACTGGACTACAAACTTCAGGCTTTCATGCTTGGGAAATTATTACTTTACTTGGTAGCTTAGCCTTATCTACATACAGTACAGTAATAAATATTCTTCCATTCAAGTGTTCTTTTATCAAGCATTCAATTTTCATAAAAATTATACAGTATGTTGACACTTTGTACTATCAACATGGTTATTGTATATAATTATAGTACCATGAATTTATATTTTAGGATACAATGCCACTAACAGCCTTGTGATTTAAACCCACACTGGATAAAGCCTGCTGTTTGCTTTGGAGTCTGAACACATTGTGCTACCACATGCCTTACACTGCAAGTTATGACTCTGTGAAGTATAAAATAGTACGTGTTTAATCAAGGTACGTTTGACTCCAAGGTCTGTCACTGTTGAGTCTCCAAAAATAATGCATCATAATAGTTCCATCATTACTGTACACATCACCAGTTTATTCAAGGAAAGAGTGGCGGAGTCCAAAGAGAGCTACTGTTGATGTAATAAGGGTAAACAATAATTATGTGTTAGGTGCATATATAAATTCTATACTATTTTGTGGTCAGTGCTGAAACTGTATAGGCTACATGTCATATACAGTAATACTTATTTCATTCATATTTCATGCTTTTGACCAATTCAATACAGGCTTTTTTTAAATCCTGTCATTTTTCCTTGAGTAACGTCTATCTGTCACTTATCTTCAATTTATCAAGGTCAGTTTCTGTGAATAGAATGGTTCTACATACAGTACTTTGAATTGAGTAAATGGTTTGTGAATTTGATACTTGAAAATTGAGATAATTTATTTTTCTTAAGAGCTACAGGTATGATTTTTCTCAATAAAACATTAAGTAAGCCATATGCAAAAAGTGACTAAGTAAGTAAGTTATATTTATCAATCTACCTATCTGTCAATAGCTCTGATGCCCCATTCACATTGAGATCTAACCCTACATAAATTACACTTAAATATAGTTTTCTTAGTAATACTTCTCATTACTGTATCATGTTTCATGGATCTTATGTACAGTACAAATCTCATAGTGGGTTTGTACACTCTCTTTGCAACATTCTTCTGACAAATTGTGACAATGAGCGAGTGGTGGTAAAATATATTTATATTAATTTATCAATGGGTATTTTTTCCCCACGCAAAGAAATATTAATTTATTCATAAAAAATATATCAATCATTGGGTAATGGCACATTTTGACATAAGACAAAACATGAGGTATAGGGATGAACACGCTGAGGCAACTACCAGTTATTAGTTCTATCTCACTGACATCCAAAGCATACTGATCAAGACTATCAGTGTACGAATATGTAAGGTAATTATATAGGCCTACTGTACAGGCAATTAACCGATGCAATCACAAATATGTATAAACACAAATAAATGCCAATGTGCTGTAGCATTGTACAGCATAACATATCGAACCTGGGGCGTACTGTGAAGAAAACGACTGTAATGCCAAGGTTTCTACTTGATAACCCACTCAATATTAATGCCGGTGAGAAGTGGTGGCAAGGATGGCAGTAGAGGAAGAAGGCATTGGGATGGCTATGAGAAACGTTAACCCTGGCACGACGGTAAAACCACTACTGTACATTCTACTTAAGGAATTGGTGATACAATCAGCAAATGGAGGGCACTGATTATTCCAATCTTCCCCACCACAAAAAATATGAAAGAAGAAAGAAAAATCAGCCAGTCTTTTAATGGCAAAGCAAAGAGAAATCATTATCTTTCAGTTTGTTGGCAACATAACAGGTCCTTTAAACCACAAGAAAGGAAGAGTGAAGGAATGATTTCCAAGCATTTCACACCTTCAGAGAAATATTAATACGATTCCTAAATTACTATGGGTTGTGTGAAACCGTTTTCTTTGCATTCTCTATGGGTTAAAGAGCCTGTGATGTTGCCTGCAGTTGGAGGCTACTGAATTATCCAGACAGTACCATAAATAAACTACAAACCAGGACTTAAACAAAAGGATGCTGTTTGATGGTGTAGTCTGGAGTATTGAGAGCCTCCAATTCACAGACAATTCATCACACTTTTAATTAACTTGAACTTAGTACAACACAGTACAGTACCTCAATTGCTCTCCTAGAAACATTACCTAATAACAAATACAGTACACTACACAAAATGGCAGACTAATTTTTTTTTTTTAATTCTTGCATGAAGGCAGTTATTACTTCTGCCAAGGTGGATATGTTTTTTTTTTCAGTTTGCTTGTACAGTATGTCTGTTTATCAGCATGATTACACAAAAGTTATGAATGTTTAATTTACTAATTTTTTTTCCAAAGGTGACTGGCAACAAGTTACAAAGTTTGGGGAGAGACCAATGTATGGATTTGGATTGAAGACCTTATTTAATAACCTTTAACTTTTATTGTTACAAATGAGGGTGAAATACTGTACAGTGTACTGGTTGCTCTGACTGTAGAATTTCATAGCCTTGGCTATGGTTTGCTGTCTCTAATTGCTCTTGTTGGTATAATTGTCTAGTATAAGCCCTCAAGGGTTAATTGGATAATTTCACAATTTTTTTACAGCATAAAAGCTTAAAACCAGTCAGTTAATTAAATTATACAATAGTAGGCTACAATACTGTAAACAAAGACAAAACAATATCACAAAAAAACTATTAAAATTATTCATGTCCATGCATAAGTACTGTACTGTATACATTTAATGAGCGAAAATAAAAAGATGATTTTTCTACTGCAAAATTTGTATGCAGCAGTATTTGCCAGAAATAAAAATTATGCAGAGTACAATACTGTACTGTAATAGCCGTCGTTTCAGGGTTAATGTGAGGTGGTCACATGAAAAAAATCTACAAATAAAAAAATTATGTTTACCTCTTCACACATATCCTCCAGCTGCTAAATATGATAAATGAAAATTGTTAAAACACCAATGAGAAAAATAGTAACCAGGAAATAATAGGGAAAAAAGGACAACAAAGACAAGCTACAGTACAGCCCCTATATAAAGTTTTTCTGCGACCATACAGCCTTGGCCAGTATTCAAGAAGCTAAAACTGAATCCTAAGATTAAACTCTGCTGAAAAAAAAAACTTTAATAATGGCAAGTACAGTACTACAGTAAATTATATACTGTATTCTTCTCTTTCATTTGATAGCAGACCTTTAATGTAGGTTTTTAGTAGATTTTGGTGTTAATAAAATGCATATTCTGTACAGTAATCACTGTACATAGTCGAGTAATTGATTGTTGGCTGACATTACAGTACATGGAATGAAACAGTTTTAGAAATGAGATGAGGGTGATGATGCATTTTCAACAGGTTTAAAAATACAATGTAACATACTGTAGGTTTCAGCAAGACAGTACAGTACATCAAAATGAAACTTCAAGTACATGTATGGGAATAATGACCAGTGCTTTGTAATGGGAATGAAAATCAGGGGGCAATACAGTGTGTTGTCTGAAAATTATGGGCAACGGATTCATCCAAACAAAACTCCTTTAATATAACTGCTGGTGTGTGGCACATTTTGGAGGAATAGCCTGCCTCCTTTTATGCCCATACGATCTTTCTTCTACAATTTGTTTCGACCATTGTTTTATTTTCATCAGACCGTAACGGAGCAGAACAACTTCTAGTGGCTATACAGCTCTGTTCACTGTTTCATGGTACACTCATGGTGGAAGGCAGAGAGCACACTGTAGTATGGTACTCGTACTGCACAACAGGTCACCTTGCCCCACCTTACACCAACACTCAAAATGAACTACAGTACTGAACTAACAAAACTATGTGACTAGGTTTGATGAAGTGACCTGCCATTCATCAAGGGTGTACTTAGTTCCCTAGCCATCACAGCACATGTATCATGAAACTTTGAACGCTGATGGACATATCCCGTTGAGACTTCGAGGTACTGTACATGAACTTGGAATTATGGGTATGGGGAGTTTAAGTCCCTATGAAAGACAAGACACTCCAATATACTATATACTCTTAGATCACATCACACTATACTCTGGATCTCAATGGGATATAAAGATAAAACAAAACAGAGAACATCAACAGTATTTGAACACTATGTTGGCTGTTAGTTTTTCATCTTGCCCACCACTATGCTCACAGCCAGTGGCATAAAGGTAAGCAAGAGGGGTCAAATATATTTAAAAGTCAAGGATGCCTCAATTAGATGCAACCTATATGCTTACTGGTAGCATTGGACGACATACAGATGAATAACAATATTAATAGGAAGGTTTACATAAAACTAACATAAAATAACAAATGTACAGGAATTTAAAATGTTGGTAAAGATTTCATAGTTATATATGTGAAAACACAGACACAAGCAAGACCGATTACAGTACAGTACAGTACAGGACACTGCTGCACCTGATAAGGATTACGTAAGTTAACTATATTTAATAATCAAATGTTGCAATCCAGGAAAAGTGGGGCACAACTGAATTCATTTTCATGTTTAAGTTAACATCATTTGAAAATAAGCCTTTATTGACAAAGTTTTGTTGTTGTAGTTCTGACTCTTTATCGATACAAAGCCATAGACGCTCTTTCTCAGGTGCGTTTACTTTGATGTACAAAGTTTATTATGTAATTTTATCACCAGTAACATTTTTAGTGTCCATATACTGTAAAACTACTATAATTCTGATGTAATGAGGAGTCTTTACTGAAAATCTCTCTTGTCTCTTCTCAGATAGGAGAATATTCTCAATCTTCAAAAGGTTTTGTCTACATCCTTCCAAGTTTTATTAAAGTTTGTTTGTATTTTCAATTGACAACATAAATATTTTTCTACACATGTGCATAACTTCTGAATCCAAAAAGATACATTTTGAGATAGATCCATGCAAACATCATAAGTAATTTTCAGGTACAGGAAGAGCATGTCTGTCAGCTCTTTGATGAAGCAGTACATAACATCATTAAGCCCATGTTACACACATAGAACTGGCGTCAATTTATGCAAACAACGGTACTCAGTTTAGCCTCCAAAAAGTTTACAAATTCGGCTTTATATATTGTAATTATCTATTAGAAACCCTTGATATACCAAGCAAATAGAAGTCTCCTAGATTCCTTCAAATTGTGCCATAAACTGCATACCTGTAGCATGTACAGTACAATATACGGCTTTGTGACACAGTTTGAAGAAACCTTTACCCTATAAGTGGGAAAATGAGCCCTTTAAATAATTTACAGTTTTTCTTTAAGACAGCAAGGATTGAGGGTTTAGGTAGCGTAGGTCAACAGTTATTATCCATCCTTTAGAAGCTGTAACTAATCTTGATTAAATGATACAGGTAAGCATCACAAACTAATGGTTCAGAAATCCAAACCATAATCAGTTTAAAATCTTACAAGTTGGTAAAAACTGTTGACGGCGACTGTAATTATGAGCATTAAGCACTCCCTTTAATAAAACTTACAACTGTGCGTGAACAGAAGGCGACAAATTCCTCCAATGTATGTCACTAGACAGACTCCCTTAGTATATGTATTATTTTCTGACATACTGCATGTCAGACAGATTAACTAAACTTCGTATTCACTGACAAATTCCTAGTCCTCTTAAAAACATATTTCAAAATAATAAAGCGTTAAACAAGAAAAGTGTTGTGTATATATTCTTACCTTGCCCAGCTCTTCCTCATGGGTGGTTTCAACACCATACTTGGGCAGCCGCTCGCCAGAGAAGGAGTTGGTGTGCAGGAGAGTCTTCTTCACCCCCTGGATGAGAGACATAGACACATCCTTGTGCACACTGCCACTCCCGCCTGCTGCAGGAGACCCCCCTTGAGTGATTGCCGCCGCAGCTGCCGCCTGTGCTGCCACGGACGTATGGGCAGACTGCTGCTGGGAAGCGGTGCCTGCAAGAGAGGCCCCAGAGGTGGTCCGCTCCTTATGCTTCCTGACCCTGTCAGCACTGTCATCAACTCGGAGACTGGGGATGTCCAGGTCCTGCTGCTGGTCTGTTGATGGAAAAGGAAAGATGATATAGTTGTTGTATACAGTTAAAATATTGTTGATCTGATAGATATAAAGGTACTGTATATTGGTAAAGAGAATTTAATATGTAGTGTTGGGACAGTTTTATATTATATAGTACACATAATAGATGCATAGATAAAAAGAGGTACACTGTAACAAGAAAAATTCATATACCTTACAGAGGATATAGGAAATTATTTTATTTTATAACTATTGTACTGGCCAGTGGATTTTTCGGTGCCTCAGATATAATAGCTTAGTTTTATTCTTTTCTTTTATAACTCAACCTTGAGACTGTATGCTGCAAGTAGCCTAGCATGCAGTGACTTTTTGAGAGGCCCCGAGATTACCGAGTGAAGCATTAATTGAGGTGTTGGGTGCTTCAAGGTCTATATATAATAAGTACTGGGCTTGGGGTGCTTTACATGTGTCGCATAAGTTTGGAGACAGTGGAACATCAAGGTATTGGTTGCTTCTTTTCAGCCCCACTATAGATGACGAGTACTGACGACACTTTATTATTATTATTGGTAAAGTGGAACCCCTCAAATCCATCCACACCACCCACGTACAATCAGCAAAAAAAAAAAAAAAAAAGTATTGGAACCCCCCTTATGGATTATTATACTTAATTTCAATGTATGGGTGGTTTCAATGCAGTGGTGTACGTAATGGATGGTGGATTTTTTCAATGGAAATATATACATTGGAAGTAAACTAGCTGTATATGTAGATAAACACAGCTAGGTTAGCACTAAATAGAAATTTAAATGTATATTAGCAACACTAACATTTGATTTATACAGTACAAACGGCATTACTGTGTGTATGTGTGTGTGTAAAAAATAATGCACATATGTACTGTACTCCTATAGCATCCAGGAACCGTCTCTGATTGGACCTCTCACATGACGTCACAGAGACAGGAACACTGGGTTGGCAGGAGCAATGACGTCACGACCACCTCGGCTCCTGGTTGGCTATGGCCGTGGGTGTGTATGTGTGTGCTCCCGTGTGTGTGTGTGTGTGTGTGTGCTCCACGTCAATACCTCCAGTTACTTATTCAGGGGGTCTTGTTCCCAAAGCATATCAGGGTTCAGGGAATACTGTTCTATATACCAGGAAGGTCTATTTATATACCCTATACACTTTAAGGGGAAATTTTCTTGTTGGTGGTAAATTGGAGGGCTCCTGATTCCTCCAAACTATGCCTGGAAACAAGACAACCTCAGTGTTACAAATGGGGATGTCTGTTTTTTTGGTATAGTTTGGAGGAATCAAAGACCTTCCAATTCACCAACAAGAGAATCTCACTGTAGATGAAACTTGGAGGGTTCTGATTCCTCCTGACCATGCCATGAAACAAGCTCCTTCCATATAAGTGGTGTTTCGTGGTAATATTTGAAGGACTCGTTTACCTCTAATTTTCTGACTAATTAAGTTTGGATAGGATACGTAAGAAGAATCAAAATTGGATTAGGTATGTTACGTTAGATAGGAACCAATTAGATTAGGCAAGGTAAATTTTCGTAATGTTAGGGTAATTAAGGGAAAACCTGGCAAACAATAATTAAGGTAAGTTAAGGTAAAGTTCAATTAGGATATATATGCTACAGATAAGGTTGGGCAAGGTAAGGTTAGGTAAGGTCAGATTAAAGTAGGATAGATAGAGTTGATAAATCCTGGGAGAAGGTGGAGGATGTGACAGTGGGGTTGGAGAAGGGTGATAAGGATGGAGGAAAGGTGGAGAAGGGTGGAGGAGGTGACAGTAGGGTTGGTGAAGGGTGGTAAGGATGGAGGAAAGGTGGAGAAGGTGGAGGATGTGACAGTAGGGTTGGAGAAGGGTGGTAAGGATGGAGGAAAGGTGGAGAAGGTGGAGGAGAAGGGTGGAGGATGTGACAGTAGGGTTGGTGAAAGGTGGTAAGGATGGAGGAAAGGTGGAGGAGGAGACAGTGGGGTTGGAGTGGAGGCGAAGAGAGTGGCGTAGTAGAAGAGGAAAGAGTAGAAAGGGAAGGAGTAGAAGAGAAGGAAGGAGTAGAAGAGAAGGAAGGAGTAGAGGAGAAGGAAGGAGTAGAGGAGAAGGAAGGAGTAGAGGAGAAGGAAGGAGTAGAAGGGAGTAATGGAAAAGAAGGAAGGAGTAGAAGAGAAGGAAGGAGTAGAAGAGAAGGAAGGAGTAGAGGAGAAGGAAGGAGTAGAGGAGAAGGAAGGAGTAGAGGAGAAGGAAGGAGTAGAGGAGAAGGAAGGGAGTAATAGGGGAAGGAGTAGAGGAGAAGGAAAAAGTAGAGGAAAAGGAAGGAGTAGAGGAGAGGGATAGAACTGGCATTGGTGACCTGGGAATTAAAGGAGGAAAGAGTGAAGAAAAAAATGATGGAGAAGGTGGAAATGTGGAGGAAGGAAAGTGAAAGTGTGTGGTGAGGATGGGGAAGAGGAGTAGGAAGAGTGACTGTTGTTGTTGTTGTTGTTGGAGGAGGAAAAGGAGGGAGGAGAGGAGGGTGTGAGGAAGAGGTGAGAGAGATAGGAGGAAGAGGGAGGAGGAGGAAGAGGAAGGAGAGGAGGAAAAGGAAGAGTGAGTGTTGTTGTTGGAGGAGGAGGAGGAGGAGGAGGAGGAGGAGGAGGAGGAGGAGGAGGAAATGGAGGGAGGAGAGGAGGGTGTGAGGAAGAGGAGGAGGAGGAAATGGAGGGAGGAGAGGAGGGTGTGAGGAAGAGGAGGAGGAGGAAGGTGAGAAGAGGAGGAAGGTGAGAAGATGAGGAAGAGGAGGAAAAGGAAGAGTGAGTGTTGTTGTAAGAGGAGGGAGGAGAGATGAGGGAGGAAGAGTGGGTGTTATTGGAAGAGGAGGGAGGAGTAAGAAGGGTTGGCGCCAAACTGGGGGTTGGCGTCAGGCCAGAGTTGACCTGGGTGGGTCGTAGGGGACAAGGGTGTGTGACCTGACCTCTCTCCTGTTCTATTGTGTTATCATATTCTGCCTTGTCAAGTTAGTTATACTCTCTAATTCGTAATGTTTATATTTTATAACTTTTATAATTTCGTTGTTGTTGTTTTTTTGTTGTTATTCCGTCTTGAAGTCTACGTAATCCTGTAAACACTGCAACTGAACAGATTCCCTACTCGTATACTAAGGTACTCTGTTTTCTGGCATAGTTTGGAGGAATCAGAAGCTCATTAATCTCCTCAAAGCAAATAATCTCCACTTAAGACAGACAGTACAAAATAAAAAAGCAAAATAACAGCTAGATATTTTGGTCTCTCAGTTACTGGGAAGAGTTCATCTGATGTCCCAGTCCTCAACAACGAAGCCTGAAAGCGGGTTAAGAGTTTCCATGGAGACACAACACTACAAGGAGATCATCACAGTCACTCTCTCTTTATTAGCGACACACAATTTTAATAAAAAAACAGACATGGCAAGTACAGTATATTATCTTCAATGTAATATAATACGAGGCCTGTAAGGAGATCAACACAGTCACTCTCTCTTTATCAGCGTCCCACACCAGTAATTAAAGAGACATGACAAGTACAGTATATTATCTTCAAATGTAATGTATATACTGTATAATACGAGGCCTTCATTCCCTGGCAGAGGTTAGTTAATACAATCTCTACTCCCATCATAATTATTAAGGATGTTCCCTTTTAATGTTTGATGAAGACAGGACTGAGGGTTTACATATATTTTACGAGAAGGGGCCGAATATGTGGAGTCTGCGAAATTATTAAAGCAACACCAGTACGGTAGGTCGGAAAGTATAGGCTAAGTTCACTGTGGCTGATTAATCTTACATAAATTATCCACCAATAATAACAGTACTTAATAACCTAACCCAAATAACTAACAGATTAATTAAATAACTGTAATCTTCCATGCTCATTAATTAACACATACATCTAAATCACTCACTCACTCAATAGATTATAATTATTGACTTGTATGTTTAACTCTGTAGTGATAATTATGAGTAAATAAAAATTAACACTATTATGGAAGCATTTTGTCCACAGTGCTTTGTTTGTTTGTTGGGAATATACAGTAATAATTCTGTGGTTGTACTGTTGGTCTGTTGGGAATATACAGTAATAATTCTGTAGTTGTACTGTTGGTCTGTTGGGAATATACAGTAATAATTCTGTAGTTGTATTGTGGGTTATTATCTTACAGTTGCGTCATACGTGTGAGAGGGTCAAATTGTAGTGAAGAGCCACACCCATGAACAGGTGGTGTCGGAGGGGATGTGGAGGTTTGGTGGTGGGGGCATGGTGGTGGGGGCATGGTGGTGGGGGCATGGTGGTGGGGGTAGTGAGGTGGGTGTGGGGTGGTGGGGGTATGGTGGTGGGGGTATGGTGGTGGGGGTATGGTGGTGGGAGTATGGTGGTGGGGGTATGGTGGTGGGAGTATGGTGGTGGGGGTATGGTGGTGGGGGTATGGAGGTGATGAGGATAGAGTGAAAATGGAATAAAGGTGTGGGGGATGGGAATGGGGTTGGGGGGAGGGAGGTTAGTAATTGGGGGGAGGGTAGGTAAGGTAAGATAAGGTCATCCACTACCTCCACTACCACCACCACCACCACCAACACCACCACCTCTACTACCACCACCATTACCACCACCACCAACACCACCACCACCATTACCACCACCACCAACACCACCACCACCACTACCACTACCACCACTACCACTACCACTACCACCCATCTGACCTCGACAAACCCATTCCTCCTCCTCTTCTTGCGTTCATCTTGTCCCATAAAATTATACTATTATGATTATCCACCACCACCCCCTCTACCCCCGCCCCCAACACCTCCTCAATCCCCCCCCCCTCTACCCCCGCCCCCACCACCACCAGCACCCCCCCCCCCCCTTGGCCTTGCTCATACCTCTTTTCACCACCTCTCCCCTCCCTCTTATTATGATTATTATTTTTTTATGCAGAATGGTTAAATTGGCAACAACAATAATTCGCTGCAATCCCAAGTGCCTTATAATGTACAGTTGCGGACGTATGAAACAAAACACACCTGAAACGGAGTAGGATGAGACGTTGTGTGCAAAGGGGCGTCCTATTCTATGCTTGCTATGGGGCCCAGTTTGAAGTGTGTCTGTTTCATGTGTCCGCAAGTGTACTGTTTAATTAATGATGACTTTGCACTGTTTGATAACGACATACAATTTACATGACTAACTTAGAATACAACCTTAATTAAGAAGGTATAGGTTAGGTAGTACTGTACAGTGTTGGAAAATCTGAATCAAGCATTTCCTTCAAACTATTCCAAGAAACAGGCCCAGCCACCATTATTATTATTATTATTATTCGTTCATGTGTTCCTGTTTCCTGCATGGCATACGTAGGATGAATCACGGCGCTCTAATGTACAGTCGGCCTCAGGAATATTCGTACACATAGCATTGGTTAATTAAAGGGTGTCTATATATATTCTGCACATATATACTATTGGCATTGTTCTGCTGACTGATTCAAGTACTAGCCAAATAACATTACTAGATAAGTTTAGTGTTAGGAAATTATCGTATTAAATTTTGTAGTCGATACGAACCCTTGATGTCACAGTGGTGTATACGGATTCCTGAGGCCGACTGTACATACCAAAATCGTATTACCCCCTTATTTTGATTTCATATAATTACACCTTCAATAATAGTTATGTATATATCGCCATCTGGCCTCGCTCAACCCTATAATTCCACGATTTCTCTAACTCAATACCACGTTTATATAGAAAATTTACCTTCATTTTTCATAATTATATTCTACTTCCTTCCGGTGTTGCAGGGTTACGATAGGAAGAGAGATAGAGGAAAAAAAAAAACCCAGCTTCCTCCAACTATAACCATAACTTTGAATCAAGGACAAGTGGAAATCGCCTTTAGCTTTTCTTTCTGCATCAACATCTTTCATTTTTCTATCCTATTCTTGTGTACAAATTAATTAATACTGGTAATTATTCACGTTACTTTATCACGTTACTTTCTGCACTTATTAAAAGCTTCTATTATTCGCTCTAAAATGAAAGCGTCTATAATTGTTTCTGTGAACAAACTTATTTATAATCCAGTACAGTTATAATAATGGGAAGAGCCATAAAGAACTATAATCTTATTAATACACACAAGTTTATTTAAACATGTGCATGGCTGTATAATTATAGTCTGATCCCCCATAATGCACCTATATTAATGACCAAACACACCTAATAAACAATAATTTTATGCCTTCCTGTAAAAATGCAGTCGTATTAATGAGCCAAGTCCTCTCAAACTGCGTACGGTATGCATGTATTAATAGACGAATTCCCGGTTGGCTGGCTGGCTGGTTGGCGAGTGTGTGGTGTGGTGGTATATGGCTGTGGTAATGTTGAACTTGGCAGAGATTGGCGACCCATAGGAGCCATGAGGTGTGCCTGCCTGCCTGCCTTGCCTGTCTGACACCCACCCACCCACCTACCATGCTTGCCTGCTTCACTATCTGCCACCCACTCACCCTATCTGCCTCCCTCATTATCTTTCACCCTTTCTGTTGCCTGCTTACCTCACTATCTTTCACCCACCCTGTCTACCTGCCTGCCTGCCTGACCTTGGTGGCTTTGGAATAGGCATCCTCTCTTCCTCAATACAATATTTCATCCCCTCATCTTTCTTATATTCTTCTGCATGGGTCTATCTTTTCTATCTATATTTAAGAAATCTCTCTTCCTTCATCTCCTTAATTCCTCACACAGACAGAGTATCGGCGTAAACTTCACAGAGATTACGTTCCCAGCGAGACATTTATAGATTGACTTTTTGGGATTCTTCTCTCAACTCTGAACTCTGAGGATGAATCGTGCCTGGAATCGAAGCCGAACCACCTGCATGAACCTAATACATCAACAACAACAATAACAAATCCTCACCAGCATCTGCACGTGTACAGCATCAACACACATACATACATAAAATACTGTAGCTCTATAATATTTCAGTTCCATAGGCCTACTTAGCTCTCCTGCATGGTACGGTACTTATTTTGAGGTGTAAGCTTTAATGGATGGTTGACTATACAGGTACACTCGCAATCCAAAATTTGTATCCAGGTCTTGTTGAAGTTTTGAATAATTTGACACACTAGTGAACCATTTACAACGCTTATCCTGTTTCATATTTGCTCGAGTTCGATTAATACTCGATCAGGTTATTCGAAGAAATCCTGGATACATATTTTGGATTGCGAGTGTACAATCATTCAGTGACTTGGAGGGATTTTCATTTTCCTCTGATCAAGGCACCAAGAATGGTCGGTGTGACACGAGTGGACATCTCTACAGAAAAAAATATCGATAATGGTGATATCAGGCGATCAAGTTCCTGAGAGGTGAAAAAGCCAAATTAATATGACGTGTGAACCTTGATTGCCTCTTCTCTGTGCTTCCTTTCATCGCCACTATTAAGGGACCCTGTGATGTAGTCAGAATATTGGAGGTAAATGAGTCCTTCAAATATTGCCACGAAACACCACCAATAAAGAAGGAGCTTGTTTCGTGGCATAGTCAGGAGGAATCAGAAGCCTTCAATTCTCATACACGATCACAGGGTCCTTAAACTCATGCAGAGATGCTTGTAATGAGAGACACTATAATTATGAGTAAGCTATAACCAACCACCTTCCCACACGAGTAAACCCCTTCACTATGAGACTAAAATATCCAGAACCTTTTAATGAGTTTACACCATGTGATAAAAATGCGTTACACACACACACACACACACACACACACACACACACACGAAAAGGTATATAGGTGTTGGCAGGAGATGTGATGTGGTGTTAGATGATGGTGGGTGATAGGTCAAGGTGGCTAAGGATTACATTAGTTTATTCTAGTTTGTTTGTCCTCCTTTTACAGCCAGGAATGTGCATGGAGGTCGTGTATATATTCCCGTCTCGAATATAATCCTTGTGTTGTGTTTATACTCGTGGTGGTGCTCGTCTCCCTTCATTAGAATATATACACTGAGCATAATATTTAACTTGGCATATGCTTTGTGTTGATAAAATGTAGATATATATATACATACCAACTTACTTAGTTACGCAATGTTTGGTTTGATTTCTTTCTAAATTTGTGATACATTAACCGATAAAAAACATGAAATTATATGATGGAAGTGAAGTAGTTTAGCCAGGTATGCAATAAATAAATAAATACAATGCACTACATTTGCTTATCAGCGTAATAAGTACATGTAAACATATAATTGACTGCTATCAACTTCCTATACCTCACTAACAATAAGCATTTACTCGACCATCATAAATTATAAAGAACAAACCAAGCAACCAACAAAAAATTTACCCAGCCATCAAGAACAAAACCAACCAACCAACCAACTACATCACAAACTAAAAATTTTCCCAACCAACATGAAAAAAGAAAACAACCAACCAACCAACGAACCATTTTTTCATTTATCAACCAAGCCAGTAATACCTTGCTAGTTCCTAATATAAGTATGTAGCCTTCATCAGAAATAAGGTTATGTTTCGGTTAGTTAGACAGACAGAGGGTTTGGGAACAGTGCTAGATGAACGTAAACCAAAACATATTTCTTTAAACTGGGGTGACGAGTGAAGGGAATGAAGGGGGGACTAAGGGAAGAGAGAAAGAGGGATGGGGGAGGAGGGAGAGAGAAAGAGGGATGGGGGAGGAGGGAGAGAGAAAGAGGGATGGGGGAGGAGGGAGAGAGAAAGAGGGATGGGGGAGGAGGGAGAGAGAAAGAGGGATGGGGGAGGAGGGAGAGAGAAAGAGGGATGGGGGAGGAGGGAGAGAGAAAGAGGGATGGGGGAGGAGGGAGAGAAAACTGAGGGGAGTGAAAAAGGGAGAAGGAGAGGGGTCTAAGAAGAGGGAGAGAGGGAGGAGGGAGGTCTAAGAAGAGGGAGAGAGAACTGAGGGGAGGGAGGCAAGGAGAGAAGGAGAAATGGATGAAAGGAAGGAGATAGGGTGAAGGAGAAGGAGAGATGACTGATGAAAGAGATAGAGGGCTAAAGATAGAGAGAGAAAGAGATCTGAGTGGAGGGACAGAAGGCTAAAGTGAAGATAAATGACACTGTGGGAAGACAGAAAGGAGTGAAGGGAAAGAGAGAGAACTGAAGGAAAAGAGAGAGACAGAGAGCTAGTGAGAGTAAATTCAGTAGTGTATAGGATGAGACAGACAGTGGGCTATGTAGGAGGAGGGAGGTCTGGGAGTGGGGTATTGGGGGGGGGGGATCAGGAGTAGGATGCTGGGGAAAAAACTATAGGGTTACTGGGCAGAACTGAGGACTGGAGGAGGAATGGGAGAACAGGAGGAATGGGAGAGGAGTGGGAGAACAGGAGGAAAGGGGGGAGGGGGTCGCGAGAGGAATGGGAAGAGGGGCGGAAGAGGAAGGTGGGGACAGGAATGGGGGGAGGAGGGTCGGGACAGAAATGGGGGGAGGAGGGTCGGGACAGGAATGGGGGGAGGAGGGTGGACTTAAATGTGCAACAAGGGCTTTGAAAAACGGCTACAATTGGGATGCAAAAGAAGTTAAGCGGGTCAGGGTTGTACAGGAGGCGAGGCTGGTCGAGAGAAAGGGAGGAGGCGGGCGGGCAGGGAGGTAAAAAGTGAGGGGGGAGGAGAGGGAGAGGAGAGGTAGGGCAGGAGGGGGGAGGAGAGGGAGAGGAGAGGTAGGGCAGGAGGGGGGAGGGAGAGGGAGAGGGAGAGGGGGAGGGGTAGGAGGGGGGAGGGGAATTGAGAAGGAAGGGGAATAGGGAGGAGGGGGGAATGAGAGAAGAGGGGAGGGGAAGGGAGGGGATCTGAGCAGAGGTGGTGGGGAGGGGATTTGAAAAGAAGAAGAGAGAGGAATGGAAGGTGAAAGAGATGACAGAAATACAAGAGGAATGATTGAGAGAAAAGGAGGTACGAGGAAAGACAAGGATGAAAAGGAGGGAGGAAGGAAGATAACGAGCACGATAAGAGTGAGAAGAGCAGGAGAGTCCGATGAAAGAGAGGCAGGCAGTAAAAAGGAAAAGAACAGAGGTAAAAAAATGGGGGAGGAGGAAACGATGAGAGAAATTTAGAGATCAGTGAAAGCAAAAGCCAGCAAGTAAAAAAAAATGGATCAAGAAGAACAAGAAGGAGGAAGAGAAAGAGGAGGAGGAGGAGGAGAGAAAATATAGAAAAGTAAGGAGGGAGGGAGGGATGAGAGAGAGGGAGGGAGGGAGGGAAGGAGGGATGAGAGGGAGAAGGGATGGTATAGGTAGAGGTACTGAGGCGAGGTTGGCTTGGAGGAAGATAAAAAGCGAAGGAAAAAGGGAGAAATGAGAGAGAGAGAGAGAGAGAGAGAGAGAGAGAGAGAGAGAGAGAGAGAGAGAGAGAGAGAGAGAGAGAGAGAGAACCAGACTAGTTAATTAAGCACAATATAACTTGACTCATGAACACCTATGATAACTAAAGCTTAAAATTCCAGTGATTTTTTTTTAGTATAGTAATCTGCATGGCTAATCCAAGACGATGATGTACCGTACTATGCCAGAGATCAACAAAGACAAGGGAAACGATAAAGGTCAAACTGCATCTCTATTAATCATTCAAGGGGATAGTATACTTTTGGCACTGTACATACATACATACATACATACATACATACATACATACATACACATACATGGGATCAACTTAATTCCTCTAAAGTAAACTGGAAAACAGGACAACCAGATCAACAAATATAATGGTAGCTGGTGCCTGGAATATTTTGTGAAGGAATTAATATTTTGTGGAGGAATCATACAGTTTGTGGAGGAATCAATATTTTGTGGAGGAATCAGTATTTTGGGGAGGAATCAGTATTTAGTGGAGGAATCAGTATTTTGGGGAGGAATCAGTATTTAGTGGAGGAATCAGTATTTTGAGGAGGAATCAGTATTTAGTGGAGGAATCAGTATTTTGTGGAGGAATCAGTATTTTGTGGAGGAATCAGTATTTTGTGGAGGAATCAGTATTTTGAGGAGGAATCAGTATTTAGTGGAGGAATCAGTATTTTGTGGAGGAATCAGTATTTTGTGGAGGAATCAGTATTTTGTGGAGGAATCAGTATTTTGTGGAGGAATCAGTATTTAGTGGAGGAATCAGTATTTTGAGGAGGAATCAATATTTTGTGGAGGAATCAGTATTTAGTGGAGGAATCAGTATTTTGTGGAGGAATCATACAGTTTGTGGAGGAATCATACAGTTTGTGGAGGAATCAATAGTTTGTAGAGGAATCATATATACAGTTGCTCCTGATTTACCAACACTGTACTATAACATGTAAACCCCTTCACTGACCAACTAACTCCATTACGGTATTTTAATTATTTTCATTCAATTAACAAAGGAGAAACCACTGGAAGGCAAAGGAGTTAATTAAAGGGGTATATATATAGCTAGCACATTGTTTGGAGTGGTAAATCCTGAGCAAATGATTCCTGCAAACTATTCCAGGCAACAGGATAATTATATATATACCATTAATTTTCTTCATCTGAGTCTGTTTCCTGGCATACTTTGGAGGAATCAAGGCGCTCCAATCTATCAAAAAAAAAAGTATAATATCCGCATAATTAAGCAGCAACGTTATTTACACATTTTCATCCTTTATTTACACAGTTTCATCCCTGCTCTCTAACTTTATTTACACATTTCATCCCTGCTCTCTAACTCTCTGTCTTCCCCAGTCTGATACTCGACACTTTCTTCCTCTTTCTTACCTTTGTCAGTTAACATCAAAAGCTTGTTGCTGCTATCTCTTCTCTCGGATCTCTTTCTCAGGCACCACTTATAGTCTTAGTTACTGTACTGCCATTCAACATTTTTCCTTCCAACCAATCAATCAATCAATCAAAGTTATCGTGGGGTCGTGACTTCATCGTTCATTACCTCCTTCACCAGCATCCGGCAACAACAACAACAACAGGCAAAAACAACAACAACAACAGGCAAAAACAACAACAACCATCAGTTATTTTAGGAGGAAATTAATACACTTTTGGGTACATTGGAGTGCATTGATTCCTCCTCCAAAACATGCCAAGAAACAGGACCAGATGAACAATAAAAAAATAATGGTGACCTGTTACCTGTTGCCTGAAATAGTTTGGAGGAATCAGTTGCTCCAGATTGACCACTAACACCACCAGCCCTGTATGTCCCAGTTATTATCATGTTCTTCTCTTAAAGGTGGTAATTCTTTTTTGGTACAATGGAGTGCCTTGATTCCTCCAAAGCATGCTAGGAAACAGGACCAGAAGAGCATAAGTAATGGTGTTCTGTTGCTTGGAATACTTTGGAGGATTCAGTTGCTCCAGATTTACCAACACAAAATTTCCCCCTTAAAGGAGTATATAGTACAATGTTGTTGGTTGTAAATTTGGAGCAACAGATTCCTCCAACCTATTCCAAGCAACAGGATACCATTATATTTATTCATTGGACTTGTTTCCAGACACACTATGGAGAAATCAAGGTACTCCAATGTCCCATATGTACACTATATCCCCTTCAACACAGGCAAAAGTCATAATAATAGTTTTTGTCTGTGGTGCAATAATTACTTTGGTCTGGTTTTCACTGTGCCGCAATACATTCCCACGAGAGTAAAATGTCGTTCGCGTGGTACAGAGTAAAAAAAGAAGCAATAATACTCCACCAATAGTCAAACTGTTAAGGGACCTTGCATGTGATATAGTTAGAATTTTTGGAGGTAAATGAGTCCTTCAAATATTGCCACGAACTACAACCTATAGGGAAGGAGCGTGTTTCGTGGCACAGTCAGGAGGAATCAGAAGTCTTCAAGTCTCATCATACACGAACGGTCACAGGGTCCTTAAGCTCTGGCCTCTGGTGCATGGTAGTGGTCAAGACTTTTCCTTTGGACTGTACAAAGGCATGCAGTCCCAGGCTACACAGACGCTTTTTGTAGTAAGTGTATAGAGTCCACAGGAAGGAGAGGGGGTTGGGGTGTGAGGGGGAATGGAATGGGGTGAGGGGTATTGGAATGGGGTGAGGGGTATTGGAATGGGGTGAGGGGTATTGGAATGGGGTAAGGGGGTGAGGGTTGAGAGTGGGGGGAGGGGGTGAGGGTTGAGGGTGGGGGGAGGGGGTGAGGGTTGAGGGTGGGGGGAGGGAGAGAGGGCTGGGGGGGAGGGAGAGAGGGCTGGGGGGGAGGGAGAGAGGGTTGGACGTAAGGAGGAATGGACTGGGAGTGAGGGATATTGGACTGGAGTGAGGGAGAATAGACTGGGGTGAGGGAGAATAGACTGGAGTGAGGGAAAATAGACTGAAGTGAGGGGGAATAGACTGGAGTGAGGGAGAATAGACTGGGGTGAGGGGGAATGAACAGGGAGAGGTAGAATGAAAGTGGGGTAGGGTGAGAGGAGGCTGGAGAAAGAGAGAGGCTAAAATATGGACTGGGGAATGCTGGGATGAGAGTGAAGATCCACAAGTGAGGGTCAAGATGTGAGTTGGGGTGAGAAAGAGTTGAGTAGAGGGAGAGAGTGACCGAGTGTATGGGGTTGGGAGAGATGTAGGGCTGGGCTGAGAGCTGGTGAGAGGGATGGCTGAGGTGAGAGCTGGGGTGAGTGTGAGGGGCTGGGGTGAGAAAGAGGGAGGGGGTTGGGGTGTGAAAGATGAAGGGCTGGGGTGAGAGGGAGGGAGGGGGCTAGGGTGAGGAAGGGGGCTGGGTGGGGTGAGAAAGAGGGAGGGGTGGGGTGAGAAAGAGGGAGGGGTGGGGTGAGAAAGAGGGAGGGGGCTGGAGTGAGAAGGAGGAAGGGGGCTGGGATGAAAGGGAGGGGCTGGGATGAAAGGGAGGGGGCTGGGATGAGAGGGAGGGGGCTGGGGTGAGAAAGAGGGAGGGGGCTGGGGTGAGAAAGAGGGAGGGGGCTGGAGTGAGAGGGAGGGGGCCGAGGTGAGAGGGAGGAAGGGGGCTGAGATGAGAGGGAGGGAGGGGGCTGGGATGAGAGGGAGGGGGTCGGGGGCTGGGGTGTGCGGTGCATCAACATGAAATCAATACAGAGACCCTGCCCTCAGCTGGCGCAGGTAGGTAGGTAGGTAGGTAGGTAGCCAGCTGAGCCACCGACGAAGGGAGGGAGGGAGGGAGAAAAGGAGGGGAGGGAGGGAAGAGGAGAGCAGGGAGGGAAGGAAGAGGGAGAAAAGGAGGGGAGGGAAGGAAAAGGAGGGGAGGGAGGGAAGAGGGAGAAAAGGAGGAGAGAGAGGGAAGAGGGAGAAAAGGAGGGGAGGGAGGGAAGAGAGAGAAAATGAGGGGAGGGAGGGAAGAGGGAGAAAAGGAGGGGAGGGAGGGAAGAGGGAGAAAAGGAAGAGAGGCAGGGAAGATGAGAGGATAGAAATACGAGGAGAGGAAGAGGAGAACAGGGTAGGGAGATAAGGAAGAGAGGAAGGGAAGAGGAGAGGAGTAGAGGATAGGAATACAAGAAGAGGAAGAGAAATAGAAGAAAAGGGATGGGTGGGGGAGAAGGGGTAGACGGGAAGGAAGTAATAAAGGGCAGGATGAATTAAGGACAGGATGAAGATGGGGAAGAAAGGGAGAGAAAAGATAAGGGGAGGAGGAGAAAGGGGACGGATTAAAGAGTTAGAAAAGAGATAGATACCTTAGGAAGGAAAAGCAAGTGAGAATGGATAAAAACAAGGAAGAGGAAAAGAGCTAAAGAGGAAGAGAGGGAAGAGAAAAGACAGAAAATAACCCGAAGTAGAGAAGAGGAGAGTATGAGGATCATGAGGAGAGGTGGAGGAATTGAGGGAAAAATTACCGAATAAATAGTAGGAGGAATGATGGGGGATGGGGGAGAAAAATGTGTGTGTGTGTGTGTGTGTAAAGTGGTATTGAGTGGGGAGGGAGGAAGGGAGAGAGAGAGAGAGAGAGAGAGAGGGGGGGGGGGGAGGGAAGCAAAAGAAGAAGGGAGAATAAATGGAAGGGATGAAGATAAGGAAGATGTGAAAGAAAGGGCAATTCACCATACAGCACCATCACACACCACACACGAACAAAGCATCATCACCACACAACACCACTCAACACAACACCACACAACACCATACCACACACCACTCAACACAACATACCATTCAACACCACACAACACCACACCACTCAACATCACACTACACCACTCAACACAACACCACACAACACTATACCACACCACACCACACACAACACCACCCCAATTCAATAGACCCATGCACACGATCACACCACCACACCCAACCCAACCCAATTCAATACACCCCTACACCACCACACCCTACCAATTCATCCGGGTCAAAACACCAAAACAAGCGAGCGAGCGGATCCAATTTTAGCGTGCCATGGGCCAGTAAAACAAGTGGCCAACAACCGCACCCATTCACACACACACACACACACACACAAAACCGGCCTTGATGACGTCACAGCTGGCCCTACCCGTGTTTTTCCGAGGGTTCTATTACACCAACAGTGACGTCACAATAATCTTACCACCACCACTACCACCACCACCACCAACACCAGCAGCAGAAGGAAGAGCTATTCACACCACGGGTTGGGCGGGAAATTAATTAAACCAAGAAGTGAAAACACTATTATTCACAAGCACGACGACGGGGATCTTCTTCTTATGTAGAGAGATTATTTATAGACGCCGAGATGAAGTACTACTATTCACAACACGAGGAACTATTTTTTTATCTCTATTTCATCTATTATAAGAAAGCGACGCGGAGGGAGTATTTATTTATGGACACCCAAGATGAAGTATACGGTACTATTCACAACACGAGGAATTATTTTTATCTTCTATTTCATCTATTATACGAGAGGGAGAGCTGTATATACTGGCAAGATGTTCGCCTAATTACGCAAGGAGTACTTACAAAATGTACACATCCTTTAAAGCAACTTAATTAAGGGGGAAGGAAATTCAGTGTTGGTAAATCTGGAGTAAATGATTCCTGCAAACTATTCTAAGCAACAGGCCACCATTATTTTGTTAATCTGGTCCTGTGTCCTGGCATATTTTGGAGGACTCAAGATGCTCTAATGAACCAAAAGTAGACCATCATCCCCTTAACATAGGCTAACAAGGAAGAAACTGTTTACGCCAAGAGGAGCTGCATGTTGAAACTATACGAAAAACTTTTGACAGGACGAAGACACACCATTCACACCACAGAGAAAAAACAAAACAAAATTACTTTATAATTATACAACAAGAGCAACACCCAACTCCCAAGGATAAAATTTCAGTTTTTTTTTTTTTTTTTTTTTTTTTTTATGCACGAAAGAAGCTCGAGACAGTAAACAAGTCCACAATAGATGACACCACTTTCACTTGGCAAAAGGGGGGAAAAAATCAACACGAAATAATGATAATAGAAGTCACTACACCCGGTTCTCTGTCCCCATTCCAAACTACATCGGTTTCGACAAAAGATGATATCACTTTCACTACGTAACAAGCGGAAAAATCAAACACGAAATAATCATGACAATAGAATTCACTACACCCGGTTGTCTGTCCCCCTTCCACACCAACACCAGTTTCTAAGTAAGAGAAATAATAATGATAGAGTTCACTGCACCCAGTTGTCTGTCCCCATTTCACCACATAAATTTTCAGGTAAGAAAGAGAGCTGAGTATTTCCCCATAGGCCGACACAGGAAGGTGGTAGCTAGACTATATCGCATTAATAAAAAAATTTCAACGGGAAGTGGAAGTTGTTAATTAACCTGGGAAATACCTGCCAAAATCCCTTGCTGTGTTAATAATAAGGTTGTTATTTACTGGCCGATAATAAGGTTGCTCATTAACAAGGTAATAAGGGAGTTAATTAACTAGGCAATAATAAGGCTGCTAATCCATCCAACAACAGAGTATCTACGTTGGGTTAATACACCGATGAAACTCTATATGAAATGAGCGACAGACGATGAAGTAAGCGACAGAGAGGATTAAAGTAAAATAATACGTGAGGCAGGAGAAAATATAAATAGGGAAGGCCTGGCTCTGATACTGAAAGAGAGAAGAATAACACTGTGGAAAAGGGAATGGTGGTAAAGATGATAATGATAAGAGAAAAAAGGGACAGGGAAGAGTGGCCAGAGGAAGACAGAAAAAATGGAAGGAAGAGAAATGAGTGTGATGTTGTTGCTACATAATATTAAAGTGTATTGCAGTGTATACCCTTAGTGCTATATCCTGAAAGACAAGAAGGTGGGAGGAGGAGGAGGAAAGAAAAGGAAAAGAAGGAGGAGGAGGAGGAGGAATGAAGAGGAAAGAAGAGGAAAAGGAGGAGGAAAGAAGAGAAAAAGCAGGAGGAGGAGGAAAGAAGAGGAAAAGGAGAAGGAAAGAAGAGGAAAAGGAGAAGGAAAGAAGAGGAAAAGTAGGAGGCAAGAAGAGGAAAAGTAGGAGGCAAGAAGAGGAAAAGTAGGAGGAAAGAAGAGGAAAAGGAGGAGGAGGTTGAGGAGGGGGGAGGGAGGGAGGGAATGATATGCTGGCTGAAGGAGGGAGGAGGAGGAGGGAGAACCTGGCTAATAGGAGGAGGAATGAAAAGGAAAGAAGGTAGGTGCTGGTGGAGATGCTATTATAGTGATGTTAGTAAGTAGTTGGTAATAGTGTAATGATGGTGGTGGTGGTGAAGGCGACAGTGGCAGCTTTACTGATGGTAGTGGTGGTGGTGGTGGTGATAGTGAAGATGGTGATAAAGAACGAGTAAGATAAAGGGACCATTACATCATCATCACACACACCATCTTCTCTCAATCACATCATCACCTTATACTCTAAATCCTCACCACACACACACAACATACAACACACAACACAACATACAACACACACACACACACACACACACACACACACACACACACACACACACACACACACACACACACACATTACCATGCACACACACACACACACACACACACACACACACACACACACACACACACACACACACACACACACACACACACACACACACACACACACACACACACACACACACACACACACACACACACACACACACACACACACACACACACACACTACCATGCACCCAACTCCCCCTTTCATCACAGCCCTACCCCTGTACCAAATCACCTTTATTTTTTCCCCACCATGCTCTATTAATATCCCTCACAGACCAAATCACAGAGGTATTTTGTTCCCAGGATTCTTCTCTATTTATATCGAACTCAGAACTACCCAACTGGAGGATAACAGGAATGCCATGATCTTGAAGTAAAAAAAAAAAAAAAAATCATCCCTAAA